>JAFIDM010000003.1:58232685-58303297 GCA_023159025.1 Thereuonema tuberculata
TATATATATATATATATATATATATATATATATATATATATATATATCTTTTGACGGCTTCAGCATATTCCCTTTTATATTTTGCCCGACTTTCTTAAATACTATTCCATTAGGGTCTTTCGTTTGCCAAGAATTTTACCAGTGTCACATCTTTCGACTACATGACATTAGAACGATTCTGAAGTGTTCAATCTGATAGTCTTTTGTTTTCAAAACAAGTTAAAATAATTTGAATAAAAATAAGTAACAAAAGAAAAAAAAAAAAAACTCATTAGAAACATTTGATTTATCAATAAAGAATTAATTGCGGCGGTTTTCCTTGTGGCCGGTGTGTTGGATACCTGGTTTCGAATCCCGGCGTTGGCATGGTTGTTTCTTTCTTCTGTGTTTCGTCCGTTTCTTCCTGAGACTTACTATCTCAGGGTTATCCTGGACGGAATGTGAATCTCGTCCCCCCTTCTTGAATATCACTAGCTTCGCCCTGATGTTGTCAGGTTGAGCAAGTTCCGAGGTCCCTAGTTGGCCAAATTCGATAAAGGAAGGAAGGAAAGAATTAATTGATATAATAATGTCGACAAGTCTAAAAACCGGAAACTCCCTCTCCCACAGTTTCAATGCTTACTAATAGATATTCTATTCTGACGTCGTCTTTTCAAGAATCGGAAGTGTAGTACGGTACACACAAAGAAATATGATATCATTGTCTTAGAAGTAAATCCAGGAAGCTATCGCAAAACCTAAGACGTTTCCAGTTGCTTGATGCACATTCCATCATCATTGCTGCAGGAATTTTTCGCTGAATAAATCTTAATACGTTTTCTCTATAAATTCGAAATTCCTTTACATAAATCAGACAATTCTTACTGTAGGCCGCAAGTAAAACTGAAATAAAACAAAAAATTCTTTTATATTTTTCGGTCCATGTTCAAGAATATACAAGGAATGTGTTCATTGAATGTAGAGTTTAGTGGAAAGTTTTGTCCTCGAGTTTCGTAACCATCCATCTAGGATTTGGGATTTTTGCTGGTTTTAGAATAATCATCATGCAAAATAATTTCTCTTACGAATGAACATTTGTTTCAGGAATCATAATTTGTTTTTAATGTGTTAAATGCATCAGAATTGCGGATGACAATGAAAAGATAGATTCCTTGGTCTTCCAAATGGCTTCTGTCGTGCTTCTCGACGACGAGATTTCTTGAGATGAAGAACACGTTGAAGGGAACGGACAAATTTCATTTTTTTCTTGAGATTTCATAGATGATAAGAGACTTAATGGACCATATCTCTACTATGTTTTACACTTAGCTTGAAATAACAGAATATCTGTAGATTATGAATGAAACTTAAGAATATTTTTTTTTGTTCTTTTACGTGGTAAATTACCTCATTGCTCTCCACATTCTGTTTTGGACAGGAAGCCAGATTAAAGAATGAGGATGAAAATGCATGCTTACATTTTTGTAGATACAATATCGTTAGGGAAGTCGAGAATTAACGCTGGACCTGGAGAAAAGAACTATCGGACCCTCTGAAGTCAAGAAAGAAAGAAACTTATGTCCAGGCCCTTACAAAGTAAAGGTTCGGGAAAATACCGGGCCCATCTCTTCTGGATTGGTCCTTAATGTGGTAGACATAAGCGTATCCAGGATTTTGAAAGGGGGAAGAGGAGGTTATAAACTTTCCAACAACAAAAAAAAAAAACTTCAAAATCCTGCATTTTTCTATTTTCGGATAGAATAGGGATTACAACCCCTACTAATGCCCCCTCCCCTTTCCTTCTACTCCAATGATAGTAGACATTATAGATAAATAATAGATAGTTGATTATGATAAAACCACTACAGCTCCTTTATTGCTGAGATTCAGATCATATCGTATTATTTATAATATTAAGTCACTAGATAAGGAAGAGAACACCAAGGCTTTTTCTAAAAAGGTTAATAAAGAAAATGATCTAATTAAAAAAGAAATATGTTTTATTACTACAGATTAGAATTACTGAATTGTAATTATAATTATTGTAATAAACAACATTTATTAAATATAAATCAGTAAGTGATATTGGAGAATTATAAAAGTATTACTTCATTTAGAACTTTCTGGAATAACTGGAATGACTTTTATATTTGTAGTCTGAAATATTTCTACCTCTTATTATATCTGTTCATTTATTGAGTTTTAAGTTTTTTTGAAGTTTGTTTTGATTCACTTTTGTTTATAAAAATTCAAACACATTGACTACCGACACTGTATTCAAATACATAAAAGTGTTTATTTATTTATTTATTTATGAAGATCGTCTTAAACACTTTGATTTTTTTAATAATGTTTTACTGCATCATTGGAATTCCTGGCTCATATCTTCCAAGAGTGGTCGTTTGGCTCATCGTCATCGTAGTAGCCATCGCTTAAAACAGCAGCACCAAACGGAAGGTCTCCGAACCACTGCTTCTTTCGTTTAGGACTTCTCTTTTTTTCTTCCCCTGGATCTTTATCACCTTGCGGGACTCCTCTCTTACCCACCTTTAAGTATACGGAGCTTTTTGCCCAATATCCTACATCTCAATAGCCCATTTTGAGGGTAAAATGTTAGACAGACTAATTGGCTAAGGGCTGACACACACACACACACACATACACACACACTGTGGATCGATGGGTAGAAGGGAGAGGGGGATCAAAAAGAAAAGAAAAAAAAGGACCTGTGTTTAAGGTGGAATGTTGATTGGCCAATTTTAGTTGAAGCTGTTATAGGGATTTGGAGTTGAGGGGGGGGGGGGGGGTTAGTGATAAGCGTAGCACAGCAACAACGACAACCCTCTTGATTAACAACATCGGCAGAGCTTAGTGATCTGCCAGTACTTAAACACCATCGGTGACATATCTGAAATTCCCGCCTTGAAAATCTCGTCGAACTTCAATGTCGCTCGGGCTTTTTTTCAACCCTCCTCCCCCAACCTATTCCTTTCTGGTACCCCTGGATACTTGTCCCTGAGGAGGTGTCTTTTTTTTTTTTTTAGTAATTGAAGAGAACTGAAAAAATACCAACCCATTTGGTATAAAGAAATTGATTTTAACAATTTCATTGTAAAGCTTATTATTTCATCTTTTTTTTTTAAATTTTATTTCAGAAATTAGTAAAACAATAAATCCGTTTAAATTTAGACCTCTTTTATTCAACAAATTAAAAGTTTTCTCTCTTTTTTACATGCTTATGTTTATATCAGAAAACTTTAAAACAGTAATTCATTACGTCAAAGATTTGTTTACTTAAGAATTTCTTTCGTTAAGCTAAATTTCACTCATGCCTGTCTCTTCCATCTAAAACTTTTAATATTGTTTCAAAAATTTCGGGGGCCCAATAGCACTTTCCCTCTTAAATATGCACCGTAATAAAATAACCTACCATTAATGATCGAATACGATGAGTGAAAGTGTCATCAACTATTTCCGGTTCAGATCCTTCTTTCGTGATGGTGCGAATGGAACACTTGAACTTCGTTTCCATTTCGGCCATTTTCTTTTTTATTATTTTCTAATTTACAGTGAATGTAAATTTATATGTTTACGACAAAATGAAATTAGAAACCACAAACTCCAAAGAAATAAAACCTACCTTAGTTGAGGATTGATTTTTTTTTTTTAATTTGATATATTTCAATACATTTTTCTTCATTTCCCCGTATATTACAAACTGTAAATCTAAAACTAAACTGTCATCAATAGCCACATCTGTCACTATTGTATTTCTTTAACTAGTAGATAGGATACGTTAATATTTAATTATTAATTAAAAATAGCCACTTCTTTTAGAACTCTTTCTTAAAAAGTATTGATAATATTTTTTTATAAGAATTCATCTTGAAAATGAGATTCTGGAATCGCAAAAGAATTGATAAAAAACATAAACTAAATGAGAAGAGCGGTGACTATTAGCTTTTGAATTTCTTTCTTTCTTTTTAAGTGAAGAGAGAGAAATGTTGTTTTGTACGCAATCGAACGGTATCAACCATCACCCGAGGGGAGAGCAGGTGCTGTAGGACCTCGGGGTTGGAAACAGACGGCCGACGTCCCGCGTGTGTCTGGGGGAAAGGAGGGGGGTTTAGGGTTTGAAGACCACGAATTAGAACAGCAGCAGCACGTGGAAGGGAGCTGCAGCAACCACGTTGCCAATCCGGCCCCCCTAACAACTGGTGCTCGGCATGCCACGTGCGAATTGCCTATCCCTCATTTCCTCAGGGCCATTTTTACGAGTGAAAGGTTTCTTCACCGGGAGGATTCACCTTTTCTTCGCTCTCGCAATCTAGAATATTTTTTTTTTTTTTAATTCTCAAGAATTTCGAGAGATCGAGGGACATCATCTGAAATATCACCCAAGTGCTAATGAACTGCGAAACTTCTATTTTAATACGAAATCAGTTAACGATCAGTACGTTGATTCCGAAAATGAAAATAATAATAAAAGAAACGAAAATTATACATCTCTTCTTTATTTTTTTCCTTTCATTTTCCATCATACGATTTACAATTATATTTTTCTACTAATCATCACTTACTATTTTTTTTTTTTTTTTGTCTTAATGAACATACTTGCCACAGTTACTTTTTATTACTGTACCAAATACCACTTTAATAATACGTAAGGTATAAAAATTTGAGCGAAAATGACCTTTATATTTTCGTAAGCTTTTCATTCATCATCTGTAGCCTTTATAGATCTCTGCAGCCTCTCCAATAATAATTTCTTCTAAATTCCGAAGATCCCATTCATCTATTTTATTAGTTTTTGTTAATTTTTTGCTTCTTCCTTTATATATATAATAGATTTCCTCCTTTTTTGCTGTTTTAAAAGTAGTATAATTAGCGTAGGACAGAAATATAACTACGAACACATTTAAAACAAAAGTTAGAAAGTTAATAAAAATTAAATTTCAATACGATACATTGCTAAATTGTAATTTATTTATTCGTTTTCCGAGAGAAATTCTTTGTTTACTGTCATTGGAGCTTTTAATTGTTTTCTGTGGACTTGCGTCATTTCAAGCGCAAATTTTATTGGCTCGTCTTAAAATTCATATGGTAATTTCTTGTCTTTCTTTTTTTTTGTAAGTCCTCTTTTATTAATAAAATGAATTAAAGTCATATTGTTTCCATCTGCTATTTTATTTCCTTTAAATTACAGACCAATTTTTATGTATCCTAATATTTTATCCCACGCTTCACTGCCTGTTTCACAGGTAAGCTTCCCTCTCTTAGAACCCTAGCAAAAGAACTTCAGAAGCCTAAACATTCTAATACTGCAAAAATTAGAATGTGTTTTATTTCAAACCTTCAAAATATTTCACCTTCTGCTTCAAATCTATTCTTATTCTCGATCGGAATAGAAATTGAGATAGAGAATAAGTTTTAACCAATCCGTTATTATTATTATTATAAAGGAGAGAAATCATTTGATGATTGCATTTAATAAGTCGTACTTTAACAAGAATTGTTATTAATTTTTGTTTTTTCCTTTACGGCTTCCTAGTGTTTTCTTTTGAATTTCACTAAATGCAAAGATTGGTCTCCCACTACTCCAATTCAATCACTCCGTTCACACACAAAAATTAGAGGCGCTCAGGAACAAGAGCTCATCTTAATTAGCACAACAAGGGGGAGGATGGCTCGTAATTCAAGGTGTAGCACAAAGGACAGCACTACTAATACCTCCTTTCAGACGCCATTCTCCTCCCCTCCTGGCCCAAGCCCTTTCGAAAACTTCTAGCGATGCTCTCGCTTTTATCAGTGGACGCGATATCATCTGATTACGGAGCAAGATAAAACGCGACACCATGTTCCGCCATTTTCTCACATAATAGAACGATGGGAGTTGATATCGAATAAATCTTTTTTTTTTATTATTTAAATATACTTTTTATCTTTAAAGGACTTAGGAATGCAGGTAAATCTCATATCATCAAAATAAAAGTTTTGGGTAGGAATTTGTTGTAATCACAAATAGGCCTATTTCTTACATAGAGGGAAGGCGAAATCCTGATATTATTTGCCACATTCCTTTGATTAGTTCAGTTTTCTATTTTCTATAATTTTGATTGTGTTTAATCTTTATTGTTAAAAAAAATAAGAGGAATAGAATTTTAAGAAAATAAAAAAAAATAAAAATACAAGGTTGATATATGTTGCTGATAACTCAGCTGTGGGTTACCGAAGATAATGATTTCTGACATTAAAGAAAAAAACGATGCAAAAGATTAATCTGCAAATATATTAGTTTAACAGAGAAACTTGTATATATAAAAAAGAAGAACCTAGCGAAAACTCTTCAGAAAACGCAGCCCTTTTCGATCATTTGTCGTTGGCATTCAGGAGGACCGCAAGATAATTGTAGCGAATTCAAATGCAAATGAGCAAATTAAAACGCCTCGAACCGGAATTCAACTACCCATAGCGTACATTTCGTCGCTGCTCTTTCGTCATCGAGGATAATTTAAAAGAAAAGCAGCAAAACGGAAGTGACGTTGGATGACGCCAGATGGCAGGGTCGCCTTAGTTGCTCTTTTTTCTTCTTGGCGCCGGTCATATCAATAGAAGTGACTTAAATACACAAGTTTATGTAAATATGCTTGTTGATAAAGCCATATTTCCCGCCACTTATGAATTAACACCGGTTTTCAAATTCAAAAGCCCATCCTTTCCTATTTTCTTTCCAGTTGTCGTCCACATAGAAATACCCACAATTCCACGAAAAAAAAAAAAGTTATTTTATTTTGGAGAAGATATATCTGTGGATTCTAGAAAAAACTGAAAGAAATTAAAGAAAAAAATAACAATAATAAATAAATAAATAAAACAAAAGTGATCTCACTTTGTTTTTCGGTCTTCTCTTCAGGAATGACCACAAATATTGTACATATAAGTTTAAGTGAACACTTTTTAAAAGAAGACGAAAAAAAAAATTGTAAGGTCACTTGAAGCTAACAAGATTTGCTTTTATTTTATTACATTTAATACAAAAAAAATCTCAAAAAGTTTTAATTTTTCGAAAAGCATTTCAGAAAATTATTTTATAAAATCATAATTCTTTGAATTAATATTTTAAAGGCCTTATGTATGTTAACATTAGTTTATAATAACATGTAATTTTAAGTTTAAAGTATTTATAAATTCAATAAATATTATTTCGTTAGTTCATTCATAACAATTATTTTTAATAATTATCTATTAAAAGGAAAGAAGAAAAAAAAAAACCTCAGTTTGCTGCAAATTATATATATCTCATATGATGATGCTTATCTCATGTGATGAAGCTGTACCCAAAAATATCAAACAAAAAAATTAATTAATAATAATAGAAAAAATTAATTGAGAAAGCACCAGACACTATTGGAATGTGAACCTTAGTGTTTTGGTGTTTTTTCTTGAAGATTCATGTATCCAAATCGAGAAATCTTTTCGAATAAAGCTTTTTAAATTTTATGTAATTATTATATTTATCCCTTGATTTTTTTTTTTATTGTTATACGTAGATAGCAATTTATTTTAGCAATGGATAAAGATGATTTCATAATTAGTAATTTATATTTTGTAAATGGCTTCGCGGATATTTTTTTATTTTTTTTATTTTTGATGATATTGAACCAAAAAAGAAAAAAAATATCGGGGCATTATATGCCTGTGGAAATTTTTGGGTCTTTCCCCCACTTTTGCCATGTTTCTGGTGTTTAGGGGAGTGTGGCGACGGTTCGCCCGGGCGATTATAATATGAAAACCACGTTTAAGCGGAGCAGCTGGCACTTGGGGATCTGTCCCACATACACGTGATACGCGCATACTCGGAGTAGTTGGCGCGACGGCGTGCAGAGGTCGCTCTGTCTCGGGTTCCGGAGGTAGCGGTAGGGTGGCAGGGCAGTGTTTCCCGAGTGGTGTCGGCCGTGTAACAGCAGTCCCGCGCCAGCAGTCCGACGGGAGTGTGTGTATGTGTGTGTGTGTTTGCCGAGCGGTTCTCGCAAAGGGGTTTCCTACTCATTCCATGCTTGGTTGGTCACCGGGCAAGCAGCTGAAAAAGGCTGATCAAAGCGTGCTGAAGCCATATGCTACCTGAGCGCAGGCCTGTCATTATGCTGCCCATTGTGACGCTTGCAGCAGGCTGCGACTTGCAGAGCCTACCTCTCTGTGCTGCACCGGAGCAGCCTCGCCGTAGCCGGCGCTCATCATGCCCCGTCCAGTGCCTGTGAATCTACGACTAGTCATTGAGAGGCCGCATGTACTTAGTGTCCGCCAGGATGGGATATCGGACATCTCGATCTTGCTCACAATCTCCTAGTAACTGTGGCTCGCGTGATAACTGTCATAGAAGCCCAGTGGATTGTACTATGTGTGACTGTTCCTGTAGCGTGCTTCGGTCCCAAGTCCCAAACTCAGGTGAGTGTACTAAATAAGGACTCTACCTTTTTTTCAAGCCGCATTTCTCATCGATCTTGTGTTCGGAAACTACAACATCAGTGTGCCAAGTGAGGAATTATTGCGTTACAAAGCCAATGTCATTTGTTCAGTAGTGTGCACTAATAACTAACGAACACAACACTGGATCCCTTGAACGTCGTGACACCGAAATCATCGGAATTCACGCCGACTTATTACCATCAATGCTGGATTGACAGGCTTGTTTATCATTTCATTTTTTTCCTTCTCCGTCTTATAGTGTAGTAGATATGATAGACCTATGTTTGGTTCAAGCATTGTGTTTACATTACAAAACAATTGGTTAAGTATTTTAAATTACAGAGAAGAATAGAACTGATTTGCTTAACGGATTAAGTGCTTTAACTGACTCTTCGTTTTTTATTGTGTTGTTATTCTCTTATCTATTTTGTTTTTCTTTCGGCTTTTTATGTCGTTCTCTACAGTCGACGACATATATAGTTGTTGAGTATTATGTTAAGCAGCAAAAATAGAAAAAAAAAAAAAATTCTGATAAGGAATTGTTATCGTTAATATAATTAGCAATTAATTCGGGACTACGTTTGATATCTTGAGGGTGATTTTAATAATATATTTTTTCCCACTTCCATTTAACAAATGCTTATTTAACAAAAAAAGAAAAATGTAGAACATGGAAGGGAGTCGACCTCATGGATCAGTGTTCCTCATGGTCTGATTGCTCGCGCATTATTTTTGCGGGCATTCTTGTAATTCAGCTTACCGTTGGAGAAAAGGTTTGGTTTTGGTGGCTGTTGTAATAAGTTGTAGCCTACAGCGTTGCACTTAATTACAATGTTGGGACACAATCAGGTTTCGAATTGTTCTCACCAAACGTTTTATTTTGTTATTGTTTTCCATCCGTAGTCCTTTAAGTACACTTGCGACTGGAAGTAATTGAAGATATGTTTTTATGGGCTGTTTTAACTTGCTTAATAACATTTTTTTTTTATTCTCGGAAGTAATGTAGATATATTTATCTTTCCACATTTAACTTTACCTACACGGTTTTAAGTATAGCTACAGAGGATTTAAAGATCGTTGAAGTGGTAATATATTGTGCGGAAATATTTTTTATTGTTTTGTTAAAAGTCAGTCTTCCTCTTTTTTTTTTTTTTCCTAATACAAATTATTATTTATTTAATCATCTTTCTTGTCTTTCGTTGCCACCCCTTTGATATGAAATATGGAGCAAACTAACGTTTTTCCACAAGAAATAAAAAAAAAAAAAAAAGTATTGAGAAATTATGAGGTCCTAACTATATGGCAGACAAAATATGCGGACAGTATTCGTTTTATGGAGTCTTCTATGGTATTTATTGCTTTTAACTGCAAAGGGATTTCGGGCATTTAAAATAAAAAAAATAAATAAGTGCTCTTGGTATTCTGAAAGAAAAAACGAAAAAGCAGTTTTTGTTTTTTTTTTTTTGTAAGATTTTTCGATGCTTTTTCTCTCTTATTGAAAAGTTACGGCTTGATTCTTGTGTTAAATATATATATACTTATGAGTTTCTCATCGATCAGTTGTGGGCACAAAAAAGAAGTTTGTAACCTCCAAATGTACTTCTTTCGGTTTATTCCAAGTTTTTTGAACCGTTCTTTTTAAAGTCCACGCATAATAATTCACCGATAAGGGGAAAATGAACCTGGACATGTGAAAGAAAATTCAAAAGTCTCCGAACTTGAATATCTCCAAAGTCTCGAGTCAATTAGTTGACATTATATTAATAACAGAAAAGCCAGGATTGCTATTTAAACTGGAATTCCAGAAGCCTCTTTCCCAGTTGGAAAAGTAGGAAATTTTATTATTGCTGAATTGATATAAAATAAGAAAAATACAAAATTGAAACGTGTCTTTCCACTGAATTAATTTCGGTGATTTTAAAACTAAATTAGATGGAAAACTTCGATATTTTTTTTTTTTTTACCTTAGAAGTGAAAATGTAACATTCTCTTACAGAATAAACATAGAATTTGAAGACATGGTTACTTTTTTTTAATTGGTATCCTGATCGTTCCTCTTTATTTTATTTTCCTGACTATTTATAATTAATTTGTAGTGTCTATGCCTCCACAGGGCAGAGCCAGGTGAAGTTGCCCCCCGAGTTATTTGCACATGGATGATTGTGTGGCCCCTTCCTTGCGTCTCTGCTTGACTGCGTGGATGGTCGCTTTTGTCGTTGTAAGCAGAGGAGGATTAATCAAGTGCTTACCGAAGTCCAACAGTGTGAAATGCATTTCCTTTAATTAACAATGGAATGTGATGCCAAAATTGCGATGTCCATTTCCTACGCAATTTTGTAAATTACTCGTCCTATTCACTGAGGAGCTTTTAAGATATTAGCGAATTAGCAATCTATTTATTCAGAACATCAGTCGAAAACAGACTTAGATTTTGTTTTCTTTTCCTTGGAAAAAAAATTAGGCAAACATTGCTATTCTTTTTATGATTTTGTTAGTAATTGAAGAATATGTATTATTGTTATTATTTTTTTTTTAAGTGAACTTTCACTTTTAAGTCTTGTCTGTTCCTATTAAAATGTGATGAAGAGATCGTTATTCTAATGAAGATAAATTAGAATGAGCATCTCTGCAATACAATTTAGCGTATTTGAAGAATCTGTAGAATCATGTATAATATATACATGCCATACGTCTCAGCGCTATTGTTTGATTATTCATTTTTATTTTGCAACTGTTTGAAGCAGTTATGATTGTTTTGATTAAATTTACATTGGAAATTAAAGTTTTACGATGACGACATGCTTTCAATAAATGCTTGTTATTGAAACTGTTTGCTTTTCCCACTGTTTTTTTTTTTTTTTTTTTTTTGTTCGGAAATTCCATTTTGCTTTCATTAAAGAATTTAAGAATGTTTTCTGAAGAACAGATGCTTTCGCGAGCCAATTATGTAAATAATTACGCCGAAAGTTGCATTTTTTTTAAAATTTTGTTTTCTGTCCTTCTGTGTGCTATCAAGTAATACATTTCAGAGCATCGTAAAACTAAGGTGAAACTATTTACACTCTTAATAGTTGTGCAAGAGTTGTTAGGTTAATTTGTTAATCAGGAATTCAATGGATTCATATGTTGTTTTACACCAGCGGCATAAGATGCTGGTCTTTGCGAACCGTCTGACGTAGTGATATTCTGCGGCATTGTCTGTCGGTGCGAGCGGATTTCGCCGGTGTGTGTGTGTGTGTTGGTATACAGTTGCATCCTCCCACCCACAGGAAAAGGAGATCGGCTTGGCAGCCTCCACTGTTCTCCGATCGCTCTAATTACACAGGAACTGGATTCCCTGTGTCCCCTCCCCCCTCCTATACTCCCTCACTGTTAATGAACTAGGCACTGCACTATACTGGCGACGACGACGAAGCCTGGAAAAGTGGAAGAGCAGCTGGAGAAATTCCTCTGGCTTTTGGCCTTCATTCATAAGAACAGGAGCCATTGCGATTCAGTCCCCTAAAGCCGACCCCGATATGTTAAAGAGCTTTTGTCAAAGGCTTCTCTCTCTCTCAAAGCAATTCCTAATATGAAATGGAGAAATAAATCTCGCTTTTAAGATTTATAGCAGGCATTTCAACGCTAATAAATGGCCATCTAGGAGTTTGTTTCTCTCTTTTAACCACAGCCATCTAAGCGTGCGCTGCCATAACTGGTTTCCTTTTAGTACCAGATTACAAATTATATTCATATTTTTATTAAATCAGCTGCGGAGTCGACAAAATAGAAAGCTACTGGGTTTATTAAGAATATTTAAAATATTTGTAATCTAGTTTTTTAATCTTTATTTATCGCTTACCTTAAATATTTGCCCAGAGAATTGTATGGACGAAATATATTTATAGTTAATTTTATTTTTCTGTTTCTGAAAAGAAGCCATACTTTTTTCACTGTAGTAAAAACTAATTCACTTTCAATTTTGGTAATGTGCTGTCAACCGAAAACAATAGTTTGTGACTTTTTTTACAAAATTGTTCACTTGGGATCATCTGTTAATTAAATGGGGACTGTTCTCACAGGAATTTGGATATTTTGGAAGGACTTTCTTGAAGAAATAGACGTCAATTATTGTTCTCTGCTAATAAAAATATAATTTATTTTTATTGATTTTTACAATTAAAATCACATTGCTAAATGTAACTACATTGTAGTTTAACTGAAGGATAACGTTTTAAATCACTTCCTCTTGAAAATTGTTCCTATAATAGAACGATACAAATTATTATTATTTATTTTTAGTGGCTTACAAAAAATAACAAAGTCTCATTCAATCAGCAGAAGTTCACAATTTGCCAACAAAACACTTCATTGTCTTTTTTGATTCTTCAATTAAACTATTTCAAGATACTTTTCTTTTTTTTTTTCATTACGATTTTTGTTTGGAGGCTTGCTTTTGGGGTTTGGGGTTTCTAACTTGTTACCTTGTCTAGTTGTGTGCTGGGGAGTGCTGTGTGAAGGCACGTGCCCATTCATAATCCGATACACTCGGGCATGCACTCCTTCTTTTAATTTATGTTTTGCATACGCACCAGTTAACAATCGAGGGAGGGAAAGCCACCAGCCGCCTTCTCCCTCTGAATGAGGGGATATTTTTATGCTGAAATGTCGCATTGGCTCCCTTGTAATACAAACCCTAGGGCCGGCGCTCAAATTTCTGGACTCTTCCATCCCTACTCCCCTTTGAACGTCTCATATCTTTCTTTTTTGTTAATAATCTTCCGCTTCAAACTGGTTCGCCTTCCTTGATTTAAAATCCCCTTAGACTTTTTTTTTTTTTTCAATCATTTCTTAAAAAAAAGAAAACAATTTTTGAAGTAACCAGTTCTTGTAAAACATATTATAGCCCATAAAATTTTTCGGCTACAATAATTTCTCTTTTCATTAAAAACATTTCGAAGACCAAAAGCAAGAAGAAATTACAGTTCACGATAGCTATAAAATACTTAAGTAGAATAATTATCCATTATTCTACTGAATTAAAGATTATGTTTTCTATATTATCCATTAATATTAAGGCTGTTTAAAAATGTAGCTTTTTAACTAGTTTTAGGCTTAATCCTACCTAATTCCGAATATATGAATCTTATTTTATCTCCATATCTTTTTCATTTTTTATAATTACTTCTATTACATAATTTTTTTGTTTTTAATTTAAATGTCATTTTCATTTCTTTTATGGATTAATCAAAAGTATAATTTGTTATCCGATTCAAATAACATTTTTAACTAATTTACAATTAAATAAATGAAGCTGGAAAATGATACAGCCTTTTTTTTTAATTTAAAAAAGAAAATTTTAACCATTACTTAATATCGAATTTGTAATAAAAAAAAAATATTAATTTAAGGGAAACTGCTTTAAAGTGTAATCCCCCCCCCCCCAAAAAAAAAAAAAAAAAATGTTTTATTTATTTTTTGTTAAAGGCTGTTTTCTTCGATTTATCTTACAGAATCTTTCTTTTAATTGGTAAACTGCTTTCTTTGATATAAGTTAAGCATGCCTTAGAAGAATCTCTTATTTACCTGAGTGGGGGGTGGGTTGTTGCTGTGACTCATGAGAAGGCTTTTCCTTTCGTGGAAGCCGGATGCCTCTCAGCTTCCTCTCCAGCAGCCCAACATCATCAACTTTTGTCTCCACACGTTAAGAAAAAAAAATAACTCCCTCTAAGGTAGAAAGCGTAGGTGTGTGGGGAAGATTGATCAGTCTCTTTCTAATTCCTATCTGCCGTCAACAAGTTGGGGTAGTTATTCCGCGTTAAAAATAATTATTTGCCATCTTTTTTCAAGGCTTTTTTTTCTTTCTTGAAACCAAAAAGATTCTGAGAGATTGTTAACTCATTTCCCGCGACTTTTAATTTTTTTCTTAATAGGATAAATTTTAAACATTTGACTTTCTTTTCTTTAATTTAATCACTTCGGTTGCAGGAAAACGATACAGAGCAAACGTTAAAGGAATATTAATAAAGCTTCTATTGACAATATACATAACAGAAAGATTGTAAGTGATCCCCAGGGCATAGTGACGACATATTCCATAGTCTTGAAATATTTATAACTGATTCTTAATGAAGTAATTCCTTCACTTATTTTAAACCGAGCGACAGAACGATTTTAAAACAGAATCAATCAATCAATTGTTATTTTAATGTCCGGACATTAACTGATTAATCTTCATGAATTTGTTTAAGGATGTTTAGGATAGTATTTGTTGTTTTATCTGTTCTTCAGTTCTACTAGAATTTTCGTTATTGATTTCTCTGCTATCGTAAAATTTTATTGTTTCCCTATTTGTTTTAGTTTGTCTTTTCCACCAGATAATGGATAATTAGCTCATTTTCACCATCTTAAGATTAAGAGATTAAATAATAACTGTAGGTTACTTCAAACCGAAATGCAAATTATTCACAAGAACAGTGATGGTAAGAGGCGCAATTCTCATTGAAATGATATTGTTCTTTCACAATAGACCTTAAGTAAAAAAGAAGTTAAATTAGTCTACAGAATTTTAGGTTTTCAAGAATATGGAAAAAAATAGCAAGTAACAATGCTGTGTTTCTGATTTTTTTTTTATTTTTTACGACAGTATCTGCGTGTTGATTAAATCGCTTACTTTGTTTACGATTAAATTTCCAAGCCAATCTTTTTTTCCCTTTGTTTATCCTAATAATATTTTGTCTACTATTTCGAAAGAAACGCAATTGCTTCTATTTACATGGCTGAATTGTAAAAACCCTTTAAAACTGGTTTTGTCGTATTTTAAATATGCAAAACATTCGAAGCCGTTTTTCACTCGGGATTCTTGTTTATGTACGTTTTATGTTAACGGAGAAAAGGAACGTAATGAAAATATTAATGGTGGTCTGTTGGGTGGACGATCTTGAAGTGTCCCTTACGTAATAAGAAATATATATAAAAAAAAAACCTAACAACAACAAACTCGGTAATGCTGTCGAGCCACACTGTCTCGCGAAAGTGACCGTCTCATCCCCCCGGACGGAGCGAGAGAGAAGCCTCGGCGTAGGAGGCGAGGCCGCGGTGTTGGTAAACCGTCTCGTTATGATTGTGAACTGTCAGGTTTGAAATGCGTGGGAGCCTGTTGTACAAGTCGGTGGGTAGGAATACCAGAGGAATCTGTGTGCACGCCTTCGCTTCTCATTCCACCCCCTCCTCCCAGTCGCTTGCTGTGTGCTTCTCTTCGTTTGGGTTGCCGGGGTCCAAACTGGAGGAGAATTGGAGCCCAACAATAAGCAATAAATATTTTATCCCCCTCACCAGTATTTATTTTTCATTCTAAGAATCGAAATCTTTTAATTTAGTTGCTCAGTTGTTTTATTTAGAAGTGGCCCCTTTCGTTTAGATATGGGATACTTTTTTAATCTGCAAAAAAAAAAAAAAAAAAAAACTTTGTGATTTATTTAATAGGTGTAAAGATTTTATTCTTTTCAGTTCATTTAGTTAATCAAAAAACAAACAAACAATCATTAATAGTATTTTTGCTAAATAATGTTTTGTGATAATATTTTCGTAACAAGCACTTTGCTAACGTTGTCGAATCTGAAATTCATTAAATAAATACATTTTTACAATTAGCTGTCTTGTAAAATTTAGAATTTGGTTTTTATTTTTTTATTTTATTTATTATTATTATTATTTTATTTTTATTTTTTTGTAAGTTCTTCGTATCAGGATAAAATTCGCAATGAGTTCGAAATAGCAAAGTTTCAGTTTGATAGGCTTTGTTGATTGATTTTTAAGTTTCTCTGTGATCTTCCTGACCTACTACGAATTAAAAAAGAAAACCCTTTTGGCGAAATCATTTCCTTATTAGGATTGCCAGAACTCAACCAGTTTGTTCCTTTAATCATCCATGAATTGTTTGGTTCAGTGTAATCCGGAGAAAAATTTCTTAGAGCAGTGGTTAATCATTGCGTTCCTTGACGTTCTTTTGCTTTCTTTTGCAAGATTTTTCAACTGTATTCCGAAATCGGGGGAAATTCATGCATCTGTAAGCCTCGTGACGTAGTGGGTGACGTCAGCGATAGGCGGATGTCCTTCCCATTTAGGCCGCACTGATAGGATTACCAAGGTCATTACTGATTTAGATTTTGTGCAAATAGGACTATTTGCCTTTTTTTATTATTATTAAATAGATTATGGACCTGATTACACATAGTTTTCCATTCAGTTTGGCTAGTGTAGTTTTTGATTACAAAGAATCACTTTTTTAATAGAAATTCTTGAACGTATCAGAAGATTATATATGAGCTTGTTTTATTTTAACCGTTTTGATAGTATACATATAAAAAACTTTTTGTTGATGTAAAAATTTTGACTTCGAATATATTATCTAGTTACAAAAAAAATGAAAAATTCTGCACTTTCCAGAGCTGTCATCATTATACGTTATTTAGAGAGAAAAAATATTTTTAACAATTTTCGGAGGTAATAAAGATTATTTTTAATGTGTTGCTAAAGTTAAAACATCCGTATTATTGTTAGTATTGTTCATTACAAAAAATATATATATAAAAAATGGAAAATTGTATTAGTGTTTTTAAAGAATTACCCCGGTACGACTTAATACGCACTTTAAAAATCACAATTTTTTAAAACATTTTCAAAACTTACTGGAGTTGGTGAAAGGCTTTTAGCTTCAAACTTAGCTAACTTAAAATTAACAATAGTTTTATAGATTCATAAAATTTGCCATCACAAATTCAAAATGGTTAATTTTCCTTTTCCCATATCCTTATTTCATTGCTAAGATGTATTGGCAATAAAGGTACAATTTTGCTTTAATAACCTCTTCATTATTATTATTATTAATTGTTCTTAAAACAACGAGCAGTTTGTTTAAGGGTCCTGTGGATTAATTGCAGCGAAGTGAGTAAACAAAATCACCTTTCCTAGGAAATATGGGGTGGAGCAACACCCGCGCACCTAGTACACGTTTCCCCTGGAAATTCAAACTCAAATAAAGACCAAGAGACTTGTGAAGGAGACGCGGTGTCGAAGTCCGACTGCCTGCCTCGTCCAAACACAGACATGAGGCGTGGAACAAACCCAGAGTAAATTATCACAGGTATAATGCCAACTTGTGTCCCACTATTTGAGCGTAAACATGAAGCGACGCGTTATTTAATAGACGCAGGCGCAACAAAGGCTGATGGTATGTTTTCTTTTTCTCCCTTTTAAACGGAATGATGAACAGTGGTGCCATTATGATTTTTATGGTCGCTTGTTTCTTTGCCAATGATGTGTTAAAGTCGACATGTAGGTGGCAGGTGATTTAGATAATCGCTCTGTTTGTTCTTCTCTGTAAGAAATCTTTACTTAGGGAAATTCAGGATTTGTCATGTGGAGCCCTTAAGATTTTTTTTTTTTTTTTGTAGGAGTTGTGTGGAGGGGTCGCAGTTTATCATCGACTCGCTAACCTTGAGCGTATTTCTGAACATCCCAAAAACAAATAGTAGATTGAAGTATATTTAATGCTTGAAAGTTGTACATCCTGAAAGATCAGGGGAAAAAGCCTGATAGTTTAAATACAATTAATTTGATGGATAATTTAATTTTGTAGTGTTACCCAAATTAAAGAGTTTTGAAGTTAATTCTGACATTGAAGCGCAAGAATTCGTAGAAAGTACTTTTCCTTTCAATAGTCTACGTGCATTCTTGAGTTCGAGAGTGTTGTTGTTCAGAAGGCATCAGAATATGAATCAAAATCGTTTATATACCGTGATTAATTGTGGTAATTTCTCACGTGAATATTTTTTATCAATGTATGGTCGAGACCCTCAGCAAAAATATTGATATTCTTGGCTTCATTTAACCTGTTAACAGCGTCCATTTCAATCTTAATCGGAAGGGGAGGAGAGGAGGCTGAAATTTAATCACGATCGAATCATCATTAAATTAATTTTCATTCGCGGTCCACCTCGGCCACTTGGTAGGCGTTAAACCGTTCTAATCCCAACGTTGAGCCTCTTCTCCACCTAATTGTCTGCTCCTCCTTCCTGGATGAAGCCTCCATTTTCCTGGAGATGATGATGACGGGAACCCATTGGGAGCCTATGAGTCAGTGCCGTGCTTGCATTGTGGTGGGTGGGGTCCTTTGCATGAGAATTAGGTCTTGTTGATGACGGCTTCTCCCAGTCAATTTGAGGTCGAACGACTACGACGGGGATTGAGTGCGACTCTCCTCCCCCGCGCGCAGACGGGGATTTAAAAAGAGACGAGGACAAAGGGATATAAATTTTCCGCAGAAGTGACTACTTAGGGGTCCGGATAATATGGTGGCGTGCCCTCGGTCCCTGCTCTCCTTCACCTTTTGCTCATCTTCCCACGAGGTGAGAGGGGATCTCCGTTTCATTACAACCGCCGTATAATGAAGGGGAAATAAATGACCCACACCCCTCTATTGGATGCTTATCTTCGGGCGATGACGTCATCACAACAGTCTTGTGTTGTGTATTGGCCTGCATAGCTGCACGTATGCAGATTCCCTGTTCATCTGTGAATATCATAACTGCTTTATTAGCTGACGTTTTCTTATAATGTGTTATAAAAGAGAAAATTAACAGAAGCCTGCGTGAAGATTAGCCCTTTCGGAAAATCAATTGCAGAAACGATTTTTATTACTTTAGAATGAGAGCTTTTAAATATCAGATAAAGCCGCAGTTAAACATCAGAAACAGTACTTAATAAGTGTAATTGGCCTGTCAACTTCCAATATATGAGATCAAATATAGTCCTTCCAAAAACACAGTGAAAGTATAAACTTTCCTGTAAACTTTCAGCTTTACTGTGTAAATAGTGCTTTATAGTGTGAAGTGCGCTTTAAGTGAGACTATTTGGTGATTTGGAGAATCCTTTGGGCCAAAGACAACAGAAAGCTCACTTGAAGTAAATATTTATCTATCGTTAAAATTCCAGCTTTTTACTATAAATAGCGTTTGAATTTTCATCAGAGATCAACCGAGTATTTGACTTAAAATTGAATTTTAAAGCTTTTTTTCTGGCAGCTTTTTATGTTTCTTTCCGATGTAAATTAAGGGTTATTAGAAAAAACAGACCATATCTACAATAGATGCCCTTTCGTAGTTCTGCTTAATGGAAATGTAAATTATTGTATATTCACAAGGTGTTAGGATGGTAGGTAAGAATGAAAGAACTCGTGAGATTACTCTTCAGATGATGTTTCTAATGTAATTGAGATGTAATTACAGACAGTTAATTGGTTGTCTTTAGATAATAAGTCTTTGTTCTTAAATTGTCTTGTCTTTTTTGCTGCCAACTGTATTTGTAAATACTGTAAGTTGAAAGTATGAATTGTATGACATTGTTTTTATGTTTTGTTTTTTAAAGATGCCAGTTGTGGAAAAGCGACCAAAGATAGTAAATTAAAGAAAGTTACTTTTGCATTTGTTTCAGTGAATTCGGATATTTCCCTTGGGATTCTTGGGTTGTTTTGGCTGATTTGGAGGCAGTCGCCTTTAAGTGTGTGCGTTCATTGAGCCGTGGTGTTGCTTTTGCCTTATCACTTTGGCTGCTGCACTGCTCTCCTCTCAGCTGAGCAATGTCAGCCAACACCCTTATGATGTCACTGCCATTCCTGCCTGGTTTTAAACCTCGCCACCGCACCGCAGCTGCCTGGCACCCGCCTCTGATCAAGGCACCGGCCAACGCCAAAGCTTCCCTGCGGCCCCTCACCGGTCCCGAGCACGGTGGGAGACGGCCCGAGTGGCACCGGGCTTGGAGCAGGGAAGAGACCCTTGCTGCTGACTTATTGCCTTATAATTGCTGCGTGGGGGCGTGCGATGGGTCACAAAGGAAGGCTGTCAACATCATCGACTAATAAGCAGGCTAATTCTAACTGAGATGATGGAGTTTTCTTAAAGGCGAAAAAAACGAAACGTCATTCCATATTATTAAACACAAATGCAACTATGAAATATCTTGAATTTCAAAGAAAAGTTGTAAATTAAAATGTATTCCTTCCCAATATAAAAATTAGACTTTATGAATTTAAATTGTAAATCCATCTTCTGAAATTTCGATTTGTTTTCTTTAATTAATGTTATTGAGATTAGATTTCATGTTTATAAAGTGACTTTTTCAAAATTTTCTAATTTCGACTTTTATGCTTTTGTTTTTTAATTCATGAAAATATTACTTTATATTTCATCAACATTTAAATTCATAATTTGAGACTTAAAAGCATCTTATTTGATCATAAAGTTCGACACAAACAGAACTTTTCCCGTTATGTATCTGAATAATTAATACTGGATGACTCATAAGATTAGGATCGTAATTTCTTGAGAATTCGTTTTAACGACTCATTTAATTCCCCTCATCAATTCAGTCGTAGTCGTAAGCATTATTGAACTTTCGGACAAGTGAAGAGAGGTTTTAGAACCACTGAAAGAAATAATCTTAAAATGTAAGCAAAGATTAGTTGTTTTATTGGTTATTGTTGCAGTTGTTCTTTATTTTAAAGTTAAACACAGGATGTGTAATTTTGCAATGCAGCGGCTGTTGAAAACGAATTCCTCCGGATCCGTTTCATGTTCCCGAGCGGGTCGTACAAGAGGAAGAAAGTCCAATATTTCACGTAACAAATAGTAGCAGGAGTTCAGCGATGGCCAGGCGCCTGATTTATTAAAGCAAGCCGGCGGCTGACCCCTGTGTTGCTGCCGCTGCCACTCCTGTCTGGCCGGGCCACGGACGATCGTTCTGGGCTGCGCTGTTCTAGGTGGGACCTGGACAGCAGTGAGTAATCAGTTTGATTGTTCCTCGACCATCGGTACAAAGGAACCGCGGCTACGGAAAAAAAAAAAGAAAAGAAAGAAAGAAAGAGAAAGTAACCGAATAAAACGAAGGCGTTTAGATGGTAGGGGAGTAAGTCTCCTCCCAATCATTTCAATATCGTCTTTTCCCACCCCTTTCGCTAAAGAAAGATCATCGGTTTGTCTTTACGAGTTGTGAAATGAGTACTTTTACAGTTAGCTGGAAATACGTCAAGCGAAATATATTGGTCATATTTCCTCAATCCATTTAATAATAATAGGATGCAAAGTGAAAGGTCCTCTCAATTCATAATATTGAGGGCACTTTAGTTATTAATAATTGTTTTCTCGCTGTGAAACCTATTTCCTTGTATTGATAGTATAAATAGTAACATAGATTTATTTTGCTAGTCTACCTTCCGCTTCTGTTAGATAGTGGAAATTTTCTCGGGTTTTTGTTTGCATATTTCACCTGAAGATGCTGCTGCTGAAAACCTCGAAGCGTTGCTCTTAATAAACCTGTGGACCCATGCAGTTGAAGCGCATAAGAGATGCACATAAGTTACTAAGAGATACTGTTAGTAAACTATTCTGATAAATCTTCAAGAAAACGAAAACCACAAATAACTAGGAAACATTTGGTCAATTTTTATCGGACAGTGAATTCATTTTCTAAGAATATCATCAAACCATATTTTGAACTTTATCTCTTTGTGGTTCTCCTTTAAAATTAAAAGCGGAAAGAAAATAAACAAAACAAAATCAATGCAGTATATTCTGCTGCAAAGTTGTAACCTCAAAAAAAGAATTAGTCTTATTAGAATCCATTAAAAAAATTCGAAAAAAACTAGATTGTTGCCAGCAGGTAATTGATATATAGTTAATTTTTTCGTAATCTTTTTTTTTTTAATGAATATTTAACTAGAAAATACAAATTAACATATTTGAACTTAAAATATATTCCAAAGAATGCAGATTAAATTGAATATCTTGATTTTATAATATAAGAAGATTAATGATCAAATTGAAGCATTTAACGGAACTAATGGTCGGAATTACTATTTAGTAAAATAAATAAATAGCCTAAAGACATTTATAAAAAAAGAATCACTTTCAAGCCTTTTTGTTTTTTATGTTTTAGCATTGCAATGTGTTGAGTAAATAACAAGGCGTAAAAGTCACTTGCCTACAATTACGCGAAAACCAAATGTCCGCCTTGAAACCTATTTCTTGTGTCTTACGATCGTCTGTATGTGAATGAATCACACAACAACTGTGGAAATTAGTGAGGACGAGCATTTCCTCGAATCGTGTTCATTCAGTAAAAGTCTCGTGAATGAAACGGTCGGGGAGGGAAAAAGCGAAGGGAAAAGCAGTCACGCAGGATTTGAGGTTTAGGAATTCTGAATGAGAAATTATCCCCAAAACAAAACTTTAATTGCACCCTAATAAGTATCCGTTTTCCTGTTGTTTCAGCATCACATTTTCGATGATGAACCAAGATTGTGGATTCTTCAAGTAAAGGACTAGGAGAAGGAAATAACATCAAACGTTATTGAACGTAAATAATTAAATGTATTTATTTTCTTTCTTGAGGATGTTAAGGAAATCCAAAAGTACCATCTTGTTACCGTTTCGTGGTCAAAAAAGTATTAATATTAATAACTTAAATATGAGCTTTAATTCTTATTCAAGCTGAATTTAGTAATTCTTTTGCTTTAATGTACTTTTTGAAAAAAAGGGACAAAAATTTATGACTTCTAAAGATTAGTAAACACAATATTTCAAATCTCTCTTTCCGAGTTCAGTTAGATCTTCACGATTTCATCTCGCCACCATATTGAAATTTTTGAAAGGATTTTTTTTTTTCCCAAGTAGAAAAGAGATACCGTAGTTTTTTTCAATAAATAACTTATATATCCCAGATTTAAAGACTGGTGGACAAAGTTTTGAGATGGTGAAACAAACTGAGACCCAGTCTTCTCTTTAAGCTTTTCTTTCCTTCGAAAAATACGGGTAAACACACCGGATTTCGTTTTATTTCCCGGATTCGTTTTACATGGAATGATTTCATTACCTTTTAACATCTTACTGTTGCATTAAAAGCACCAGTGGACTTAAAGTATTTTGCTCAACTTACTTGCGGCTGACAGATCCCGTATTTCAGTTGAAGAATTGTTGTGTAAAGTATTTACAACTGTTGTTTTGTTTTTTAAAGTAAGAGTCCGAAGTGAGACTTCATTAGACGAAAGAAGGAAGTGGTGAAGGTAAACCACGTGGTATAACTGCGTGTAAATGAATTACTCAGTGCCTGAAAAGTGAGACGCTTTTTCCCCCACAGTTCCTTTGGTGATCTCTTTAGGAAACCATCCTGCTTAGAAATTGAAGTATTGAAATTATGTATATTGTTTCGAGATACTACAATATCAAAACTGTTATGTGTAATTTTCATATCGATTCATGTAGTGTTTTTCACCGATCAAATTCCTCGATGTGTTCTTTAACTGTACGAATTGAAGCGCTCTAATGGTGGCTTCAGTGTGTTTATACTGTAAAAACAAAAATAAAAATGAGAAAATTGGCGGACATTGTTCGTCATCATTTCGGCCAGTGTTTTTTTGTTTTGTTTTTTGTTTGCCTTCTTTGACGTAGTTCTGTGGTTTCTTCTTCGTTGTCCAACACTTTGAGCCGAAACGGATTGATTTGCCTCCTCTTTTGTCATTTTGCAGTAAAACCCACTAAAAAACCTCTTTTCTCTTTGCGCAGAACAACACAATGGTGGTGTATTAGGCAGAGGAGGGATGGGCCCACCTCAGAGCCACCACTGGGGGATTTGTGTTTTGTAATAATACCTCCCACCCCTAATTTCCTATAGACCTCTTCCCCTCTATGAGTCACTCAGTTCTAGAGTTCGCCCTGTTTGGCTTCACCCATACGGGTATCAAGAAAGGAGGCACTTAGGCAAATATCCCAAAACAGAACAGGTAGACAAGAGACCTACACACATCATTGAACAAGTCTGATGTTGACTAGTAAGTTAGTAAGTTACTTTTGTACGTAATTGACTAGAAATTGAGGTAGTTTAGTGAGTAGTGTTCTTTTCTGTTGCTTCGCTCGATTTTTGTTAACTATTTTTTTTCTTTCCACTCTATTTCAGCAACTCTTATTAATCCTCACTAATGAAATCTTGTTCATCTGATTTTTTTTTATAAAGAAATCTTAAAAACAGCCTCTTTCTCCATAAGTCTGACCTTCTGTCAGGTTTGGATAAACGTTAACTATTTTGGTGAAAGTGAAAACTTTTGGAAGTTATGTATTACTTATTGTTTATTTTTAGTTATTGCTGTTATTTATGTATATAAAGCTTTTGATAACTTAGTTGTAATTAATATTCTCTGTTTTGAATGCTACTAAGATAGGATACTCGTAGAGAGACGGTTTTAACTGTTTATTTAAAAAAAAAAAAATAAGTAAATAAATCCTTAGTTACATGACAATAATCTGCGATACTTAACAGTGGTAGTTATAAATTGCAGAAGGGATTTAAAAATAAAACATTTAAAAAAGATAAATTGAAATAGAAAAGAATAAAAAGACCATAAGATTATAGAGACAATATGTTGCACATTTGAAGAAAGTGTTAAGCTAAAAAAAAAAATCCAAATTGAAACGTAAGCAATCATACAAATAGGAATGGAAGTGTCTTGTCTTGTTAATAAACTGTTCAAAAAAAAAGTTACTAGTATAAAGGTAATAGTGAAACTGAATAGAATAATAGTAAGGAACTCAAACTATCAGTAATGTATTTGTTTGTATTTTTTTTTTCTTTTCTTTTTTGTAAAACCATTTCACACCTGTCGTCTTATCAACTAAAGGTGGCTTTTAAATAATACGTTGACAGAATTACAACGGTCAGCTCAGTTGTTGTCAAGAGCTCAAGGAGGTCGGTGTTGGTGGGAGGAGGACACAGGGATGACTTCATTTGCTCGACCTGCTTGGTTGGTGGTCACCTGCCTGGAGCAACCCGAGGGGGCAACAGAGGCATCTCCGGTCACTTTTGTCTGCGTGTGGCTTCAAAAAGACAGCCGGCCAAGAAAGCCCGGCTTGTCATTAGAACAGTTCCGCTGCCGTCGTTGGCTCGCCGGCAAACTCTCATCACAGCCCCTTTTCTCGAGCTTCTTTCGTTTCCACTTTCCCCCCTCTGCGCACAGCTACACTTGTCCCATTTTCCACTTCTTTTTCTCTTCCCTTTCTCAGGTGTTAATTAATCAATCATCAAGTGACGTTTTTGTTACTGTCAACTCACTTCATCCCATCTTTACGCCCTCAAAACTGGAAGTGGGGACAAACTCCTCCCCCTCGACCCCCCTTCACGAGACTAATGTGCTCCCGATTTATGGAGTTCTTTTTCCTGATGAAGAGATTATTTGGGAAAAAAAAAAAAAAACCCAAACTATTTCTTATGGTCTTTTCGTTTCTTTGGACGTGAAGTTATTCATCACTGTTTCTTTTTAACTTCTTTTTCTTTCTTTATTTGGACTTGTTAATAATCAGTTGTTCTTGCTTGTTTAATTAGGTTCGTTTTTCAAACAACTATTTAAAAATACTAAAAACAAACTATATTTTAAACTTAATCTGAATATACTAATTTTAGCTTATTTTTTTTTATATATATAGTTATGTATTTCCGGTGTGTTTGATTTGTAGCGTTTAATCAAAGCTTTACCACTCATTCCACCCACTCATTTAAAAGCTCTTCAACACTCTCCTCCCACATGGATCGATTGCGTTTGCATTTTGCGTGTGGTTTCTCCATTTCCAATGCAAACTCCAACCCTCCAACTACCTGCCTCCAATCGCGCGTTAAATGACCGATTTACTTCGTTGCTTCGTAAATCATGTCGCATCTCTCCCTATTCTTCCATTCCACCCTCCCCCTTTTTTTAAAGCTTGCTTCTATCTTTTTTATTTGTTCCCTTCCCCCACCCCCTTCCTTTTGACCACTCGTGTGAGGGTCTAACCTCAATGTTCACGAGAATCAGTTAATGAGCTCCTAAGCTTTTCAGTGTGTATGGAAATTTCCATTAGTCAATATTGAATAGACAATCATAATGTTTTTATCTATAATCTTCAATATTTCTAAATCGGCTTATATTTGTATTCTACACAACTTCAATAGACAATTTTCAGTTGAAGTAACTTCCTCTTTTTGTGTAATCGCCTGCAGTAAGTTGTCTTTTATCGAACGAGACACTTGAGATTTCCGACTGTGTTAATTACACAAAAATAGAATACATCCACAGATTGAGAATATAATTAAAACAGGATTATCTTTATTCCTTAGTCGAGTGAGAGTCTGTTACCTGCTTCGCCTTATTCGCATATTTAGCGAAAAAAATCAACGAAGCACAACAACATACATGTACCAATAGGCTTATATCTGAAAATTACTGAAAATAAAAATTAAATAAATCATAATAGCTTACATTGTAATTAATTTACAGTGTCGCTATTTTTAAAATCATCCATTTATATTTATTTATTTATTTATAAGTATAATATTTTTATAAGGTAGAAATAAACAACAAAAATAAAAATTAATAAGTATTTCGCTAATAGTGTAATGGATTTTGGAAGTTACATTTGAAAAAAAGACTGTTGCTGTTCTAAGTCGCTTATGCAGTGTTACATTCATAATTGCAGGAAGTTTTACACAATTTTCTTTCCTTGTAAACTTTCCTTTGCTATTATTATTCTCAACAATGAGTTCTCGTGCAGATTTCATTAGGCCTATTAACGTATGGAAAAACGGATTCAAATTTATTCGGTTTTCCTTCTCATCGGAATAGGGAAGGCGGTCGGAAATGCATTGGGTTTTTCTATAACAAAACAAAACTGTTACTAATGGGGATAAATTACGTCAGCAGCTGTTTATTAAGGAAACAATACATTGTTTTCATTTTTTGAACTAAATTAATGGAGTGTAGACATCGGTTTTTCGTTTTATAATCATAATTTACTGCTGTTACGTACGTGTGGATATGTATGTAATAATAAATATGTGTGTTAAAAGTATATCTTTGTTTTAAAATATATCTTTTTAATATATATATATATATATATATCACGTTAACTTCCGGCAAATTTGTGTCTGCTTTTCCCCCCCTTAAACGGAAATGGTTTGAAAATTGCGGAAATTCTCTCTAACTCTTGTCATTTTCACCATATCCTATTTGCAGTATAACAATGTCGAAAATATTATTTATTAAAAGCATTTATTCTTAAATATGGGATTACATATATTTTTTTCTTAAGGTTATAAAAAAAGAATTAAATGTTGTTTTTTTTTTTTTTAGAATATTGTCGCCGAAATTTTTAATTATCCTCATGACAATTTTGTTTTAATTCCAAATTTTTATTCAATGTGAAGTCATGAAATGATTCGAAGATCTTCGCACGAAACCATTTGCCAAAAGCCTTGCGTTTGTTGATCACAGCGAACATGTAGTAACCGAATCCGTTTATAGTTGGTGTTTTCGTTTTTATTTTTGCCAGAGGAAATACAGGAGGTTGAACTGTGTTGGCTTTTCCAGTTTGTTCTTATTTCTTCCTTTTTTAGTTTGTTGTTAGCTTGGATTCGATTCGAACTAAAAACAATTTCCAAAAAACCAGCGTCTTAAAAACTTTTCGTGCTCGAAAAACATCAGTCGACTTGTTCGAACCGCGCAGAATATTGCCGTGCTATTTAAAGTCCGTCTGCGCCAGTGGGATGATGTAGCCGTGAGGGTAATGTGCTTTACGATGTTACACACAGAGCACTTAGTACCACAAACAAATATTCTCAAGTCTACCGATTGATAGTTAAGATTATCATTCAATTTTGATAGTATAGAATTCTTGGAGAATATTTCTGCCTTTTTTTTGATACACAACGGACGAGTGAAAAAATAAAACAAAACCTACTTTTTTCATAACCGTAAACTGTTACATAATCAGTTACTAGGAAATATTTATCAGGAGATTGTTAAGTGATTACAAACAATGCATTTTATGGAACATTCATAGCGAATTTTCTTTTTACTTCCCTTTTTTCTTCATTTTTTATTTATTTATTTATCTTTTTATTCCTTTTGACAATATTTAACAGCTATGATTTTAATTCTTTAGGACTACTTCTCGTCTGGTGCTTTTAGTTCCTTAGTATTATTTGATATTTAACTTTCTAATTGGCTAATGGTTTAAATAACGACGAGGTCATAAAATAAGTGTTTCTTTTTCATAAGAAGATATTTTTTTTTTGCCTCTGGCTGAAGAAGAATAGATGATTTATGGGATGTTTCGGGGGGATTCTTTTCATTATTTCTGTTCATTTTTATGTCTTGTAAAGAGTAATTGAATTGGGTGTAAAATAAGCCGTTATTTGGTTGTTACTAAGGCACGAGGTGGTGCCATGTATTCATCGTTCTGAGAATAGTGTGCTACCAGAATAGTGCACTAATCGCTGTCTTCGGAGGTCGAGGACGAGATGTCGTTGATTTTTGTTATACAAAAAAAAAAAAAATTGTGGAGAAATGAAGAACAAATAGTTAATCCCGATTAAGAAAGAAATGGACATGATTTTCGATCTGTTTATATTTAATCCTTTTTTTAAAACATAAACCTGCGTAGTTTCCGTTACTCAGTGAAACCACAACAACGGTCGCAGTAATTTAGTTCTTTTCAATTCATGAAAACAATTTCAATTAAATGAATGCAGAACGTTTAAAGCTCTTTTAGGGATTTTATTTTAATTAGTTTAACTACTTGATAAACATTCCTGTCATAGCAATCGAGAGTATTATGTGTATTCTGTAAATTTACAAGTATTTAACAAAAGAAATCTGTTAGATGTTTGTCTTAAATTGTTTCTTGTTTATTAATTGAACATGCTTAAAAATAAATTGCGTAGGATAAGTTGAATTTTTCAGAAATATGTATTTTTTGCTTGAGAACTTTAGCGCTATATGTTTAATGTATTCGTAGAACACTTTCCTGAATTAATCTACAACATAAAGTAATTTTCAGTATAATCTTTTACTTTCTGTGAAGTTTTGGATTTCATTTGGATTTTGATGATAATGTTGATCTAATGTGTTACACAATACTCTGCGTAAGTATTGGGCCCTATAGGATGGTTATAGTTTAGTTTTGTTGGAAACCTTTTGTCGTCCTTGATTCTTAGTGTATGGGGTGAATGACTAGATATTGGAGGAGCGGATGCAGACGGTCAAATAAGTAATGCTCGTGTGCATGCGGAAAGGATGCTGTCACCATGGTTGGTAAGGCAAGTAGTGGGCAGATGGCGATGACGACACTTCCACCGTCGACGAGAGAGCTTTTCACGCATGCTCTGCAAACGTGTCTCGGAAGCAAGGGACTGGCCCGTTTCGGTCGGAAAAAAAATAAAGCCCTCACCGGTCGGGGGTGGGGGGAGTGCAGTCACTGCAGGTAGCGGATGCAAGGAATTCCCACTATTATCGTCGAATTTTCCCCAGTCGCACTTAACAGTGAGGCAACCGGAGCAGCAACAGCAGCAGCTTGGGGGAAGATTTTCGTTGGTCGGTCGCTTCCGATGGCTGATGCCTACCTGCTCTCACCACGACCTCCCGGGTCGACCGAATACTGGGCTTTCACCGCCGACGGATTACCAGGTAGGATTACAGCGGGGAAATAAGAGGCTTGTGCTATCTTCATCCGTAAGGAGTAGGTCGGCTCGTAGTTAACAGATCATCACTTGTCTCCACTGTCAGAGAAAATACAAGTATATCTTAATTAATTATCATTATCTTAAAAACGAAACTTAACGAAATCTTGCAGCTAAGCTGTCTTGTTCTGCCATGCATCACAGTTTGATAAAGGGAAAAAAAAAAACAAAAAACCTAGCACGCCATATCTCCGTTCACATCCACTATTTTTATTTTATTTATTTAAGATTTTAGCATAACTAATTAATTTTAATTATAATTGTCCAATCTTTTAAAACTAGTTTTCTTAGTATGTGGGGACAGCTGTTTCCCGGGTTATTATTAATCGAAAATTGATTTTGGGTCACAAAAGCTTTTGAGAAATGATCACCTCCCCTCCCCTGACCTTTCTAATAAGGCGAGCCTTATCTTATAGCTAAGGAACTTGGAAGAATGTTTTGAAGTGCCTAAACTTTATTGTCTATACTTTATTGACAAGACAGAAGGTTTTACCAAACATTTGATCTTTTAAGTGTTTTTTAATTACTTAATTTTTTTTAAAAAGTTAATTAATAATATTAATCCTATTGACAAGAATAATTAGATAAAAGGTAGAGTTTAGGTAATTGTTGACAGCCTGTTAATAAGTAACAGGTAAGTTAATAAGCATCTGGTCAGAGTCAAGCATTGGTTGATTGAAAAAAGAATTACGGTTGATATTTCTGAATTTCAAGTTTTCCAGTAGCTTAATAATGTAGACCAGTGGCTCCCAAACTATGGTAAATCGAGGGAGTACAAATAGGACAATATAATTATTTTTTACGAAACTAAATATAGCTACTTATATTATACTATATATTACATCCACATTATACTCCACTTTATAAAAAAAAAAAAAGGCTTGGGATTAACTGATATAAATCTTTTTTTGTTATTGTTTTTAACTTTCCTGTATCTCAACTTTCTATAAATGAAATTGTAACTTAGTTAAAAATAATAATACTAATTTATTGCAATTTAAAAATAATAATAATTTATTTCAACTCCTATATATAATAATATATAGTATATATATTCCTGGTATAAGTAAATTTTCTTATTTCTGCTTGAGGAAGTCAAAACACCCTCAAATGCTTTGACTTTGGATATTTTCTTATTTGTTTAAGTGTTTGTATCTAATAAAGGTTTCGTTTTCGTTTCAGGGAGAAGAAGACACGAATCCAGAATATATATAACGACACAGCCTCTGTCGACGAGGATGTATTCGCCACTAGCAACGTTGGTGCTTTTTGCCTCTGCTGTCTTTAGGATAGCAGGTAAGTTCTTTTTTTGTTTTTTGCCTAGAGCTGTTAACCGTAGTGTTTTACTGCGTCTTTCGTCTCAGTGGGGGTCTCAGGTGAAATGTCACTTGGCCACTAAAGAAAGACCTTCATCAACGAATAAGCTTGACAAGAAGCACAATGGGTAATTAGTTAATTGCTACAAGTGAATTTTCCAGAATAGTTCAGATAAACATATCACTTGAATGCAGCTAATTTTTTTTATCTTGAAAGTAGGTTTATTTATTTTTTATTTTTCGTGTGCTTGAAGAGCCTAAAGATGCTTTTTTTTTTACCGTTTGAATTGTTTATCTTTCCCATTTCTTTCTTTTTTTTCTTCTTATTCTTTCTGAACTCATTTTTTTAAGACTTCGTTCCAGCAAAATTGAGATAGCTTCTAAAAGAAAGAAAGAAAGAAAAAAAAACAACAACAAAATACTGCATAATCGTTTCCGAAAAAATTATTTTCTAAAAAGATTTTTGTCTTGTCTTTTTTAATATCCTCATAAAAATGGAGATGTCTTTAATGTAGCAAACTGATGCGTCACGGAAATTGGAAATAGAATTGGAGATTTCATTAGTACTCCTACAGATTGTAATAACTTAAACTTTGATTTACTTGATCCTAGGTGATTTTTAAACCTAGACAAGTACGTATCAGCGAGATATTTTATGTAAGTTTATAATAATAATAAGCCAGTTACTTTATTTTATATCAAAATCGTTGGCAAAATCCTGAGTTGTTACATTTAAACCCGTCTCAAACGCATTCATACATCAATGGTCTTGTTTCAGACAGCTGTAATGAAAGGGACTTAAAAGCTAATATTGGTTGCTTCTTTATCTTTTAAGTCTAATTGAAGAAAATTCACACTTCGAAAATGATTTTTTTTTTTTTTTGGAGGTGCTGCCATTTTTAAATTAAGACACAACCGAAGTGGATTAGCTTCCTTTTTAGTCCAAATCAAAAGAACTTTTTTTTTGCTTGTGTGTGAGTTTTTCTATAATGGAATCTTTACATGAGGAGGGGGGGGATATCATAATGAGGGTGATAATTGATAGTAGGCGGAGAATCAATTTTATTATGTTTTGAGGTGAAATTTCACTCCAGTCTCATTTTGTTACCGTACATTTTTTTTTTATATTATTATTTTGTTGAAGGGTCAGGTTGCTGAATCATGCAGGGGACCAATCCGCTGAAGCTTTGTGTGTGTTCTTGTGTGTTTGAAGGTAGAAGGGGGCAAGGGATGGAGTTTAGGCTATGGGGGAGGTAAGGGGAGGGAAGGTCAACTTGCAGAAAAATGTGGGACAGGAGCCGTGGAATGAAATGGGACGGCGGAGGTGGGCCCAAGAGGGGTGTCTGTTTTCTCAACTTTTTGGCCAGTGGCATGCTGCATTCCATGCCTGGCACTAATGCCCGGGGTCCACTGAAAAGGGCGGCAAGGATGAAAGCTATAGGCTCGACCGGGGCCTGCAACATGTCCACCAATCACCCCATCAATCAGACTCGTGTCAAAGGGCACATTTCTGCTTGGCTCGGGCCGCCGCTCAAGTAGCCTCGGGTCCCTTGCTGCTTGCTGCTGCAGAGTCGTGTCGGAATTGAGAATTGCTGCTGACCATCTCACCGAACGCCCCCCACCCCCCCTTCTCTTTTTTTTTTTTTTTCCTTCTTTCTTAGCTCCCGGCTCGTTTCGTCTATAATGACTGCAGATTTTATGCCGTGATAAATGGCTCTCAGGTCGAGAATACGGAGAGTAGAAAAGACAAACGGGAGAAGAGAGAGAGAGGGCCGTCGGTTGTCGGGTTGTAAACGTCCCTCGTGTGCCGTAGAAATAACACGAATTCCTTCACGTCAAACCAGGGATGATAAATTAATGATTTCCCTGTATTGATAAACGCTAATTCTCATCCTGGGATCCGTTGGAATCTGAAAACAATGTAATTGAAATTTCTCGGATTTATTCCGATTAGTTTCGTTATTAAAACATTCCAAATGATGACTATTTTTATGAACTTGTTTTCAATTACCCCCCCCCCCCTAGCTTTCTGTTTATCGTAAGATGAGTTAGGTTGAAAATGCGGAAGAATACGGATTTTTTTTTTTTAAAGCGAACTGACCAATACTTCATTCGTGTGATGTGGAGGCAAACCGTGTTGATGGACCACTGTGTTTGAGGAGGAGGAGGCTTCTGTGTCGGAGTTGCTCCATTGCTCTCAGCCGATTAGGCCTTTGTTTGGCCGTCCAAGAATTTCACGGTGTCGTAGAGGGAAGGGGAAGCTTATGACTGACTGACAAGCAAATGACACCTCTCCAAGACAGAAACGAGGGGAAAGAATTCGCCGTTGTTTTTGCGTTCGTCACTTAAGCCGTCAAACAAACAACCGAAATTAATTTGACTAACAGACCAAAGGTTAAGGGTTTTTAAAAAAAAAAAAAAAAAAAAAGTGTCAGGAGAATTTAAATTTAGAAAAAATAAAGCCATTTTCGTTCGCTACAAAATCTTGGATTCAGTTTCTTTGCATATTAATTCCTTTATGTTTTTTTTATTTTTAAAGTGAGAAAATAGATTGAAAATGTAAGATGATTTTATTTATTTCAATTTTTTTTTTTAGATATCATAAAAACTGTCAATTTCTCAAAGGTTTTTATAGTCTATCTATCATTCAGTGCGAAATTATGAAATTTACATATTATAATGTATAAATGTTTAATACTTTTACACATTATGTATGTATACATTGATATTTATCTTTATTATCCATGTTCCGTATCTCGTTGTTGTGATTTTGTTTGTTTTCTTTTAATTTTAATGACAGCGGAAGATGTATTTTTCCATTGCAATTGACCACTCTCTTCAAGGCCAGTATTGGTCTATTGATAAAGTGTCCCCTCAACGCTTCATTACCGTTGTTAACTTGGAAGAATTCCCGTTGAAAATAGAGAGCTATTTATTAGCCACTCTTGATTCATTATCTGTCCATCCATCGGATTCGAAGGAAGAGAGAATGAAAGAGAGGTGGTCTCTCAAGAAGGGAGGCGAAGGAGGAGCGATCGGAAGTCGACTGCTCTTACCCACCCGCTAGGTCTGGAATTCGTCGGCAAACGCTTTGCCAGTCCATCTCCTTTCTGACATCGAATGCCAAGACACTGCTGTGAAGAAAGGAGTACTTTGGAGGTCTTGAAAAGTTGCGACAACGAAACAGTTTACAATGGAATCGTTCTGTTCGAAAAGCCTTTTTTTTCTTTGTGGAATGTGGTGACGCTGATCAGCTGAGTCTGAGATAGATTATCGAACGAACCTGAAAGACTGTTTTGAAAGTTAAAAGTCATTTCAAAAGAGAGACAGTAAAGTGGTCTGAAACTTCTCTCGCTCTCCTGATTATTTTTATTTTATGCTCGCACAAAGGTTTATGTTAGAACTTACCAACTGCAGCAGTAACTATTCTTATTCGCAAGTAATTTAATGTCAAACTCTTCTTTGATTGATCGTGTTGTCACAAGAGCTTTCTTGTTTGGGAAGCCGCAGTTTACAGGGAGGCGTTGCCCGAGTGAGTGTCGGTTGCTGGGCTCTTCCGCTGCCGTCGTCTCTTGTCAAAACAAAGCATATAACAAGGCCCTGTCTTTGCACTGATGTCCTGTTTGGATTTGCTCGACACCCAACGAGAAAACTGACCGTAAAATTGTCTCGACCGTTCGTTCCACTTCTTAACTGAGGAATGTCCCTCCTCCCCTTCATCCCTTTGCTGTGGAAGAGCCCCTTTCGCCATCATCTGTCTGTCACCAACCTGTATGGGAGGTCAGTTAATTTTCGTGGGACCCAGGCATTCTCTTCCTGGGCTGGCCATTCATTTTCCACGACTCTCTACTTTGTCCACACGGCCGCCGCCTTTCGACGTGGGCGGGGGACCGAGTGCGAGATATAGCCATTTTTTTTTTCCTTTCGTCCCCTTCTTTCCTTCTTAATTTTCCCCAGAACGGCAATTGCGGTGCTCGTTGACAGAAACGTCCGTTTGCAACATTGCACCAAAGCCGGGCGATCCGCTTAGTTATTAATGGGTTCCTTCGCTCCCACCACCGAACATATCATTGGCAATCGTTAATTGCAAGTTTTCACAGCCTGTAACGATCGGTGTCTTTTGACAAACCTATCAGCTGGTATGGCTCAATCAGCAACACAAACAACTATGATTATTACAAATTGCTCAGCGTTTTCAGAAGAGTTCGCGTTTTGTTAGAAGTTTCAGGTCTTTGAATCAACTTTAAATGAAATTTATAAATAATCTTTATCTTGTTATTATATGTAACTAATTCCGTTACTTCATAACTCTTACGTAAATATACTCCTGAAGGTTAAATAAATGAAATGTCAAAGTAAAATGAAAAAAAAAAAAAAAAATCCATTTCAACGACAGTAGTATATGCACTTAAATAAATTCTACATTGTTTGATAAATAAATAAATAAATAAATTTCAATCAAATGTAAATACTACAAAATCCGGTCAAATTCATATAATCTTAAATATTTACAACGGTTAAAATCTTAATAGGATATTTAAAATAATATGCATGTTTAAGAGGGATTTTCCCAAGTCGGGTGAAGTTGATTCAGTATTTCGGCTGGGTTTCTTGAGCCTTCGTTACGTAACCCTCAACATAGTCCTGACGAAAGCTCAAGGAACCGAACCAAAATATTTGAACCAACTTCGCCTGGAGTGGGAAAAATCCCTCATAAACGAGTATATTATTTCAATATTCAAATACCAAGACCCACTTCTCTTTCAGATCCAAGTTATGATTAAATGCTTTTAAAACTTATATAAAATATATTACATTATCTTTTTAAAGTTCAGTATTGCAGATTATTTTTATTAGAAATTTGCAAAAACCTTGATTCATTTGGAATTGAGGTTTGACCAGTAAAAACGCTTCTTTTTGAAGAATCGATCCAGTGAACTACAGTAGCCCTCAAATAAGAACGATCTGTCGACTAATCGTCTATTAACCTCTTTTTTAAAGAGAATTTTAGAAGTTAATAACATTAACACTTTGACAGCGAAATCCCAGTTTAGCGACTTCATCGATTTAGGTCTGGCATCTTATTCCGATTCCATGTTGTAAAGAAGTGCTAATATTCTAACATCTCGAAGTAATAAGCGTAATGGATGGACGTCAGTCACAGGAGATGTTGGTATTTTGGCCGAGGGCATAGAGGTATGCATGCAGGCACTCAACAGTGAAGGCCGAATACCTTTTTCCACTTGCTTAGTTACTGACCATTGCTTTTGCATTGTCTGTGAATTGAGTTACTTAGACTGGCATTATTTCAGTATTATTATTATTCTGTGTAATGTGTTTTTATCTTCTTTTTTTTGGCGTTTGCAGAAATCGGTTGATACAGCCAGGAAGAATGAAACATGGAAATCTGTATCTCTTTGTTGTCGTTACCTTTTAGTTATTTGTTACGTATTTTTAATACTTAATATGAAAAATAGACGATTTGTAATTATTCTGTTTGGTAGTTTCTGAATTCTATGCTGCTTTGACAGCAATGACTCTTAATTTATTTTTATTTGGAGACATCTGCTTTTCATACTAATGTATATTAAATTATTAAAATTATACATAAATTTAAGAAAGAAATTAATAGTGATTAAAATATTTGTAACCGGATGTATATACGAGTAATTTATATTTCGAATGTGTATTTTATGAAATTTTACGCATTTTTATTTCGATATTTGCATGTTTCACACTTTTTTTTTTTTTTTTTCTTAAAATTTAAGAAATCTTGATACTTTTTTTTTTTTTCCAATTATAATTACACTTCATCAGCATCCATAATCTACAATTTATTCTGCGTTTCATATCGACTCTTTTTTTTTGAAACGATCTCATTTCAGAACAAGGGATGAAGTCCCATACACCGTATTAATGTTTTTTGCTTTCGCGCCAAAACTGATTAGCATTCCGTATTGATTTGAGGATCCGATAGGATAATTTTTCTTTTCCTTCTCACTTCGGCCGCTTGATTTATTTATTTTCAATTTAGCCGTTTGGCAGCGGATGAACTTTCGCATAACGAGAATGCCACTCAGAATTTCCCGTGTCCGGCCCACCTGTAACTTAGGCGATTTCTTTTATCGACATAGTTATTACAAAAAGTGTTTTAAAACTAAAGTTCGCGTCTGTTTATTAACGTTAAGAGGGCGTATTACAATTTGCCAGTCTGCATTTGAAAACTCTCCTTACCAAATATTTTAAATAAATACTATGATTTTAATAAAAACTTGTGTAGAAAATTATCTCACAGCTTTTCAAAATATAAGATATCTGATTTAAATATAAGATGATGTGCATTGGATATAAAGTAATATTTATAACAAATAATAAAAAAAATTATGTTTATAGAACGATGGTGAAATATATACGATACAATAGGCTATTATCATCAGCTTTCCACTTAAATTTTACTAACCTCACCCACTCATCCCACCCTCTGGCTTAGTTCATGATTGTAATATTTGCACTTGAGCCTCCTGCGTCATATATGTGTACATTGTTATTATTATGAAAAGTACTATGTCTCGAGTAGTAGAAGAATTTAGTGCTCACATTCCCACTCTTTAAATTAGTTGTCAATGAAAATAAAATAAAATGGATCTTGTGTAGCGTTTTATCTTTAAAAGACGCCGATCGGGCGGTAAATCTTACCACGAGTCGAATTCTGTTGATGTTGTCAGTAGCTCGACAAATGGCCGTACGTGATCACCGCCTGTGAGTGAGGCTTGTTGCAGTAAATTCCACATCTCTTAATCTGCGACCTACATTTTTTTCTCTCTCTCTCACTGCTTTCCCCTTTCTTTTTTTCTGTCCAACGGCTTTTTACCTTATTACATCTTCTTTTTCGACGGTTCATTCCTCACTGAACCATTTCTTTGGATAACTCCTGAGTTGCCATTGTTGTATTCAGATGGCGGAGATGAAAAAAAAAAAAAAAAAAAAGTTTTATTTGCAAGAATTAAATTACGGCCATATTTAATGGAAATCACCTGAATTTTTACCGAAACTTTTTTATTTTTTTACCTTTAAGTTCAAAAGGATTCAATGATATAATAATAATATCATGCCATTACGTAACAATTTGATCTTTTTATTTAAAAAATTAGTAAAAATCATTCGCAGAATTTGAAAGAAATGTAGGTCAAATATTATTATTATTATTATTATTTTACTGAAGTTATTCAATTAATTATAGAAATTAACAAATAAGATAAAAAAAAATGAAATTTTGAAAATTAAGCCAAAAAATTAGACGGAAATATTTATTTTTGGAAAACATTGGAGAAGTTGTTAAGAACGTTAGATCTTTCCAGAAATCGTTTAAAAAAACAATACGTAAATTTTTAAGGAAAGAATGAAAGGTATTTAAAAAAAAAAAAAAAAAAAAGATAAAAAAGAGGAGGAGTCTTTTACACATCCCTCCTTTTTTGAAAACCTCACACTTTTCATGGCTCCCCCTACTTTCACGTCCATTTTGAGGAATGGTAATTACTGGAGGTTTGCCGTTTGCGATCGTATCTCGTTCTGTCCACTCTATACAAGAGAAAAGAGAGCTATAACCCGGACTTCACACAACTACTGCCGCCCGCGTTTGAGCACGGTGATGGAGAGGGGGATGAAAACACATTTTCCAGGCTCCTCCCTCCTTCTTTTTTTTTTTTTTTTTTGACCTTCTTACTATCCCGGACACGCACACACACACTCGGATCCCTGTCTTTCTGATCCATCGCGGGCTACCATTGTCACCGCGAAAAGTCCAATGAAAGGCGGCAGCAGTCAAAGCGAGGCATCCCTGTGCGACGCTCTCGGACACCCTGGGAGCATCGGTGCTGAAATAGGGGAAAGGGTTGGTTATTCTTAGCCACTGCTAACTACTCGTTCCCGATCCCTCTGATCCCCTTGATGTAGTAATTTCAAGTTTTTCGGTGGCTGCGGGTTTCTCGTTGGAGCTGAAGAAGTGGGCGCCCTCCAACGGCGAATTTCCATTGGGAACAAGTGACCGAAAAGTATTAAACTAATTAACTCGAAAATCCCCACGAACAAAACTCTTTTCCCATCTTGTTCCCACGGCATTGATCTGTAGATAGGGAAAGGTCACCCTTTAATGGCAATGTCATCTTCTTAAACTTAGTAATCCAGAAGTGAAACAATACCCTGAAACCGGACTCATGTCTCTTTACAAAAAACTGACAGAAAATGTTAACCAATTAGCGATTGCTATTTTTAGAACTTTACTAGGAATATTTATTAGAAATGCAGATTTAATAAGATTCTAAAGTTTTAATTTTGTTGAGGCATTTTAAAGAATGGTTCAGTAAGAGAAAACTTAATTTTGCTATGAAAACTTAGTTTTATTAATGTATACTTTAACCCGGTATTTTTTTTAACTGCTTTTCTTTCTTTCTTTGCTGACGTTCCTCCCCCTCTTCTCTTTACCTTTTATTTTTACGTTTGATAATAAACTTATTTGTTACGGTTTTTTACACACTTAGAGGCTTTCCATACACAGTACGCTTGCTTTCGAATCTGTTCGCTATTTTTTTCCCCCCACTTAATTTCCTTGAATTCTTTTACTAACACTACAGAAATGTTTCGTGTTTGTTTTGCTGAGCTTGTCCATGCTATTACGAATATGGCGGGAAATTAGACAGACATCGGAAACTTAACAGACGACTTGAGTGTTTTTATAATAGTGTTGACAGATGCTTAAATGACTCATCCATCCTCTTCTTTTTACTGTATTAGAAAAGCATTTCCATTGGGGCACATGTCCCTGTTGCTCCTTCGTTTAGATCCCTTTCCAACGGCTCGAGAGGTCTTCGTTTACCAACTGGCATCGGGTCTCAACCTCCCGCGAACCGATAAAAGGAACCCAGTGGGACAAGGCACGGGTGCTAGTGTCTAAAGACGAATATTCTCCAGTGCAAAGTGGTGCGCATATTGAATTTCATCGTGTCGCCATATGCCACCTCGGTGCCGGAAGACTGTCAGGATCTTATCTCTGTCATCAAGGCTGTGTTGTTGTGTTTTCGGACCTCCTCCATCAGACAATGTTTTATTCATTTCGGTAAGACAGCGCCGAAGGACCGGAGATTCAGGGTTGCGACTGAGCTGGTCAATTGTACTCTTTCCAACACTAGTCTGCTTCCCTTCCAGTCAGAAAAATACGGTTTAAAATAAGATATCGACACAGTGGTTTCTGTTATTCAAGAGTCACAAAACTGTTCCTAGTAACGGTAATAAGTACTTCAGGGATTAAATAACTTATCAAACTCAAAATGAAAATTTTAGCTTTACTAGTATATATATAAAAAAAAATAATCTCAAAAGCAATTAGTGTGATCGCCATCCTTTCTATTGAACAAATATTGGAAGCGAGGTTGTTTGTTAGTTTGTAAGTCATTTTCAGATAATGAACATTTTATAAAATATCCTTAATATATTTTCTATCTGTAACACAGATTTAACGATTGTTGGGATAAGTTAATTACACTGACCGTAAAGTGTTTCTAAATGTTTTATGTAACCAATGTAAGTAAACGCTTGCATTCTGGCGGTAGAAAATTTAGAAAATTATTATAATGTGTACTATTTTGCTCCTGTAATTTCTTGTTTTATTTTGTAGAGTTTTATTACGTTGTTTTACTCTGAAGCCCGTTTGTATCTTTCAAATGAGTTTATGTAGAACTGATATCGTTAGAGTTTACGACCCTACCGCGATATCGTCATTCCGACAAAAGGTTGCTGGTCTCCCCAGTTCCTCCGTCCGACTTGTAACTCATCAGAATAGCTTTTTCCCGCGCTCGGAGCAGGTCTGTTTTGATTTACACCTCCATCATTCCCATTCCTGCTGTCGTCGAGGCACTGCGTTACAACTGCACTTTCGCCCGCGTGTCGAGTTAATTACCTAACGGGCCCCGAGATCCTGATCGCTGTATTTGATAGCAGCCATTTTGGTGCCACAGATCGCAAAGATACGGTTTTAGAAGGCTTAGGAAATATTTCGGTTAGGATTGGCAGCTCTCATTTACAAGTACAGTGTACTTCCTTCAAAAGAACAGAAAAGGAAGGCTGATGCTTTGAATCCATGATGGTTTCTTTGATCAGAATAAAGTATTTTTGAAATTCCAAATAAGGCAAAAAAATTCACATCGCTAATATACCAACTTAAAATTTCACTTTGAGGGTTCAACTACTACTTGTTCAAAAAAATATAAATTTCCGTTCTTAAACGAAGAAATTAAACATTTTTCTTTAGTTTATGAAATTTTAAATTTTAAACTTCACAAACAGAGCCCTATCTTTAAAAACTACTTTGTCTGGAATCTCTGCGAAAATTAAGAGTAAATAATTTATTTACAAAATAAATTACTAATAAATAAAGTATCTACTTCTAGTCTTCGATTTCAAATCATTCAGAAAAAAATCTACAGAATAAAAAAAAACAAAAAACATGTTAATGGCCGCCGAAGTAAACAGAACTGTTGATGCAGCAAAATGACCTCGCGAACTTCGATTGCCGGATAGAAACAAATTGTTCTTCATTGATTGTTTATTAAATTCTTAATCTTATCTTCAGGGATTTATAATAGGTAAATTACAAAGCATATTTTGCACGTGGTGATTCTTATCTTCACCCTCTCTCTGGCTGTAGCATATGGAACTGAGTAACTTCCTGTGCTTGCTCTGCACTTCCTGTAATAAAACGAAAACACTAAACCCCAACAGATATGTTTTTCTTTTAAAAATGTCAAGAATTCCTGTGTAAAACCTACAACTTAACCACAGCCATCCTAGTGACACGGCTAATCACGATCCATTTAGAAGCACATTGATGCCATTTCTTTAGTACTGAAATTGATATAAAGAAAATTAGAATTATTTATTTTCAACGTTAAACTAAGAGTAATCATTTACCTGGAATGATTATTGAAAGAAATTTAAGTCATAATTTACAGCCTTAAGCAAATCTATTCGAATAAGTATTTTTATTTATTCACGTGATGCAAACTTTATTTATTTTATTTTATTTTATTTTATTTATTTAGTGATGCAGTTCAAACATAAACCACCTTTTGAGCATCTCTTTTCAAAGGAACTGGTTTGGGTTTTCCTATAGCGCTTCTGTCTTCATAAAAGCGGCAGACTAATTTTTTTCAAAGAATACAAACCCTAATAACCCTAATTTGTGGGTGCACAAATTAATAATCTGCGAAACCAGACACGATTCGCAGCTGCACAGTGAAAAGCGCTTTTTGCCCGATGAGGCTGTCTTCGTTCTTCTCGGGCCTCGTAACCATCAAGACATTTCCTATCTCTCCCTCTCTCACTAATCAGGTGATCACTGATAGGCAATAGAGCTGGATATCATTAAGAAGTTTAGAAATTTGTCAATAATTTTGAATTTTCATTTTAACGTAAAATATCGAAGCAATTGGAAATGAATTTAATTTACTCTTGGAGTGCATGTTCTTCACGTCTCCTAATTCCGTTTTCAATGTAATAAATCCAGGACCTCTCTTTCAATGCGAAGTCGCGAAGTGCTGACACAGAAATGTGAGGCTAACTTGAGACACGGATCGTTTCTTGTAGGTTTCACGATTTTAATTAGGGCGCTTCATAGAGAGAGAACGGAAGTTCATTTCGTGACTACGAGTCTTTACCAGTGCAACTCTCTCGAGTTTTGAGTGCACTATACTTTCATGTTTATGTACTTTTTTTTTTGTTTTTCTCCCAAGAGTGATTACTTAAAGTAGGCCAAGATCAGATACTATATCATTAACGAATTACTATGTCTTTGGGAAAAGCTTGATAAATTGTTAAGCACACAGTAATTGTCCGGATCTGCTGCTCTCGATTCCGACTGAAGTGATGAAGTAAATATGTTTACTTCTCTTTTCGCATTTAACAATAATTATCACTTTTTTGCTGAATATAAAATTGGGTCATTTTGGGAATTTTTGTTTTAATTGTAAGACGAATAATAAGACTTCTCCCTGAATTTGGGAGGGAAAGCAAAAGACTCAAGCTTTCTTTTTATTTATTTATTTATTTATCTATTTATTTATTTATTTATTTATTTATTAAACTGTTATTGAGAACAATTGTAGAGTAATTGAGGACAATTGTGTCATTAAATTTGATAATGTTTTATTCGTTTCTGATAATTTTAATTCCTGCAGATCCTCTAATTTCAAGTCGAACCCCTCCGATTTCGTGCTTTGTTCTGTATTATTTCTTCGTTTATTCTTCATTCCAATGTTTCTTTATATCTACTTTGTTAGGACTTTTCTCAAAGTATAATGAGAGTCACTGTCGATATATGTGTGTGTCTTAATACTTTATTTTTTTTTAATAATTCTAATTAATTAAAAAAATTAGAGTAATTTCTTCAAATAAAATTTTCTAATTAAACATTAATGTTATGAAAACGGAAAAAATATAGACAATGTACAAATTCGTTTGCTTTAAACACTGTATTTTTATTTTATCATTGAAACTTCATCCGATGTAGACCAAACTATAAGCCATAGTTACCGCATTCTCACTTAGATAACAGTTTGTTTTATTGAATAGAGGGGGGTTGTCCTTTGCTTTCGTAACAATCTTGAAATTATTGCGTGCTGATAACTAGCTTTTTTTTATTTTTTTCTGATCGACTTTGACCTGTTTCAATTTCCTGTCATGGTCAAAGAAACAAAAGGAAGGGAAATTAGATAAAAGAGAAGAAAAAAAAAAACAGAGTAAGCGAGAGCGAAATAGACCTAATGGAAACAGCATTAATCTTTCACTTTCTCCAGTTCCATTTGAATCGCTGGCCTACACATACACACACACACGCAATTTTCGGAAGCGCACCTGTTGGTAGATGCAGGGGAAGGTGGTGGTTTGTGCAAAAAGGAAACGCTGCTGCTACTGCTGCCTGATCATGATCATCTTGTTCTGTGAGGCACGTTTCCTGCGGAGGCCACATGGCGACGGGTCGGACACCTGTCTCATGGGTGCTTGCCCATCGCACGCCATTGGCCGCCCATCCGTGACCTTTTCGGCAATACCTGCGCCGTTGTGTCCTTTGACCCTTAGCCGAACCTTTTGCTTGGCGCTGGTTGACCGCAGTCCACTCTTGAACGTAGTGAACTCTTCCCAACACAGCTGCTTCCATTTAAATGTCTGTTCGCAAAAAGACAATAGTTCAGGATAGGAAATGAGCAATTTCTTTCTTCCGATGGATGTTTCGCTCTTTGCTGCATTGTGTGGACTGCGGAACGTGACCAACACCTAATATTGTCTACCCTTAGTCATATAGTGATGGTAGCTGTTTAAATTACACATATCCGATAAAATAAGATATTTATTTATAAATAGTCTTAATTAATGATCCTATGTAATTTAGAAAATTACATGTAAACATGAGAATTTTGCAGTTATAGGCATATATTTATACCTATAATATATTTTTTATACCTAATATTTTTATATCATTTATACCTAATATATTTATACATATTTTATGTACAGTTACAGGTTCTTTTTTTTTTTAATTCTAATACAATTTTAAAATGATGTCAAATGAATTCAGTAAAGCAGAAAAGATTTTGTTTACTTATAGATTCTTGATGAATATTATTAATCTACATCGTTAGTAAAACAAAAATAATAATCTACTTTCTATTAATAATTTTAGTGTTGTTGTTGTTTAATAAGATACAAAATAATCTTGTTGAACCAAGACACTCACATTTACTTTTAACATCGTCTGTAGATGACTTAACAGTTTCGTATGATAATATTTGATTTGAGACAAATAGCAATAAAGGCACTTCCTTTGCTGCCTCCACGTACTTCTCATCTAATGTTCATCTGCATTTCCTCGAAGGAGGGGTTGGGGTTGATAAGGAATGCATGTGTGTGTATATAGGTAGAATAGAGAAAAGATGGGGCTAGGGGAAAAAAGTGTCAGGAAGAAGTTTGCCAAAAGAGTGGCGGAGGGGATAGAAAAAGGGGGGGGGGGGTTATATTGGAGAAATAGTCCCCTCTCTGCCTTTTTCTTTTGTAAAAGTAGGGGGACTTTTTCCCTGACAGCTGCCGCCGCACAAGTCAGTAAGATCCACAGCCGTCTCCATTCAGTTATTCCCTTCCCTTGTCATTCTATCGCACGGTGTTGAGTCGCAGTCCACCACGTGCGCTCGTGCTACAGAAGCCCCCATCTGAATGGCTTATTACCAGAGGAAAAAAAAAAAAATAATGACTAAAATATGTAGAGTAAAAATTGTAACATGTAAGGCATCCTCTACGGTTAGATTGAAAAGCTTACATTCGCCAAGGAAGAGTTTTCAACTTCAAATTATTAAATTCTTTCTCTTGAACAATGGTAATGAAATTTCTTCTTGTATTGTTTCGAAATTTATAATAAAATAAACTTTTATTTGGGAAGGGAGAGTCTAGCATTTATAAACGGTTCCGAATAATATTTCTTTTTGTTTCATTTTCTTATTTTTATGTCAATTGGCAGTTACTGATATAGTGTGAATTACACTGCTTGAAAATATTGTAAAAGTCTTTTTACAAGGAAGTTATTACAACGAAAATTTTCTATAACAACAATTTTTGGTTAACTTCTTAAACTATTACGTTAAACGGATTTATTTTCACTAGTGAGGAGCTGCCTGTTTGTATCGAGATCTGAATGAACTGCAAACAATATGTTTTACTTTCGACCAGACGGTCCTAATTCATACCACCAGACTGTCTGTCGGGAGGAGGAATAGGCTGACGAATTTCACGAAATTGCGACCCAGCGTTGTATTTGGTGTGATGGTATTACACTTTGCAGCTGGTGTTGTGACCCCGCGTGTCTAAAGTGGACATCGGTCTGCCAGGTGATTTCCTATGGCGAAAGGTGCTAGAACCGAATGTGTGGGGGTGGAAAATCTGGCAATCGGGTGGGGGTGGGGAAAACACCACCGAAACACGCGCCGCTATTTAGGCAGTGCACCAGGCCAGAAAGCCTCTTCAACCTCGAGTGAATCGACCCATTAGGATGGTAATAATAGTATTGGTCAGTCCGTCTGCTTTTTCCCCTCCTCCACCCCATTCCAGATTGTGTTTACTGTCTCGAAATATCCTACCCGAAACCCCCAGCCTTTGCTACCTCTCCAAAACAACAACAAACGGGAGCGAAATGAGGGCGACGTCGTAGCGGAGGACACCTGTTGTACAGCGGCTGCCGCTTTCACCAACGTGGCCACAGAAAATGCGATGGCGCGGTCTCATTCAGTCGTCGTCTGGGTCCAGTCGGATCCCACTTTCGTCGTCTGATTAAAAAAGAAACGCCCTTCTCCTTTTAAACCTCCCACCTGAAGACACACTTTGGAAGTACTTGCATTACATTCTGAATATTGAATAGTGAATCTCCGATTAATTTCATCCAAAAGTAGAATTTTATGATAAATTATCATTGTGACTCAATTCTTAAATGTAAATTATAACAGTAATAACGCTGGACGAATTTGTCAACTAAAGGAAGAAAATCATTGAAGCTTATTCGTGAACTTCAGTCAGTCGAGTATTAATAATGTGAATTCACTTATATCACGTGGTACCATTAATGTAACAGTATTTCGTCACTACATTTTCTGACTTCTTTTAATGAAAATAAACCTATATTTAAAAGCTTAACACATTAAAAATTATCCTTTATATAATATTTTTCTCCCTTGTAGATTAGGCTTATCTTAATATTGATTTTTTTTTTTTTTAAATATGTAAAGGGATACAAAAGAGCAGTTATTAGAAACTGCAGTTTCGTGATCCTTGACATTTACCCAGTTATCGGACGATCAGATATTGCATCGTCCGTTTTCAGCTGACTTTCTTGTACCGTTGTAATGAACCTACGGGGGCCTCAGTGAAGTGTGGTTCCGTCTGTGGCTAACCATCGCAGATGGCCACTGTTTTGCCAACGGTTTATTAAAAAGTCAACATCCTTAATTTAGCCGCGAGAAATTATATCATAATCATAGAAGCACGTTGATTACCGTAAAAAGGGTTGCGAAGCACGAGCAGGTTGATTGTAATTAATGGACGCCTTCGAAATAAACATTTCCAACTAGAATACAAATTGCATTTACGTGAGTTCAAATAAATTGCTATCACTTAAATATCGTTTCTATCAACCTTTGTTAAAAAAGAAAAGAAATAGCTCTTAGTCGTTCACTCTTCTGTGATTCAGCTCTTATCTAACAGTCAGTTAAGTACTAACAGATAAATTTTTGAACTTTTTTGGATCGAGCCTTGAATGAGTATAAAAGCTAATATTGTTCTTATTCGTTTACTAAGGAAATTATAAAGAAGAAATGATTAAAGATTACTTATTTGCTATTTTGATTTTAATAATCCATTTTGGGTTTTAATCAATCCAATGACGAAAAAAAATAATATACAAAACTTTTGGTATGTCATTGGATAATATTACACTCGTGGCGGATAAAGACAATTCAAATTAAATTAGCACCTTCTGTAGGTACGTGTTTGTCAAACGGGTCAACTTTGAAAAAGATCTTTGTTTCTGTCCTTTTTTTTTTTTTTGGTCTTTTAATTCCGCCTCTGCCAAATACAATGGTGTTTGATTGAATCGCATTGCACTTAGCTGTGCGTGTGTTTGTCTAAGGATCTTAGCCAATGAGGCTTGTGGAGAGACCCCTACGCACTTATCAACCGAATTCATTATAATGAGCAAACAGTGAACCATGGGTGAATGGAAGGGCAGGCAACCAAAAAGCTAACTAGTTCTTTTCCTCGGTCATCCGTCCCCTTTCCTCTCCTATTTTTTTTGTCCTCCTCTTCTTTAAGTTCTTCTTTTATACTTCTACGCAACCAACTGGTTTGTCTTGCTAATTCTAAACCGTGTGTCTCTTTTATTTTTACCCCATTGCAAACAGGTGCTGGGCGTGTGCATTGCCCAAACTCGTCTTGTACAGCAAGTTAGCTTTTTTTTTTTTGTTAGAACGATTTTCTCCCTATTAAAAGGTGCGCAACAGCAAAGTTACAGAAGCTTTAATTTCATAGATTCCTTCCCGTTGTTGGTTCACAGGTACAAGACCGTTATTCTCCTCCCAGTCTGATGAAGAAACTAGAAAGAAAAAGAAAGCTTAGATTTCTAAAAGGTTCTATCTTCTTTAGTGATAAACAAAGAATTGAAAGTTTCTTATTTTATTTACCTAGAAAATAATTTTGTGTTAGAATTATTGCAAATAATTAGTCTAGAGAAAGTAAAATCCAAATCGTTAAGTTTTATCATTTTTTATTTTATTTGCTTTTTCTAAATTATTCTGGTTTTTATTCTGGTTTTTTCCTTTTCTCTCTAGAAAAGAATTATTATTATTATTATTGTTTCCAAATCCAAATGCTTAATGGTCTTCGATAAAGGATATAAGATATATTTAGAAATGGATATTAAAAGTAGAAGTAACGTAATACGGTCATAAATGTGTTTTTTTTTGTAATGGGTTATAGAGTATGTTAGAGCGACTATGTGCAGCCATGTAGAGACCCGCTGTCAATGGGGGTGCACATGACGCAGGCAATTCCTCCCCCTCCCCATCCTGGGTGCTCATAACAAGCGAGCACGAGCGGACGAATGTGCGTGCTTATTGGAGTGCGTGCAACTGGTTACAGACGGAGCACGTGTTGCCCCTCGGTTACCCCCACCCTCTTCCCTCCTGTCTCCTTGTACTTCATCGGCACGCGTGGAGCTCGTGCCCGGGATGCAAGCTGTCGCCGATTTGAACTGTAGCCTCGGGCAACTGTAGCCCTGCGGTCCTTACGGTTGCATCAACACAAGCAACCACTCATAGCAAGTTATTGAAAATAAAAGCAAATGTTCGCCCGCGAATAAAAATCTCCTGTTCCCCCTAACAATAAAAGAAAGACTCCCCTTTCATTCCCATATTCTTTCGGGTTTTTTTTTTCGAATTATCCCCATTTTTCGAGAGCATTAATAAAATATGGAATATACCCATCTTCGTACATTTTGCATTCTTATAATTTCATCATTTCAATTCTAGAAGAATTTCAAATTTTCATTGAACAAAACCTTACATTCTCGTGTCATTCGTTTCATCTGATCTAATTTTTGTGGGACGCTTGCAATTTTCTTATTCAGTTTTAATACATTAATAATAACAGAATATATTTTTGTATTATTATTTATGTATATTTATATATAAAATCCGTCGTTACTACATTACTTTGGCATTTTTATAAATTTAAGGGAAAGTGTAGTTTTCAATTCGTGAGTAGAAAATTTCTTGCTACAATTCTTTAAAATGTATTAGTTTTATGTATTTTAATGCAAGTCCATTCTCAGGAGATCACCATTTGAATGAGCGTCTAATTTTGCTTCGTGCAGCTGCCGACGTGAAATCATCCGGCTGTTAATAAGCTCGCGTTTCTGTTGAGCGAGTGGATCGTCTCTCCGTTTGCATATATTCAGTTGTCTGGCCACCTTCAATACCACAAGATTATCAGTTTGAATATAAAAAAGATTGCTTGTTATTCGCCCCAACCAAAAGAAATAAGACTTGCAAAACGCTTATAAGAATGGGTAAAAAATTCACCAGGCCTAAAAAAAAACTTATTTCATTGTGCATTTTCAGGTTTTCAAAAGCCTAAATATTTAGCCTTACAAAAGCTGACCGATTTTATTTTTATTGTAAAAACGTTTTACTTTTTTGGAAATTTTTTTGAAGCATGAAGCCATTTTATATATAACTTTGATTTTAAGAATCGATTAAAAAAGATATAAATTAAATCGATTTTTTTTTGAACAAGTTAGAACGTCGCTATTTTAAAGAAGTTCTTTTTTCCCTCCATTAGCATCGTTAGGTTTTGCTATCTTTAAATGGTTGTGTATCTCAATGAAAACCTTGTACCGTAGGGCATCTGCGCTTTCGTTAAACACCGTACATCACTGACTACAGTTTCTTTTAAGGTTATCAGCTAAAAAGTTTGTTTATGTTAGTTAATGGACGCTGTTGTTAAACAAGATATCCGATTAAAAAAAAACAAAAAAACTACTGGGATATTTATTTATGTAGAAAAAAAAATATTGCGGCCCTTTAAAACGATAGTATTGTAAATATTTATAATCATTTAGTGTTATCAGTGTTTTAGAAAACGGCCTTTGTTGCGCTGGCTAAATATAAGTTTCATCACAGTTGTTTTGTAAAAAGAATACGACTTAAGCTATCACTTATTTGTTTTAAGGACTGATATGTTTTCGATTACAAATAGATCATCCCACAAAAGTAGATTAGGTAAATTCTATAATATGTTACAGTTATTGCCATGGTCTGGAGTCGTCTCTTCCCTTCTCTCTTGTATGTCTGTTGCTTCCCGACCAGCAGCTGTTGGGCCAAGAAGCTGCTGCTAATACCGCTATGTACCGTCGGACAAGTAGGGGGTCGACGGGGAGGTAAATGACATTACAGCAGATAGTTTATTTATGCTGGGGAAAAAAAATAGCAGATAGAAGACCAAACATTCTTGTTTTGTTTTTCTTAAAATGAAATTTGGGAATCTTTCAAGTTAATTCTAATTTGGAATTATAGAAACTACACAAAACCAAGCATATTCATGTTTACTGAAAATCACAACATTAGGCTTAACAGAGTACCGTATAAAAAAAATTGCAATCCAAAAAGTAATTTCTTTTTATCTCTTTACTTCTAGCGATTTTTATTTCAGAACTTTTTAAAAAGAATTTTGAAATGAATAGTGGAAATATTGTTATTTTATTTTTAATTATCGGTATTCTGAAGAACTGATGCCTGATGGGTCTGGTGTCTTGTCTGGTTAACGGTTCCTCTGGAGACATTTTTCTGCTTCTTGAGCAGAAGTGTTGGCCGCTGCTGAAGCGAAGGTGGAATAGATATGTATCGTTGATAACTAGGGATTATTGCAGTAGTAGAAGACGCACAACCCAATCTGGCAAGCAGACACCTTGAAAAAGGCTCGTCTGTCTCGGTGTAATATCAACTAGGCTGACCCCCTCATTGTCCTGTGGGTACTTTGTTATAGTGGGCACATGGAGCTGCCGGCAGGGCATGTCAGGGCAGCTGCCAGGAGGAGGGAAGAAAAAAAAAGAAGGGTGTATGTATGAAAAACCAGGAGGGGTGGAAGGTTTTTGCTTCTGCCCCGATCCGAGCCTTTGCATCCCTCGAGATAGGCAATGGCGCTGTGTATGGGCATCATTGTGATGGCATCTGCATTCGGCACTTAACTGTGGAAAAGGCTTGATGGTAAACAAAGTTCAGTCTATCGCTCTGACGTCCCTTAATAGTGATTTAAGTAAACGATTTGCATAAGAATATAAGGGGTTTTATTTTTCACGTTTAAATAAAATACACTAAGCCTCTTTAACTGCCTCTCTTGATTTTCAGAAATGTCAAAGTATTGTTTAGTTGTGAAAAGTAAATTTCTTAAATTGAATAATAATTTCTATCAACTCCTTTCTATAAATTTAAGAAAAAAGAGTTTTTAAAATTTATTCTTTTTTTTTTTTTTTTTTTTTTTGTAAAATATAACGACATAGTGTTATATTGAGTTCCAGTAATACCCTATTACAAAAATTTTAATTTTTATTAGAAATAAAACAAAACTTTTTAAAAATATTTTGAAATAATGTAAATGTGTTTCAGATCTTTATTTTTTTTCTCCTGAAAACTCGTCTTTAGTTCAGTTATGATATCTGATTGAAACCTATCAAGACTTACCATAATCTTTATTTGAATCTGGGGATTTTTTTTCTTATATACGATTTGTAAAGAACAATTGGCCATTGCCTCTATCAGCCGTGTTCCAAGTCCCTCGGTGCCGTAATATACAGTGTAACAGACTGCCAACAGATGTTGTGTTCATCATTTGGTTGCACTAAACGAAGACCAAAGTGAAAATTTTGTGACCTCGGTCTGAACCCGCCTTCCTGCCTGTATTCCAGATGCCATTCTCTGGAAGCATAGACCTGCTTTCATAATGTGTGTATTTTTTTATTATTTCATTCTAGAACTATTATTCTTTTACTTTGTCTGGCAACAGGAGGCGCTACGATCTGAAGTGCTCTGGTCTCAAGTAAACTAGATTCAATATTAGGCAGATAATAATTAAAATTACTACATCTTGGCTGAAAATCGTGTAAAGACTGGATGATAATGTACGTAATAATTTGTTCCCTGAATGTCTTGCAATTTGTGGTATTTGTAAGTAAGAAATTATTTAAATTTAGTATTTTAAGTATTGCTTGTAGTTTGGATAAAATGGATTTGGAAAATTATATCAAAAGAAATATTTCGTTCTATTATTCTAAATAAAAATAGAGAAGCTAAACATAAGACTTATTAAAAGAAATCAAAGATATTGAAGCATGATTTTTTTTGTTAGTAAGTGGAAAAAGAATATTTCTTTTAAGGTTCTAAAGTTGTGTTATTAGACCCTTCAGTATTTTTTTCCTTAATGGATTGACAACTAATAACTCAGCATAAACGTGATGAAAAGTTAAGTAAATAAGGATCGTAGGATGGTTGAACTTTTATTGGGAGTGAAACTTTTGCTCAGTGGAGGAAATGACAAGTGTGACAGAGTGGATGCACGTGGAGGTACCGTCGACCGTCTGCCGTGTCACATGGGGCCCAGATGGTTCCGTGGCACGAGTCCTGGCTCGTGCTGGCTTCCTCTCAGCCCTACCTCCCACATCCCCCATTTCCCGGGAGATTTGGAAAGGAGGAAGGGATCTGGACGACTTTAATTGGAGGGGGGAGGGAAATGGCACACTCTGGCATTCTTCAATTATTTTTCAATATTTTTAAGATAAAATAAGAGGATTTTTTTTTTGTATTTCGGAAGCCTGTGTTTTTCAAATCACAATCTAGATTTCATAACATTGGAAATAAGTGATCCACAACAAACATTTGTTGAGATTATCTTGGCTTTGATTTTGCAAAAATGAATGGCTTACTTTTATATTGAATAGTGAATTGATACGTTTCCCCCTATTCCATCGATAGACCTAACACTTGTTGACACTATAAAAAGAACTTTAGAATTTCTCAGTTAATAGAACCAGATCAAAAATGCATTTATTAAAAGATCTATGTTAAGATGAGAATATAATATTTAAGTTTTTTTTTTGTTTTTTTTTTTTTTTTGTGTGAACTGTTGTTTTTTGAGGCAATGAACGATGAAGTTATAAGATGTATGAAGTGTGCTGACATGCAGGAAGAAGTAACGCGTGTACTTCCGTAATTCCTTTTTTTTTTTTTTTTTTTTGAATGGTTGATTTACGGTTTATCTATAAAACCTACTTCTATAACTGCAATTCAACTTATTGTTTTCAAACTGATCATTCTTCTTTCCCCTCATTATTTTGATTAACTTAAAATAGATTAACCTCATGATGTTTATATCTCACTGTTCACTTAGAATTTGTTCGTTATTAGAAAGAAAAGATAACAATTTCCTTTATCATTTTTTATTATAAAAAAAGAAAATTATCAGTTATAAAACAGAATTACAATACTTACAGTTTTATAATCAAAAGCAGATTTTAGTATTTGGTTTCATCTCGTTTTCGCCTTGTCATCATCCCACATAAGATTCAGTCATGCTCATCTCTCCGTTTTTCGCATCCGGCACAACAACATTTTTTTTTTTTTCCTTTCTTTCTTCTTCTTCTTTTCATCTTGGTCGACGGTTGTTTATATATAGCCATGTCACCCTCCTGCGATGCCATTCCACAATAATTCCGGAAGGATAGAATCCGTTCATTAACTCCTTCATTCACTCCTTTTCTTTCATTCATTGGACAGAAGAAGAAGAAGAAGACAGCCTCCTTAGCTTCTTCTTCCCTATCGTTATCATTTCTCTCTCCCTCTCTTCCTGTCTTGACATGATGTAAAACGAGCTTCTCCGTTGGGTCTTTACTAACAGGCCAACAGAAAAACCAACACTTCTGTGTTGGATTACTTCATTTGTTCTTCTATTCAACATCGTTTATTATTGAAATTGTCTTTTTAATAACTGAAAATTTATAAAAATTCTAAATAATACTTATAATTTGAGAATCTTTCCTATAAAACAATTAAGCTTATAAATGGAAATAAAAATAAACAATAATTAACAACATGTCTTAACATCATATTTTTTTATAAATAAAACCACATTGAACGCCTGTTATAATTTATTCAATTTTTCAAAATAGAAGTTGTCAAATGTATAATATATGTATAGCCTACATATTTAAGTTATATATTTTTTTTTTCAGTTATTATTTTATTCGTTCATTCTTACAACCTTCTAATTCCTGTCTAAATCTTGTATGGGAAACTTAACCGAAAAGGATGTTATAAAGAAAATTGGTAACCCTGTACTATTTGTTTGTTGTGTTCAGAATGAACTTGTAAGTTAAAATTTCCGCCTGCCTGTCCAGAAACTCAGCTGTGACGTTGTTAGCGTGAATTCGGTTTCTGATATTTGTATTTTAAGAAAAAGTCAAAACCATAGACATTTTCGCCTGAGGACTGGATTCTTGAAGGAATTTTCATGTTCATAGTTAGCTTGGTCTACTTTTATCATTATTACAGCCTCTGTTAGATTTTTACCTTTTTTTTTTTTCCTGTCCCGGTAGTTATATTTCCTTTGAATTGTTCATTTACTTTTTTTCCCCGTTTTCTTCCATTCATAAAAGTTGAATCATTCTTTGTCGGTCCTCCTCTTCTCCTAACTTATATAAGGTGGGAGGAGCACTACGACACAAGAATGCTCAAATCTCATTTCAGATCCTCTTTTGCAGGATTATACGTTTCCGGAGAAATGCTTGAATGATTAACTCCGCCCTTTATGCGAATGGGTTTGAAGACATAACTTCTTTTTTTTTTCCGTCTGTGTTTCGGTTTTTAGAAATTTGGTATTCATTATTATTCAATAAATTCGCCTTAAGATAAAATAAACAACTCCACTACATTCTAACTAAAAGAATTTTTATGTCTTTTCTTTTGTAACAGATTAAAAATTTAAATTAGAGCAATGAAATGTTAATGAAAATTTAGAATGAATTTCACTGTTACTTTTACAAAATATTGTTATGTTGTACTAGTAACGTTTTGTGAATTTTAAAAATAGTTCCGTAATTTGACTCGAAACTGAAGGAATCCAATGTCTTCGTGTCACCAAGGAATTTTTTTTTCTTAGTTCCAGCCCCAGATTTTTTTTCTTCCCCTTAAAAAAAAAAAAAAAGGAAGTTAAAAAATGTACTAAGCAGCTTGTCTTATATTTCTGATTGACTGATTATGTCTTGACTGAGTTGCTTCATCAGAATAGTAGATTATTTCTTTTTTTTTATTATAAGTCACAGCTGTTTCCCTAGATTTGACTTCCCTCCATTTTTTTTTTTTCTTTTTCCTTCTGACTTCCTTTAAAAAAAAAAAAAATCCAAGAAACTGAATCCGATGGCCGCCGCGAAAACCAGTAGTTTACGTCGGAATCTGCGGCTGAGCAGGATGTCATTATTCTTGGCGGGTGTGCATGTGTGGCTTCCCTACTTATCCCATCTGGCAGAAAGACCCCGGTGACATCAGTCACCCACCCCCGCCAACCACCCGTCTCTGGTGACAATTTAGCCTCGGACGGACAGTGAGCAGATTCTCTGGCTTTTCGTAGACAGTCCAAAGCTTCCAATGATAAATGATGCACCGCGTATTGCTTACCTTTTGGAAACTAATACAGTGGCATATTCATTGATTCCAATAAAAAAGCATAAGTTGTTTTTTTTTTTTACTTATTTCTCCGTGTATATTTTCATTATTGAAAACATCGGAAAAAAAAGTGAGTAGCAATAAAGAAACTGTTGACTGTTTATAATTTTAGTAATTTGATTTTGAAGGAAAATATTTTCCCATTGTTTCCAGGAAGAAACATGTAATGCAATAATAATGATGGAAAAAAAAAAAAAAAAGAAAAAAAAGCCAAGGTGTTTCCATGCAAGTAAGGAAAAGTGCCTGAGACAAGGTCTTCCACGGGTGGATGAGGCTGCGGTGGTGTCTGCTGTGGGACGGTTTGTGTCAAGGGCATCCAAATTGCGGTGGTTTTTGTGACGGAAATTCACGCTGATTGCGCTTCGAAGTGTAGGCATCGATCGTTATCCGCTGTCAAATTGATAGCTGTCATGCAGAGCCCTCTCGCGGTGGCTTCATCAGTTATCAATTGGTTTCGAATAGTGATGACAAGGCCGTCGCATCTAATCCTCCTCTATCTCTAGCAGTGTTTCATTTCAATATTTACTATAGGAATTTAAAAAAAAAAAGAGAGACATGTAGATTTGACTTAGGGATATCTTAAAAATAATTCTTCAATAACTTATTATAACTGTAAAATGAATTGTTTCTTCATCAAAGTTTAAAAAACAAAAACAAAAAAAGTGAAAAGGGGACGAGTTGATGGCTCTTGAATGTTTATAAGGAATTACTCATTAAAATGGATATTATTTCAAAAAATACGTCACTGCAGGAAAGATTTGGATTTGTCGTTTTGCTTAAAAGCAATAAATTTTCCATTATAAATTTTTGATTTCTTTTGTTCTTGTTAAATTTTGAAAAGTTGATATATTCCTTTTATAAAAAACTCCTTGAATCTCATAAAAATTAGGACGAATTATTTCATCTGTAGTATGTTGTTGTCAATGTAGGATGCAATGTTTACTTTACAATCATTAGTTTGACCGGTCATTTGATAATTTACATTAATGATAAGTTGATAACTTTGCGATATCCCCGTAGATGAATGCCTTGTAATTATTTTATTGTGATTGCCAGTGTTTCCTCTTTCAAAAGCTTAACCTCAAATACTTGTGACGCAAATCGAAGAATCTTTTGTCACCTCTCAGCCAATAAAAAAAGAAAGAAAAGAAGTTAAAAGAAAAGTTGTTTCGGATCAGTGGGGACCATGTTTGTCGTACTCCTGCCAGCCACCGCCGTTCGTGCGTAGCCGCAACAGCACGCGCCATTCACTCGCCGGGTTTCCGATTGAGTGGATTTCGGGGGAGGATAGGTGTTAACGAATGGTGAGAAACGAAAGGACGTCGAGCGTGTGAAGGCCGGTGCTTTAGCCTACGACGTCAATGACTGCAATAAAAGAAGTTGCGCGTTTTTATCAATGGCTAGTGGCTTCTTTTGCATAATATTTACATAGTGTTTCCTTATATAACTCCGACAACCCGTTGCTTACTAGCTTACGTAAGCTGCTTGCATGAACGTATTCATAACAGAACTTGCCATAGCACTTATTGCCGAATGTCGTTTTTCTCGAAAAAAAAAAAAAAGCTTTCCAAACGACTTTTCGGTCTGAGAATTGCCTTTACTTAACTGGATTGGACATAATTTCGTGAATTTTCCTTTAAAAAATTTGCATTAGCAATATTAATAATTGAAATTTATCCGAAATTCCCAATAGAATTTTGATTCTTTGTCAGCAATTCCAATTTTTTTTACTCTATTTGATCCATTAATTTTTGTGAAAATGATCAAATTATGTTCTTCAGTACTAAGTAGGATTCTGTTCCTGTCAAATGATGCTTCGCTTGACGATATTTCGACTTGACGATGTTCGATAGCAACGCACATTCAGTAGTTATCAGACTTTGAAAGGATAAAAACTTGTATTCATTTATTTACTTTTCAGTTACTAGTAATTGAAAAAGTTATTTACTTTTTTTATATAGTAGTCTATTTATTATTTCATATTCGACATACAGTATTTCCTATTTACAATGGGTTCATTGGAACGTAATGCCATCGTATAGCGAGGAGCAATTTATATTTGCACAGATTCACCTCCTACCAATGGCTGATTCGATCACATAGGACGAGTAAAGAACTTAGTGGACATCGCTGCCCTAAATGAAGTGATCTTTTTGTCTGTGGCTTTATTATCCGGATGGAAAGGGCATAATGGAGTCTGAGGCAATCAAGGTCGCCTTCCCGAAATAGTTTTAAACGATGCAGTGTAGAGTGATGTACAAGGCTAATTCGGTCGCAGACGCATTCTTGCTTGAGGGTGGATTAACAGCTCGTTTACGCTTATTACGAACGAGGACTAATGAATATGGGATGTTGTTTCTTCTCGTCCACCCTCGCCCCCGCTTTTAATGCGTCTTTATATGGAAGATAATTAATCGAAGAAAATGAATGCCATTTGGTAATTTACGATTTCATAGCTCACGCACTTTATTTCTTTATTTAATTATTTTAGCTAGACTTGTCGCAGAACTGTTACAACAGATGCAGTAGGGGTTTGACTGACGATATTACTGTCAATTGCGTCCAATTCTGTTCTGCCTACAATTGCATCAGTGTCGTAAAACTTAACTTTGAACATAATCCCTTTCAATATGATTACAATGTTTTGTGGACGATCAAAAAAGACAGTAAGCAAAACACATTTTTTTATTGCCATTTTTTTTTTCATTGGTAATCAAGAAATTGCAACTTTTAAAATAACAAACAAATTTATAAAAAAAAAAAAAAAAGTATTACAATGTCTTAAGTTAGTTTAAATGCTGAAAAAAGAAAAATAACTGTCTCAAGCGAAGCATTCTTTGTTTCAGTTATTTATTAGAAAAGAAAAGCAAAAAAAATCTTGTTCCTGTAGGCTTAGTCAGATATATTTTTTATCGTTATTATACTTCCCTCTTTAGAAATCCTGCTTGTATTTTTTTTCCCCTGTCTTCAGGTGTTCTGAGCAGGTAATAGTCTTTACAAGTAGCTCTAGCATTATCTTTGAGCCAATTACAAGGAGCCACCAAGCATCCAGGCCACGAGCGGCCTGTTAAAGAATCATGCTCTAATAGGCCGTGACTGCAAGGTTTTGGGGAAGGAAAAAGTTATTCATCCCCTTTTCATTTTTATACTTCGCGCCCTCCCTTATCGCATTCCTTGGCTCTTATCCACCTCCATTCATCGCCTCTTCCAGTTCTTCTCTCTGCGGTGTTACTTGAAATCGATAATTGTAGGGTCTCGGACGATACAACCCATTGCCACCGTCGAGGCAACGCACGCAGCCGATACCGGAGCTGTGCACGGCTTGAGCTGATGACCTGCCGGGGCCAAAGTGATTGCAATCGTTTGGCTTTTCCACAGATTTTCGTTGCCTCTATCGAGAACAATACTTTTTTTTTTTTTGTAACGTGATTTTTGAATTGATATCCTATTATTGTTAGTTTGCTGAGTAAGAAAAAAATTTCTAATGTCGATTTTTACTGATTGACCTAAGTTTATCTAATTTTTTTAACAATGTACTATCTACCATTGAATCAAGATTCTCTGTATCTTACTACAGATTAGAGTTAAGGAACAAATTGGAAGGATGTCACGATTCATTCATTGATATTGTTTATTTTTTTTTCTAATACAATGTACTTCTGTTACTCTAACAACTTGTAATGTTTTACGGTGATGATAGATAATTTATTTATTTGGGGTTGATTTGAACCCCAAAATTACTAAATTCACTTTGAATAACGTGAAGCCAACCATCAAAATGTCCGCTTATTGCCGCAACGAACTGTCATAACATGCAGATATTACATATGCTGACAAACATTAATGGCGAAAAAGTAAAATTTCTAGGACGGTTATAAAAGGAGTAATTATTATAGCCTTTGCATAGTTTTGCGGCTATAAAAACTCAATGATGGATACTAAAGCCATCATAATTATTGTATTAATTGAAATGGGTTCAGATATGTTTTGTGGGAGGCGGAAAAATAACAGAAATTAAAAATTAATATTTAGTTGTTTTAGGGTCAAAAGATAGATGCGAATAAATTTATTGTCTTATTATATTAAATTGTGGATATCAAAATAATTTCAATAGTGTTGTTTGCTTGGTTTTATCTGAAGTTCTACATTGGTGCAAAATAATTGATTTCGTTTTAACTTTAACATAAGACACAGTGGTTTAATTTCTGTACTTGGGATGTTATTGTATACAACAGTAGATAAAACACTGGTTTTAATTGCAGAAAGAGGTGATTGTTAAAACGGAGGGTAGCGAATCGAAGGCGATGCGAATATTTGATTGATAGCCTCTCAGTGGGTTCTAATTACGAGGCTCTGGTTGACTCCGCTTTGAATCTCTTTGGCAATTGAAATACTCGGTATCCAACCGAAAGTTGGGCGAGATGTTATGTGATCGCCCCATCGCTTTCTCTAATTACAGAGGGCGCTGTCGCCGCTCCAGGATTACTGTTTGGCTGGAGGTGCACAGAGCGAGGGGCCCCCGTGTACTGGCGCCGCCGACACTACCTCGTGCATCGCTCGTGTGTCCGGGTCGGCAACAGTTTTGCAGAATTCAGAGCAGCCCAACTACAATAGCAGTAAACTCTTCTACGGAGAAACTGCCAAGTACCGTGAATAAGTAATAAATCTCCGGTATCTTTATTGTCTTGCTAGTTTCTCAAAGCCCTACTGATTAAATCTGCGCAGGTTGTTTTTCAGAATAAGCTTAATTGGTAATAGAACCTTATTTTTTAGAAATCCACACCTAGCATTTTAGTGAAGAAAGGTTTTAATTTGGGGCAATGTAAAAAAAGAAAAAAGAAAAAGAAAAGTAATAATAATAATTCTTAATAATATAGATCAGTATTTTGACATTAAATTTATAAATTAGCCATTATTATTATTATTATTATTATTATTATTATTATTATAAATGCAATTATTCAAGATGGATGGAAACGAAAATTGCTTAAATAAAATAACTTGTTCAAATTTTTCATTGCAATGATAGGCTGTAATTGTAATTTTATGAAAAGAACTAGTGAATAGAAAGTAAGTTACGGAAACTCTATTTTTTTTTCCGGTCTGCGTAAAGCTCTCAATATGAAACGGGACATTTTCTAACTATAGGTTCTGTGTGTTTGTTTTTTAATATAGGGTTCTTGCAGTAGAGGGGAGGTAGGTGAAACTCGTGGACCTCCCGCGTGAAAATCCTTCTCTTTCTCTCCTTAATTGTTATTATAGAACGGGCATCTCTATAGTGAATTTTCTCTCATCACCATCATCTTTATGATTATGATGCGCAACTTGACAACACTCCTAAGGTCAGTAATCAGCGTCTCTACCGACCAGCGTTTCCATCCCCACCCACAAGTGTTAAAGCGATGGCTTCATTTCGCCTGACGGCACAGCAAAGGAGAACCTACTTTTTACTTATGTAAAAGTTTTGTTTGGTTACTGATTTTTATTAATTTCCAGCAGCTATTTTTTTTATTTTTTAAACTACTACGATGACTGTAACCTAGGTTTACAACTGAGCCCACAGTATGGTAAATTAAAATTACCATCTGGTTCAGTGCCGTATTCGTCTCCTCCAAAATTCATTTCCCTGTCAGCTTTAATTGATACTTGTAAAATAAAGAGATCGGCTGAAGAAATGATTCTAATAGCATCAGTACTCAATTAGAACACCGTTCTGACACTTCCCTATAATAAGTACCAAGTGTTTTATGCTGTAATGGTATCGGGTTACAAAATAATCACATACGTGACATGTGTAAAGCATGCATTTCCTTTTGATGATGATATATAATTTGCTTATCAAAATTAAGTGAAACTATTTGATGAAAACGATTTTATATTTTTTTTTTATTACTATTTATATTATCTGCTCGACAGTAATGTAATAGCTTCATCAGTAGCTGGATCTTATTAAAAATTTTAGTTTAGCAGCAGTATTCATTGATTCTGTAAAAAAAAAAAAAAAAAAAAACTTCATTCAACTTTTATTATTTAAAGAAAAACATAAGCAATTGTCTCTGGCTTGGTGTTCCTCAAGTTTTGGTGTAAATATCAAGAAATTCAGCTTAGATGTGATATAATGGCGAAGAACCGTTCAGTATGTTGAATGGTGTAGAATCCTGTTCTCAAGGTCTTTTACTTAATTGACCGTTGTTCGATTTGTCTTCCTAAGTTATTTTCGCAAAACAGCCTTTTGCCGCCTTTGAATGGTGTTGCAACAGGTTGGCTGTTGACGGGAGGTGGAGGAGGATCGCGTGAGCACCGTTGCGGGTCTTTGAGCAAGTGCGAGGCCTGTACAGAAAACGGATACCCTTCTGCCAACACGGAAATAAATGCTGGGTTTTGCGAACGGGAGATCTGGTGGCCGTTGGAGGCGAGGCATCCTTGGTGGTCCCTGCAGTAACCTGAACAACATCAAAAGAAACCTCCGATCCCCAGTGTCATTTGGAGTCTGACCAAGCGAACGACAATTAAGGAGAATTGACGGTTAATTTCGCCCCACTTAGACCGACGAAGATTTAACACTTGCAAAATGGAGTAGAAACGCTACTTTTCTTTGAGTCACTTTTACGCAATAACTGTAGACTTTATAGCATGTGGGTGGGCCAACATTATTATTCTTCAAACATCAGCAGAGAGAAACTGCAGACCCCAGGGAATCCTTTTATTTTTCATCAATGCGAAAACCTACCTAAACTGAAATACTGTGATCCCTCCTGGTATTGTAGAAATTTCATCGGAAAATGGTAATTTATAGGAAGGTAGAATTCTTAGTGCTCGACATAATTTTATTGACATTTTGCTCAAGGAAAAGAAACTATAGGAATTACATTATGTTTTTTTTTTGGCCGATGATGTTAGTTTAAGTTCACTTATCTTCTTTATCTTTACTATCCATATTTAAGAGATTAACATTTCTATATAAATTTCTATTTTCTTTTATAGTAAACACGTTCAAGTAAAGGAGAGGCTTTAAAATGGGATGTTTTGAATCTCAAACTTTGCTTTGTTCATTATTCTTTTGTGAACTGTCTTTCCATTAACACGGCGTGTAGGTATTTCTCCTGATCTTCATTGCTTTGGAGTCGGTCTTTTGAATAACTACTAATTATCTTGTATTGGTGCCATCAAGTGGGGGTGAGTGCTGCTTACTATGGAGGCCCGCTCTGTGTCCACAAGTCGTCGGACGAGTTCTTACAAGAATCCGGGGAGATGGCAGGAGAAGAGGAGTCGCCATTAGTATGCCGCTCCGTCGTAGATTTACAAAGCAAAACCCCCTCGTCTTCACTGTTCTTTCGTTGGCCTCCTCTGCAAGATAGGGGAAGTCCAGTTGAACCTAACGATCCCGCACGGCCTTAGCCAAAGAATAACCTTTTGCTAAGGTGGACTTGTGACAGATCGATTCCTTTGAATGCCAAGTACAACCAAGACTAGTTGATTTTATTAGTCAAGGGTTCATGCACCTCTTACTCAACCAGCCTCCGATTGCAAGGCATACAATCATAATGGCGCCTTCACTGTGTCAGAGAGATAGGTCGCCCACTTAGCTTTTTGCTATTTTGTTGTTGTGGCTTCGGTTGCTTGTATATTGACTCCCAGTGCATTGATGCACAGCATTCAAGTGAATGTGGGAGGATGTAAGAGTTCAGTGCAGTAATTCAGTTGCCTGCATTTCTGTCCACTGTTTGATTTGCAATTGAATATCAGATTCATCTTAAATGTCTGGCAACAGATAAAGCAAAGTTCAGCTTCATGTTCGTTCAAGAGACCGGACTCATATATTGTCGTTGGCAGTATTTAGAATCATTTCTTCTAGTTCTTTCCTTCGTTTAGACTGTAAATAAGATAGGTAAATGCAAATTTTAAATCAAATTCCTCAGGCAATTCCTGTGTCTTCTACAAAACTTCATTTAAATGGAAGATTCTTCTCGCCTTCCTCAGGTGTTTGATGATTCGCTGTTTCTCGTATTTCATTAAGTTCTAGTTCAATTTCAGGAGTGTTGCAGCCGCCCGAATCTGCCCACGGGTTACCTGTTCGAAATTACAGGACTCATCTGCATTTGCGAGGCGGTAATGGTGTGTTAGCGGTGCTATAAGAGTGGGTTGTGCACTTCTGCAAGCGATTCGTATATCCCCCAAAACATTCCCCACTTTCGAACATATTCGCTTAAAAGAAAGCTATTAATTCGAACTTTGCCTTAAGTGCAAAATAAGTTATTAGAGTTTATGAGCAAATTGAAAATGTAGCTACATCAAATTAAGGTAGCTTTATCTCTTCTCCCTTTCGGAGAGACTGCATTAGGCCTAAGAAAGAAACATCTCTGTTTGGCCATTTAGGAAAAACAAAATTATTCCGCACTTTTCAAATATCTTATAAACCTGTCTGCTTCCGCAAATCATCATTAATAACATCAATTGTTATTACTAATTACTTATATTTTGCTATTATTTATTGTGAATTCCTTGACTTGTATTTCAAATAAAAGTTGATTTTTTTTTTTTTTTCCCCAAGGGAGCTACAGTAAACTATCAGTTATAACCATTTTGCTGTTTACGAAAAAGTTGATGTTAAAACTTCCGTCAAAAAAAGCTTAGAAACTTGTTGAGGACCGGATGTTCTTGTATTAACCAGAACTCAGGTAGACTTTTGGCGTAGTTGCTCGTCTGTGAAGTCGTGTTTTTGTGTTTTTCTTTCATTCACAAGCGTCGTTAATGAAGTTCCTCAGTGGTTTGAGTGACAGAAGCTAGCGCGTGTCACTCAACCCACAATGAGCACAGCCCTTCCACAGGCCCATAATGATCTGTCCAAAAGACCATTGCTATTCAATAGACATGAAATCACATTGGATGGAAGCGTAATTTCGAAGACCATCAGGTAAACGATGGATTTTTTCGATATTAGGAAAAAAAAATATGTTTATTAATTACTTATTTCTTTCTTTCATATTAAGTCAGTGAATGTAACATCATCAACAATCGGCGAATTGATTGAATCTTTATTAAACCCGCAGTGAATGTTTTCTAATATAAGCCTACATTTTACAAAAATTGCATCTTACATTTTATGTTTTGTTTAGTTTTTTTTGCCCAGGGTTTCGTAATACTGTTAATAAATACTGTTCCATGCTTTGACACTTTGCATATTTCGGTCTCACTTATAATCTTGTGTTCATCATCGGGTAATGAAAACATCTGTCTCAAAAGAACATGTCTCTATCATTACTTTTTTTTCTTTTAGATGATGTAACAACAAATGTGAGCAAACAATAATTTTATGACTCCGAAATATCAGTGTAATGTTTATGACTATTTTATTTCCTTCCTTTCGGCTGATGTCGAATGGTTTTTGAATTTGAGAACGACTCAACAATGATGGATTTGTTCTTGAGTGGATAATTAGATAATTGACTGAACTATTTTAAACTCCAATAGGATCATCATCATTTACGGTATTTTTTTTTTATTACCTGTATTTTCCTTACATCTACCGAATTGTTTTTCTACCCCCTCTCCCCCGTTGGTAGCTCGTGCCGGTCTTTGAAGGCGCACGCGACATGCCCAGATGGGCCATGTTTATTTGTCCCTAGACCACTAAGCTATGTGTTAATTAAAATTTAGCTTCGCCATCTGTTTAGTTGGGGGACGGAGAAATAGAGAGAGGTGTGCACCTGGAAGAAAGCCTCCCCCTTTAGCCAGATGCTATATATCCCCTCCGCTAACCCTCCTTTTCGAGTCTCTGCGGGCACAAGTCCTCCCCGACAGCTGCCTACCTTCTCTGTGACTTCCAAATGCACCAGTGTCATCTCGTCTTTGCACAGAAATGGCTTTGACGACATTTGTCTATTCGAATTCCGGAATCACACAGTTTCATCTTTCGTTGGAAGCGAATAAACAACATCGAGAAAAAGCAGCAAAAAAACACACGGACATATATTTGTGTTCTCTCTTCTGTCGCATTCCATCAATATTGAGCCACTTTTATCAGCATGTTTACTTCATGTAATCACAAAAGAAAAGCGTTCAAATAGAGCACAAAGCAAACAAAATATCAAGCTTTCACGAAATAAAGACCAAATAAATAAAAGCAAAACAGAAACGTATAACAAAACCCTAAGTTTAACAATAAATATAGAGAATCCCTCAGATAAACGTTTCTAAACATTTACTGTTCAGGGTCCGACAGCGTTCTTTTTAAGAAACCTTAGGTAATATCTTTATAGAAAATCTCTCTTTCAGAAAAAAACTATGTTTGTTAATCTCTTGTGAATTATTTCCATTGTCAATAAGAATAGACTTCAGATTTATTCTGTTAGCATTTAAAGAATTTTGTAGATTGATTTTTTTTTTGAAATTTTTAATCGAATTGTGTAGAACTACTAATCCATCAAAACACAAGCATTGTTATTTGACAACAGATGTATTCTATTTATTCTTTTTTGATATTATTTTATTGTTAGAGATACAAAAAAAAATCGTAATTACTTATTATAAAACTGCATAAAATTCATCTTTTTTTATTTAAAAAAAATAGACTTCATTATGCATATTTATGGCAGCTACGTTGTATGTCAAACTTTTCTTAGTCTCAGTAGCAGTTGCTAGTTCCTTCCACTTACAACGCAGCCTGTCTTTTTTCCCATTGTTTATGGAAAGTGTGTTTGTGTGTGTTTGGCTGCAACACAACCCAAGTGCCGTCCTCACAGTCGCCCAGTAATATGTTTGGATAATCTGCCGCTTTAGAAAAGGGCACCATCGAGACGTTTTGAGGGAAGAGGGTAATGGAATGAGGGGAGGGCTGCCCCCACAAATGAAGTCTGACAGCATCGATGATGCGCCATAATACGAGTCACGCGCGCAGATGCAAGGGGGGGTGGGGATTTGAGCCCGGACGCGTTCCTTTTATTGCCGATGCACCGCCATCTTGGTCAATCAACTTCGTTCAAAGTCGTTTTCGCGACGGCTTAATCGCCGTTTTCCGTCGTTACAGGAAAGGCTGGAAAGACAGAATTTGCATTAAATTACACTTTTTGTAATCGTTTTCATGCTCTGATGAAAGAGTTATGAAAGAGGCGAAATTCCTTCATGGAATATGCTCCATTCCTTCTACTGTAGAATTACTTTACATAGGTTCTTCCTCATTAGTTACCTAGTATCTAGAATAACTGTTTAATGGATTGGGTTTTTTTATTCGTTAATTGCCATATCGTTAGCAATGGATTTTCAGTAGTTATTCTGGAGCATTTAAAGGATTTTATTTCGGGGGGGGGGGGGAATATCCTTTCAATTTACTACCGAACCAAAAAAAAAAAGGACCATGTTCTAAGGATAACAGATTGAAAAATAGTTTTCAAATATTGTTTGTTTTACAACATTTGATTATAAATACTTTTTTTTATTAAATTGATAAAATATCTCAAACATTTTTTTGTTTTCCTTTCTTTCCAGAGGCTTGTTCTTCCCGTTCAACGCCGAAGCCGAGGCCTCCTTCGTTGAGCACTCGGCCGAATATCACATTCCCGACATACGAATGCCCTAAAGAGTATCAGTCCTACTATTGTCTGAATGGAGCCACGTGTTTCACAGTCAAAATAGAAGAGGACGTCATATACAACTGCGAGTGAGTATCTGAATTTTTAGCCAAAAAAAAATAATAAAACGCTTTCTTCTTTGTTACTGTAGGATTTTGCTTTCGTTAACATTTTGTAATGAATTTAAATTACAATGCGATTGCGGGCGAAGATTCACCAACTTCAGTTTTTTTGTAAATTGGGAGACTGAATTGCACCACAATTTAATTCATATTATTTTTTGTTTATTTTATTAAACTTTTGCAATCATTCCAAACATCGAATCTTTGCTTCTGTTAGAAATTGCTTCAATATTTTAAGAAATGAATCTTTGAAATCTTAGCCACCTTTTTTTTAAAGGTATTTCTTTACCTGTCAATGAACACCAGACGCCTAATTCATGATGGGGGGAGGTTCTGCTAACTGACACCTTACCTATTACTAAGGAATTTACAATAGTGTCTGCGAATTACAGTGGAAACGTTTAAAATTATACGGTTCTGATTTTTATTATTTCTCGCGTTTGCATATATCTACAGTAACGAATTGATTAACGCTAATTATTTCCGGTCCAATCCAACTTTGAACCAGCGTCGGAGCCCAGCAATTTTTTGAGATAATTTGCATAGATGGTGAAATTGCTGGGCTCCGACAACTACTCAAGAGCGACTACTCAAGAACTACTCCAGAGCGCAGCGTACATCAGGAATGGCAAAAATGCCGTCTGGGATGTTTTTATTTACCATTCGAGACGATTTAACTGGATAATTGACACAGCACATCCTGTGTCTGACGATCTCAGTAGCTCTTAAAACAAAGTTGTAGCTTTTAACAAGAGGAAATTACAATATTTCTTATTTCCTTTTAATTCTTGTATTCAGTTAATGACAAAGCGCTATAAGAACCCCCCCCCCCCCCCAACTCATTCTAAAGATAAACATTTGTTTTAAAAAAAAAAAAGTAGTTTTATTCCCTAAATTTGCACATTCTTCTTTGGAATTAAAAGAGAAAGAAAAAAAAATCAAAATCTACTCTTGAGCAAGCGTTACTGAATTGCCATAAAAATTTGTCGTCGTTGTAGTGCTCTGTTTTATCGTTTGTAAATCGTCTTTTCATCTGTGAATTCAAACGTTTTATGCTGACTGGTTTATTTCGTTCTAAAATAGAATTCCTTTGAATGAATACAAAGAGAGGAAAAAAGTGATGAGTATCAGATATTCACGCTGCAACGAGTCTCTAGGAAGTTCTCTCTTTCATACCCAACAAACAATAACAAGTCGGAAGTGACGTAATGGGAAACAGTACTTTCAATCTTTTTTTTTTTTTTTTATTCCCGTGGTCTTCTCCAGAAGTTGTCAGTCGAAAAACAACCAGCAGTGATGAGAAATAAGTGTAAAACAAAACCCTGATAACGCCCCAAAATAATACATCTTACAATTAACGTTTACACAAAGCTTTTTTCTTTCTTTCTTGCTGGCTTAGCGCTGGTCCATTCGAGTCCTAATAACAGGTTATTAAGAGAGCGTAGCTCAACACTTTTTCCCACTGTTTAAAAGTCCCAAATCGGGGATCCATCCCTGTTTCCTGCCATTTCAGGTGTTTACCCCTCACTATCAAAGCACGGATAATTAATTTCAGCAGCAGCATTTTTTTTTTTTTACTGGGTTAACCAGTGATGCGACTCTATTGTGATGTGGCTATACAAGGAAGAAGCCGGAAATTTCACTTACAGAGTAAAAGATATTATTATTATTAAATTTTCGGTATAAATTTATTTTCACTGTTTCTTTTTTCCCATTACCAGATTTATAGAGAAAAAAAATATTATTTACCATTAGAAATCAATTATTAAATTGATTAAAGAGTGGAAATGAAATTGCTTGTCAATAGAATAATTATAAGCAAATAAGCTCCCTTGGTTTTTGGGTGGGGGGGGGGTGACACTCATTTTCAAATTCTTCAAAAAATCAAATAATAATAGTCTATAACCATAGGTAGAATTTTGTTTCCTCTGAGATTTTCTCTTTTTAATACACGACCGAGTGAATCGAGATTTTTGGTTAAGGTGATTCGAGAGCAAATATTGAAAGAAATAGAATTCGAAAAACAATTGCAATGGTTTCTCGCTTACTTTATCAAGCTAGTAAATTAATTCGACGTTTTTTATTTATCATCTGATTTTAATACCGTTTTTAACGTCATTTCCTGTAAAACTGATGCATTGCGAAAATACTTCCGTTTCACCTTAGTTTTTTTTTTTTTAAAAAAAGCAGTATGGAAATAGTCAATAATTTTAACTATAAATTAATTTTATTTTAGCAAGTTTTAAGTCACGATGGAGCTTAGAATGTTTAAATTCTTGATTAAATCAATTCTATCGTTGATGGAAATATTAATCATAAATTTGAATAAAAAAATAATTGTTTTAATTATCACTATTTTTTGTGTGATTTAATAAATTAACAAAAGAATAATAATAAAAAAACGTTAGCAGTTTTTACGTCTTTCTTGGCGCTTTGTTAATAAAGATATGAAAAGAGAAAGAAGGCACATATCTGTGATAGGGAATTTGCCGAATTCTTCTAGGTGTTGGTTGTGACTGCGCACTCATTGCAGGGAATTACAAATTAATGTAATGCATTCCACCTAGTGCTATCTTCTTTTCTGGTCTAGTGTTGTGGGTAAACAAGGCAGAAGTGGACACCACGGTGGTGGCGGAAAGATGATCGTGGGAAAAGTGGAGGTGGACTCGGGGTTTAAAATGTGGTTCGTTGTCCCTCGGCCATTAGAGGTCGCCGGTTTATATACCCACCCCCCCTCA
>JAFIDM010000003.1:58303307-58352326 GCA_023159025.1 Thereuonema tuberculata
GGCGAACCATTGGTCGACAGGATTGTCTTGCGTTGGGGCCTTAGATTGTGAGTGATGGCACAAACGTTCTCCAAAGGTCACGCTCTTTCTCTTCGCCCGTCTACTGAAATTGAGCATGTGTCTGCCGAGTACAAATCGGATTGCTTAATTCCAGTGAATTCAAAGTCCATTAAAATTTAGAAAACTCAACACCAGCAGTGTTAGCTGTGGTTCTCGTTAAACAATTAAAAATGTAGAAGATTATTTTGTTTTTCTTTCAACAACGGAGAGGCCAAAAAGTGAAGCCTTTCGCCCACTATTCTATACATGTCTAATAGAATTAAGTTAGTTAAAAATTTGGCAACTATACACACCAACTAAAAAAAAAATTAACATTCAATGAGAATTAATGTAATCAGCCAAGCAGACATTTCTAATATGTTATTTGATAAACCAACTGCTAAATTTTATAGATGTCTGACGAGAAATAAAAACGTTTCACTTCAAGATGTAATTCATTTTTATCCTCAAGTTTGGATTTTTCCTCATTTTCAGTTTCGGCAGCAAGATTGATTAAAGTGTAATAAAATGGATTCTATTTTTGAATTTAAAGTAAAAAACGAAAACAACGTTTTACTTAAGATGATTGGTACTCGTGTTGTTTATTCGTATAGCAAGAATTACGTCATTGTTTTGATTAAAACTGAAAAGTTGGAAGTTGTTGGTTATTTTTCTCAGGGGACTGCTGTCGCTGTTGGTTGGCTGGCGACTGGGTGTGGAAGTAGATGCCATCAGAGCAGTGATCCCTGTCTCTTTATGTCATGGTCACTGCAAATACAGGATGCCTGCTCCTCACTGGCTGCACGCATAGGAAAAACAGTGCTTCAGCAATTCCCCATTCAAGCCAGACAGTTGCAAGTCGTCCGTCTGTGTGAACAAAATCAAAACGGAAGTTCTTTAACCCTTATTTTTTTTTAGCTCAACAATCGATAAACCATCGGGGGAGGGAAGGTGGCAAATATTCATCGAAAAACAAAAATTGAAATTCGTTCACAGTTTTTTTCATCGAAATATTTCATAAAACTATTCATTCTTTCTTTTTTTTTTTTTTTTGTGGGGAAAAAAAAAAAAACATTAAATTTCTTTCTTTTTTTTTCTTTTTTGCGTTATTGTATGTTTTTTCTTCGTCAACTATTTCGAAAAATTACTTATACATGCTTTTTTTTCCTGCTTAATTACAGATGTGCAGATGGCTTCACAGGTTCAAGATGTGAATTTAAAGACTTAGATGGAACTTATCTTCGTAAGTTTATTATTATTATTATTGTTAATTTAGAATAATTGCTTGATAAACATTGTGATACCAGTTTTTCATGTCGGGTTCACATCTTCCATTGTGTAACCAGAAAAACTTTTCTAACTAAAAGTTTTAAAAGAAAAAATTATAGTTTCAAAAAAAAAAAAAAAAAGACTCAAAATTATCATCGTTTCTTCTACAAAATTTTTGTAGTTTATTTTTAAACAGAAATTTAATACGGTTAATAATATTAAAAAAAAAAAAAATCATTAGTCTTTTCAATTAATTCTACTAAATATTTACAAAATATTAATGATCAAGTGATTAAATGAGTATGCACTCAACAAGATTTAACCATTTCTTTTTTTGTAAACTTAAGTGGTATGAAATATATTTAGTTTGAAAAAAAAAAAGCCGGTTAATTTGAAGAACTGGATTACGATTACTCATGTATTTAAAAAATTGACATAGTTTAAATTTAAATTTGATTTTGAATAAAATTGAATGTATGCACTTATTTTTCTAATGGTGAAGTTTAATTGTAATCTGAATGAAAATACGATTGAGACAACTTATCCAAACTGTTTCTGTTTCTTTTGATAGTCTCTCTCTAATTGAAATCTTTGTTTCTTTTAGCAACCAGAGAAAAGGTGATGATTGAAACTGCAAGCATTGCCAGTGGAGTCACTGTCGCAGTCATCTTTTTTGTAATAATTTCCATAGCAATCTATGTTTATGTTAGGTAAGAAACCTTTTGATTAATAGTAAATTAAATAATATGTTTGTATATAAATTCCAACACTAAGCTAACTTTAAAGTATCAAAATAACCAGTTTTGTCTTGTTTAAAAATAATGTAAGACTTGTAAAAGAGTACAGGTGCTTCCCATTTATTTGAGTAATGAATTCAGTGATAAATACGTTCATTTCATATTCTTGTCTCTTTGAAACATTATCTGATTTATTGCTTTAGTATTAACTATATCTTTTTCTTTGATTTTTTTAGGAGAAAACAAAGTAATCCAAAGGATCGTCAGCAGCAACAGCAAAGCAGCTATCCATCTATTAGTTCTCACTCGAAAAGGGCAACACAGTCTAAAAAAAAACCTTTACTTTCTGTAAGTATTCTTGAGTTTTAAAAAATTCTTATTAATTTTAAAAAGAAAAAGCCCATAAACAATGCAGGGATTTTGCAGATAAGTTACCTTACAAAATACAGCATTGTTTATGGGATGTTCACCTAATGATTAAACCGGTAAACTAGACAACCACCCAATGGCTGTTATGCAAAAATAAAAGCTAGCAAATTAAATTTAATTTTTCGTTACCATCAATGAAGTGACTTTTAATTTTCTTTCTTATTAGTTTATTTAGCTTATTAGTATTTCTGCACCCTTGAATAATTGCAATATGTGTAGTTACAGAAATGAATAATAATCTTGAGGTGTAAAGCTGATCTGCCTACGTCCTTGCCTTTGTACCCATCATTGTCCTGATGGGATGACCCAAAAAGTTTAAATTGGTTATGAAAACAATCTTTTCTAAAAAATATTAAGATAAAATATTATTTAAAGTCGTAATCAGTAATAGCCTTTCAGCCTTAGTGGTTATTGTTTAAAACTGTGTCAGTGGTTCTTTATATTTTTTGCATCTTCTTTATGAATAAGATTGGAAAACTCATAGGTTTCTTCTTAGTAATATGAAATATTTATGATTTTGTTTTGAGGGAGGTGTGCTAAATTTTTCCTGAGTCTTTGATATTCATGCTAAATAAATAATAAATAATAATAATAAATAAATAGTAAGTAAGACTTCTAACTTTCAAAAGAATTAATTACAATTAGTACAATAACTGTAATAAATTGTTGGGAGGAGGGAATGGAGAAAACTTTCTGAAGAGGGGACTGAATTCCTTAATTACTCCACTGAATGCTGTAATACATGTCAACTTTTTTGCTAACCGATATTTCTTTTCATGGTTTTAATTTTAATTAATATTGAATTACTTTAATTCTTCATATTTCTTTGATATCTTTCTAATTATTTTTTTCTCTCTCTTTAATTTTAGAAAGACCCAGAAAAGGGAGATGATTCCACAAGAACTCCTGAGCCCATTTCACACAGTGGCTACAATATAGGCAGCCTGTCTCACAGTAGTTCAATAAGCAATGCCTAGCATCCATTGAAGTGGCAGTCATTGCATCGTTCTGCTGCAGTGTCATATTAAGTGATGAAGCAGCAGATGTGCTTTAGTTACTGCCATTTATAATTTATTCCAAAAGAGACAGCAAAAATAATAATATATATGTGAAAAGATTTGAAAAACAAAATTCAAGTCAAAAGACAGTTTATTACATAAACATTTCCCATTTGGATATATGTGTGTATATATTTATTCCTGTTTATGAGTCTGGCTACACAGAATGAAACAAACAGAAAAAAAGAAATGCTCAGGCAAAAATTGTGTGACTGTTTATAAAATTTCACAAATGTAGCAACTGCCCATGCAAAGAACATTAGCACACAATACACAGAACTCATCCAAATGAAAAGACTATTTACCAGGAATAATAATTTAAATAAAAAATAAATGTAATATTTGAAGTCAACTGAAGGACTTACGAATCACTACAAAGTCAACTTAAACCATGGACTTGGTTTTTATATATGAACTGTAACTTCTAAATTAGGCAGGAGAAATATGATTATTCTTGTGTTATCAGCAAGAGAACTAAGAAGAGGATATAGTTTCTTAAAAGAGAAATTTGCTGCTTAGCTGTGTCAGTGAAAACACTGAGCAACAGGCTACTTAACTCAGGTCAAGTTTGTTTTTCTTTTTGTTTTGTTTTATTATTTTTTTTTTCGAACGAATTGTGACACCTCTGCGATAATGATTCCCGTCCGAAACTTGCATTGTGCATTATTACCTCTTAAAAATTTATTTATTCTCACAACCGAACATACCTTTTCCTCCCAAGTTACTTTTCCATTACAGTTTCCAAACTTAATAGTATCCACTGTCAGATTTAAATCTTGCATGGTGAAGAAAATTACCCCATTTCCCCTGTAAATTTAGAATTAAATAAGCTATTATTATACAAAGTGTGCTTGCACAGATATTCTAATTTCAGTGAAATTAAAAATCTTTTTTTAAGTTAATTATTTGTTCCAGATTAAATATTAACAATTTCTTGTAATTAATTTCTAGAAAAGCTGTAATTATAAATGAAACAATTATGGAAAAAAATTGTGTGTAATAAATATTGGAAAAAAGTTTCTCTTTCATAATTTTTGGTGCTAAACAGTAACTTTTATTTCTATAAAAAAGTAATAATACTTAAAAAAAAATTAACAACAGAATTTGAATGTTCTTTATGAGCTAAGGATTTATAATTTATAAAATTAGTGAGAACTAAAGGAGAAATAAATTTGATTTATAATTTATTTATATCTAGTTTTAATTCATTTATTGCATCAAGGAGCCACTGATTGCATTTGAAAAGATAAATAGCATTAATTAATAGAGGCACATAAAAGTTAAAAACAGAATTAAAAATAGTGAAAAGTGACATTCATTTATTACACTCATGAAAATCATATATAAACACTTATGATATTAAAATTACGCAGTGATTACATTTTATTTGATAAAAAAGCTTGCATCCCATTTTCATTTTTCTGAAAACTATTTTGTTTAGTCATTTTTTTTCTTTTTCTTTTTTCTTCAACCATGCAATGTTTTTGTTCTGACTTCATCTCCAAAGGAGTAAATGTTAATAATTCACATTCCCATTTCAGGTTATTTATAAGCTAGTCTGAAAGCAGCAAACCAAACCAACGTCTTTTTTTTTTTTTTTCTTATTCCGAATAAAAAATTGTCAGTTTCTTTGTAGTCTTTGTGTTTATATGTTTCACAATTATATTTTAAAATTGATGTTTGAAATGAAAGATGATTTTTATAGTTATTATTAATAATACTTTTTATATTACAAATCTCAGGTTTGATTTGTTAGAGAATATACAGTTATATTCTACAGAATATAAGGACTAATTTGCTGCTTTCAGATAAGCTTTGTTGAAACAATAAATGAATGATACATGTATTTAACACAGATATGAAAATTATATACAGCAATAATATTTAAAAAAAAAATACATAAATATATGAATGAAAAAACAAAAACCGGAAAAAAAATGATTCCCAGTGGCACTGCCTCTTGTCTGCCTGCCTGTAGATTAATATTGTAGATATGTAAATAGATGCTGAAAAGTTGTACTAATTATTTAGCTGGTTCCAGTACCTTTGGTGAGCTAGTAGACAGTACAGGGAAACTAATTAGCCATGCCTTATTTATTTCAATTTCTCATGTTAGTCCTCTAGCTCATCTTGTATCCCTACATAATTTAACCATTATACCAGCCTTCCACCCCTTAGCTTCTTTCGTTTGTCAATTTTGTAAATAGCCGCCATATGTCTCTTATTGTAGAATGAAAAGAAAATTAATTTAACCTACAAAATGAATTTGTACTGTTCCATTTTTGTAGATATATAAATATATATAAATATATAAATATAAATATATTATATTCAGTTAATTTGAAAAAAAAAAAATTGGTTCCTAACATTATTTTAACTCTGGAATTCAAATGCAGAAGCATTTTAATTGCATTGTACTGTGCAGTTGTAATCACAAAAACATTTTTACTGAAGTTAATAGGTTGATTTCAGCATACTTTGCTGAGAGTATTTTGTTCTCATTCTCCAATATTGCTGTCTTGCCTAGGTTGCTGATTGGCTTATATTAGAAATGAATCCCATTTATTACGTAGACAAAGTTTTTGTATGCTTTATATGGGAATGATGTATTGACCAGAAACAAGATTTGTTGTTTTGCATGTTATGCAAATTATATTTTCTGTTATATTTAAATATTTTTCTAGTTTTTCATTTCTAAAATTATTCAAAGTAGAAATGTTTTTCATTTTTTTTTGTTTTGTTTTTTAAATTTGTAACAAAACTCTTTAAAATTTATTTCATAATTATTTTATTTATTTATTACTATTCTTTTTCTTTTTTTTTTTTTTTCATAATAACAGATTTCTGCTGTCAGTACCCAATGCCTAATTTTGTTTAAGTAAATTTCCTTTAGAAAAATGAATGGAATCAATTTTAATAGACAAACAAGTTAATGCATTCAGTTACAGTGCAAAATAAATAACAGTGAAATTCAATTTAACAGCTGAAAGAGATCATTTAGAATTAGAAATTGAGCACAATAACTTAAAATGTTGTAACTAAAAGCCACACTGCCTTAATACAATGGTTTACTTATATTCAAAATGTTAGGTTTTTTTGTTTATTTTTTTTATAAAAAAAAAAAAAAGAGAGAGAGTGAGAGAAATAACTACTTCACTTTGAATTATCACTTATTTTACTGCTGTCCTGTATTGAACCAAAGAAAATGACATAAAATACAATGGATTGCGTCTTTGAAGAGTAGTACTTAGTTTCTCTTCTATGCTGGCAATAAATTATATGCTTAGGAAAATAATATGACCTAGTTGTTTGCAGTATCACTAAATGCAATAGCTTCTCATTGCTACAGTGAAATTGGCTGAAAAAAATTCAAAAATAAAATTTTCATAAAAATAATTAACAAAAAAAGAAAAAGAAAATTCCTTTAATTCCATTTATTATCGCACAACTCACAGAAACTAATTTTACTTGTGAAACTTTAGATTAAACTAAATATTTCTAGTTTTCTTTTTTTTTTTTAATTTTGTTGGAAAAATCACAATCTATTGGCAACCGAAATGATTGTTTATGAAAATGTTTTGAATTGTTTTATGCCAATTATGAAAGCACTGTTTATTCTAATATGACAGATAATCATTTCATTTTTTTTTTATATATAATTTTTACTCTCTGAATGTTGCTAAATTGATATCTATTCTGTTGTTATTGGAATTACAATAGTCGATTTTAAGAATTCATCTAGTTCAGCGATTTTAGTATTTGAATTTGTATGCAGTTAGAAATTATTCAAATGTTATTTAATTCACAAAATTAGAAAATGTTAACAAGCATTTATACCAATTGGATACCATTAGGATAATTGGATTTAGAAAACTCAAGTAAGCTGCTTGAGTTTATCAAACTTTATTATTGAATATTTAAATATCCTCGATTTCTAATTATCTGGTAAAAGATTGAATGAATGTTTGTTGAGCATTATTCTGAAATTATTATAAAAGTTTTGGAAAATTAAGTAACAAAAAGTTAAGTGTCAAAAAACTAAAGTATCAGAAAAGAAAGAAGAGGGAGGTTAAAAACAAGCTGATTTTGTAAACTTAAATAATTTAACCAAATTTTATTTTTTTTTGTTATTATACATAGTGACAACAACAACAAAAAAAAAAAAGGTTAAAATACTGTAGAAGGATTTTTTTTTTACTCCTTTCCTAAGCTATTAATTGTGCATCAATTGCAGCCAAAAGTGCTTCTTCCTAGTCTCCAATGTCAGCAACATTATAAAATAAAAACAGGCTTATAGCAGACTAATTTATATTCTTAAACAGTTAAAAATATAATTAGAAAGCTCACACATTGTGAATTGTTTTATCAGAGTTCCATTGTATCAAATAAAGACAATGTTTATAAATTGAATTATTGTTTCACTGTATTTTTTTCCCCAAATATTTCTTTATATTTAATAACAATGAAGCTATCAAATTTGAGAGATGTTGATTACCTAACGAACACCATACAAAGCAAATTTTTGGAAGTTAGAAAAATATTTAAAATAGCATGACATTTATTTTGCTTTAAAACTAGAATTGATTCATCAAGATTTTAACAGAATGACAGTAAAAAATTTTTAAAAATAAGCTATAATATTGAAACACTAACTTGTTTTATTCAACTGCTTGTTGATTTTATTTTCTATAATTCACCATGATTTATTGAAATTAAAACACATGACAGTGAAGTGAAAAATGAAGGTGTATATATCTTAATGATAATCAAATACTTCTCAAAATTCTCACTATTAGATGAATGATTATAATTTCTCTGAGCTTTGACGACAGCTTGTACAAGTCATAGAATTGAATGGAGCTATGGATCCTAGATGGTGATTTAATATGATTGCTCTATCTGATCAAGAGGTCCATTTGTAGCTGTTGGAGCCACCTGAAGGAGAAGTTATCACGTGACTTCATATATGTTCAACAGAAGGGAAAAAAATGGTGAGTTTATATGCTAAGGAAGAAAAGAAATTCTATGGAAAACAAGGAATTATTGCATAATCTGTATCATAGTCTAAAAGACAGAATGCATTATTTGTCCTGCTGAAATCTATCTACAAGAATAAATGTACTTAAACCTTCAAGAAGTCATTGATTTAAGCACTGATTATTCATGGTCTCATATTCTGTGCTAATCGTGTGTATGAAGTGAACCCAGCAGCACCCAACATCATAACACTCTTATTATCAACATTCCAAAATGAAATGCCACTTGTAAGTCATTCAGCATACCTTCCAACATTTAAGATGCAGAAGGTTGGATCAAACCGTATAAGACCAGTCATTGATCCAATGTCGGCTTGCATAGCACCATCACATTCAAAGCTTTGGTGTTGAGGAAAGTTGCAGCAATCCTACAACTTCATTCATCAACAGATGACAAAACTTGTGAATAATCATTCAATGTTTTTTTGTTTTTTGGGGGCTGGACAGAGCTCTATGGCCTGATAAAGAGAAGGGTCTCACACAATAATTGGTAATGGGAGGGAGATTGCAGGAGGACCAAAAGGCTCTGCTCAATCCTGTGTGCTTAAATCCTCAATAGTATTCCATATTAAATAATTCCATTTTATTGCACATAGACATGAAGTGCTGAAATAAATCACGTCTAATCTCAAATGACTAACCTTTTGTATTTCGAATAAGTACATTATAGTATTTACTATGTAACAGGCAAATACATTTAAAGCAGTTTTTACACTAAATGATGATGGATATAATTACAATAACAAAAAAGATTTGTTTAAAAAAAAATGTTCTTATCTGAATGCAAAACATCTGAGATTGGATTTTCGTCACATGTTATTTGTCCCTGACAACTGCCGTTAAATTAAAATAGCCATACAGATGCCATGATTAGTAATAAGATATTAGGTTCATTATATGTAAACTAACTAAATAAATAAATCCTTGTTTATATTCCGAAAATTTGACAGTAGAGATGATGATTTCAGTTTGAATCTCTGCATAGCTCACTAGTGGTGAAAATGTTAAATCCGGAAGGAAAAAAAAGAAATAAATAAAAATCATCAATTGTAAGCTGGTCGGTTTATTTGAGGGAAAGGTGTGGGGGTCAATTAATATGAAGATACTTAAATTCTTTAATTAAGAAGATATTGTGACTAGTTTCATTGAAAAATGTTGAGACTTCACTTAAATGAAGTAACATAAGAAAATTTAATATACATCTGTTCCTGGTCATGTAGTGGAATGATATTGTGACTTAACACAATAACTTCTTAATTCAATTTTTTAAATAAAGATGACAGATGTATAGTCCTGTTACAGTCAAGAGATTTTTACTTATTCTTAACTTATAAAAGTGATAGAATTAAGTTTAACATAAGTTTAAAATATAGTTATGGAGATAAAATGAAAATAGTCAACATTAATTAGTAATATAAAACATATAATTAGAAATTAAAAAGAAAATACCTGTTGGGAGCTTTCGGACATTTCAGCAGCGCCCATTGTCAACCTGAGTTGTTACGTAATTGGTCTGAGGATATATACAGAAACGCCATTCTGACATTGCTTGATGGGTAAGTTTCGGATTCATATGCTGGAGGTTGCTCGTTCGAATCCGTACATCTACTTTTTTCCGTTGCGCTTTTTTTTTTTTTTTTGGTTTTCTTATTTTCCTAACTTTTTTTATTTTTTTTTCCTCAATTTATTTTTTATTTTTCCTTACGTTAATGACTTCCTTTTTTTAATTATTATTTTTAATTATTTTATTATTATGGGTCGCCCTTAAATTTATGCTTTAGCAGAAAATTATATTCACTTGTTGTCTACTGAAATACAATTCTTTTTTAGGCTTCTGAAAGACGCCTTATATCCCCGGTTTGCTGTCTGTCTGTGGACACATCCCACAATGCTTCGCAACGGCTTCTGTTAGTTCAGTTGGTTAGAGCGTCGTACTAATAACGCGAAGGTCGTGGGTTCGATCCCCTCATGGGCCATTCTTATTCTTCAATTTTTTCTCCCCATTTTCAATCTTTTCACAGTTTAATAACTTATGACATTATGAGATATTGGTTATGTAATCCTTTAGAATTGGGATTTTGATAACTATTTTCTCTAAAATTAGTATCATGTTGTTTAAAGTAGATACTTAGGAAGCGACTGTTTTAGGATTTCTTGAATGTTGTAGGTGACCTGTTAGCTCAGTTGGTTAGAGCGTCGTGCTAATAACGCGAAGGTCGTGGGTTCGATCCCCTCATCAACTTAAAGTTTTTTTTTTTTTTTTTTTGAAATCATTATTAGGAATTCAGTGTATTAACAACGTTTGAGTTAAGAATGACGATTACTCCATATAAATAGGGGTGGGTAAGATAGCATTAGGTTGCAAAGAAACTCGCGCGCGCATTTTCTAGACCACTCTGGCGCAGTCTATTCTAAAGTAAAGGTGATTCAGAAGCCGTTGCGAAGCACTGTGATTGGTTTACTAATCACTATCCCTACCTTGTTTTTTTAAACTTTATAAGACTAACTAGACATTGTCTGCTTTGACGAATGAAGAATGTCTGCTTTCAGAATGTCTGAAATGCTGTTTAGAAGAGTATTTTGACAGTATTAATATTTGATATAACCAATGTAGTCATGTGATTCAGTTAATAAGAGAAATAGAGGAGTTTTAGGTTACAAGATGAGAAATACGTTTTCCAAAATATTGCAAAAAGTGAATTCCAGATTATTATTATTATTATTTTTTAACTTCTGTTCTTTTGTTTTCTTCGTAATTGTGATATGGAATGCCATTTACGAGAGTAATATTGGCCTACTAAAGTTCATCCAAACATAAGTAATTGATTGCAACATGTAATTTAAATTACAATGGGTTCTTTAGGGTATTAAGAGAGACGAAACTGACTTCAGAAATCTTTTTAAGTATTTTCAGTAGCGTTGGCTTGAAAGCAAGGTGGCTCCCATCCTTTCCAATTTATTGTCGGTACAGGCTTGCCATATAAATTCAAGAAAACAAATGAACAAAAGCCAAAATCTTTAGTAGAATGTTCTGGAAATAATCATATGGAATAATTGCAATCCTGTACTTTAAAACTTGAAGCATTTGAAAATCAGAATGATACGGAGTATAAAATTGAGTGAAAACTGATTATGGGTCAACAACTGACCTCCTCAATACATTTATAATCAAAAATACTGATAATAAATTTGAAAATCATTTACGAAAGTTGATGAATTCCCCGATGATGAATTGGTCTACATTCGTAAATTTGAAGAAGGATAAGAAATAGAACTAAAAAGTAAGTTCTTGTATATTTATATTTCAAACCTGTATTTCCTGCTGTCTGATAATGAAACTTTATACATCTTTTTGAGAACTTCTTTATTATATACAATATTCGAACGGCATTTTCCGATCTTCAGGTTAAGTTTAGTACTAAACCTATTCCTTACATTTTCAAATTAAACATAGAACTATTTAACAGTACACACATAGTGCATTATATTATAACAATACATACGTACGTAATATATATTATTACAATATGTAACAACTTAGATCATTTAAATTTTGTTATATCTTTTATCCCTTCCTTAAATAATTTTACTGAATAATCATTTACATTTTTTACCTTTATCTTTGTTCATACAGTCGAAACTTCTGATTATTATGATTTCTATTATAAACCTCTCAATTTCTTCTACATGTTCCTGTACGCTTTCCCTTTAGTTCTGCTTGTGCTTCCATAATAATTTTTTTTTTTTTTTGGAATTTATGCGTTACAACCCCCATAGTATTGAGTTTTCCATTTTCGGTGCATTCCTTTATTTTACTGTAAATTAACGTTTTCCCATTGGTTTATATACAATTTTAACTATGTTTGCATGGTACATTTCTTTTATATCTTTACTTAATTTATCACCGTTTTGTACTCTGATTACTTTATCATAACTTCTTTCATTATTCTCCTTGATTTCCGAGTCTTTGTCTTTACATTTGAAAGAAGTCTGTAATACAGCTATTTATGAATCTTAATGGGTATTTATTAAAATGAAACTAGGAGGTTTATAACAGAAGCCGTAACAATTATAAGTTTTGAGTGTATGAACAAAGAAAAATGTAAATGATTATTCAATGAAATTATTTAAGGAAGGAATAAAAGATATATAAAAAAAAAAAATGATTTAAATCAGGGGCGCACAAGCTTAGAAAGTCTGAGGGCCAATATTTTTATAAAAGTTCTGATAGAGCGTCTCATCCTCCAACCCTTAATGTATCTTACTAATTAATGATTTGATTTGATTTGATTTCATTTATTTATTTATTAATTTATTAAATTTTTACAATTCAGCCCCGTTAGGAATTCAAATTCCTATCAACAGGTGCTGTTATTTTATTATAATACATAATAATTATATTGAAAATTACATTTAAATAAATTTTACAAATTTTACAACATAAACTTATCATCCTCAAACATACTGAAACAGTTTGATAGTGTTATTTATAATAATAATTATTAATACTATATGTAATTTAAATAAATGCCTTACTAATTAATGATTTGAAAGTGTCCTTTATAATAATAATTAATAATAAATGTAATTTACATAAACTTCAAATTATCAAATAATGGCTAGATGTGTTTCATACTAATTTCTATAGTAAAGTCTGAGATAGTCGCTACTGCAAGTTATGATATTTTTCAAAGTATCTGCTGGCAGCAATGGAAAGGCTGAAATTTAATTATATGTTTGACACTACCGGGCCGTAGTAAATATGGCCGCACTCGTGATTTAAGTAATCTAAATTGTTAAATATTGAAATCATACAGGGTGTCCAAATTGAAGTATACACTCTTTGAAATGTTGTAACTCAGCAACGAAATGAGATAGAAATATAAGGTGTGTTGTATTTTATTTCGTAAACTTCCTTAAGCCCGTACATATTCAAAATATTCACCTTCTGCCACAGTACACTCCCAACACCGACGTCGAACAGAGCGACATACCGACTGGATTGTAGCCAATGGAATGTTCAATCTGATCTCTTAATTCCGTCAGTGTTTGTGGTGTACACAGTTTCTTTAAAGTTTCCCAAAGGTAGAAGTGGAGAGGGGTTAAATCGGAAGATCGAGGCGGGAACTCCGTCACACTTCCTCTTCGTCCTATCCATCTGTGATTGAATGTTTGATCGAGGAAAGTTCTCACATCGATATGAAAGTAAGGTGGAGCCCCGTCTTGTTGGAAGTAAACCTCATTACTTCCATTCTCGAAGAGATCATTAAGACGTGGAATCATAAGTTCCAACATCTGCAGGTAAGTCTGACCCGTCAGTATGTTCGAAAATGTACGGCCCAAGTAATCCTCTGGAGGACAGACCACACCATATCGTTATCCCTGGAAGATTGACGGCCTTTTCTTCAATAATGATGTTTTGGTTTTGGTTAGCCCAGTACACACAATTATGACGATTAATTGTGCCATTAAGTTTGAATGTTGCTTCATCTGACCAAATAATTAAGTCTTGAAAATTCTCCCTTTCGTCACACTTGTGCAGGAACCACTCACAAAATTATAGTCGCCTATCTCGGTCGTCCTCATTTAGTGCGTGGACAAGTCGCGGAATGTAAGGCTTCCATTTTTGATCGACCAAAAAACAAGATTGGGAACAACTTCGGAATTCTGACCAGATGAGGTTATTTTTTTTTCCCCCAACTGAAACACCCTCGAAGGGGCATAAACCCAACTTTTTCACATTTCTAATATTAAATGCGCAGAATCTCGATGATCGGTTGTTCTAAATCTTGTTTTTGTTCGACCTTCGTAAGCTAAAAGTAAAACAGAATGTGCAATTTCCTTTTCGAATTAATTCTGTTGATCAAAAAATTAGTCTTTGTAGTGAAATCAAACGCAGACGATAAGTTTTCTGAAAATTTCTTGAATTTCAGCAAAATTAAAGATAATTGTACCGCAGCTTAAAGTTACTGATCAATAGAGATCCGTGAAATTCGCAAGACGTGATAACACGAATTGTTCTCATTTTGCCAATTTTTTGCACCATTTCTTTTTAATTCTTCCCATAACCCAAAATACGCAATTTTGAGTTGCGAAATACGCGAATTCGTATAATAACGCGAAAAAAAGATAATTCAAGTTTTTAAAACGAATTCCAAGTAAAACAACAAGTATTGCTGGTATTGTTTAAAAATTTAAATTAGTTTTTTTTATCGCGATTCAAACTTGCGTATTTTGAGGTTATAGGAAGTATTTTATCATTCATTGACGTCATATGATTAATAACCCATTCTGTGCAGTTGATGAAACTTAAGATTTTATTGGATTACTAACAAAATACCCATTTCTCCGTACCGGTTACAATGATGTGGATGAGAAAGAAATTGTAATTGTGACATCACTTCGAAATTTTCCCAGTTGGTACAAAAAATCACGTGATAGGTCTAAATTAATGTTATATTCGTATTTGTAACTCAAGATCCCTAGATATGACATTAACAGCGAGATCGGAGAATATAAGACTTCTCACTCCTTTCTCCCCTTCCAACACTCCTATCACTTCAAACCTTCCCCAGTTCGTAAAAATATCATGTGATCATTACAAAACTATATCTATTCCGAAAATAAGTATTAAGAAAATAACACTAAACTGCATATTTAGTGTTAGTGGATTTATAGATGATCATTTAGAATTTCTGATTATGGATCCTTCTTTACAAAGACATATATAGTTTGGTAAGAAACATCTTTACTACTGATTAACAATGAAATTCTGTAATTTAAAATAAAATCATACAAAAGCAACAAGGTCAGATGATGTTTAAAATAAAGTATTTTAAATGTTGACAAAGAGTTCTGCAAATTTTTACATTCTGTTTGGAATGTCACAAACATTAATCATTATTAATATATGGCATCAGTTCCGAATCCCACAAAGAGGATAGGAATAGGCAGTAAAATTAGCATGAACAGATATCACCTCAATCTTGTGAATATCATGATTTTGATTATGAAATTCTACATTTGTTTTCACAGTTCTTCTATAAGACAAAATGGTGTTTATACAATGGTGCTGAAAAAGATCAGCAACAAACAACAAATTTTGAATAATAAATTCTTTTAGAATGTGAATGAAATTTACAGGGTGAATGTGTGATGATAAAGTGCAATGATGACTGATAAAAGAGAAAATACTGTTTACAGTACCATGAAATATGAAGCATAAACCATTAATAGCTACAATTGACATTCACAAGTTCAATCATGACATTTTGGTAAAAGGAGTTTGATATTTAAAATTGAGGAGACCACAGGAGCAAATAACATTTAAAAAATTAACACATTAAAATTTTTTAAAAAGCTGCATTGCGTTTCTGAATTCCAGCCCGAATTCTTTTATCAGATGCCACTGAATAAGGTAGCACATGAACCCACTAATATTTCCACGAGAAGCTCGGCAGTCAGTCAGTTACAAGTTTGGATGATTCCAATGTCGATCATAAGGGGAGTTTGATATTCTCTTACTGAAATCAGGCTATACACGTAAATGTCTTTGTAAAGAAGAATCCACAGTCTGAAAATGTTAAAAGATCATCCATAAATATACAGTTTAGTGTTATTTTCTTAATACTTAAAGACTTAATTTTCTCAAAGCCCGTGTTCAGTGCTCTTTTCTTTTTTGAGTGCCACAGCTTTTTTTTTCACTGTATTTAGTGGACTATGGAAGATATTGTAGTGCTTTTCCTTTGCCTTCCACAAGATAACACAGAGGAAAAGGGAACTGAATTCATGAGAAGAGTGGAGATGACCAGGCTTGACATACGTCAGTAAGATTGTCTATGAGATTTTGTGGGATTAATTACCATTCTTGTAAAAGAGCATATCTGAGCTCTTGAAGATTATGCAAATATATAATTGATTCTGCAATCTGTCTTCCCAGTATCCAAAAACATGCTCTATCATGTTGAGCTGATTTGGTGGCCATTCCACATGAATGATTGTTTCCCTCTTTAGGTACAGATCAATTAAGCAAGCTCTAGGAGAATGGACATCATCATCCATCAACATGAAATCAGACCAATGGCTGCCGAAAATAGATGAACATGTTGGTTCAGGATGTCATCACGAAAATTATCTGTTAGGGTATCACATGGGAAGAGATGAAGATCAGGCTGCTGTTGATTATTATCCCAGCCTATAACAACACATTGCCATACCATGAGCACCTTCAGGATTTTTTTTTCCAAGCAGTGGAGGGGACAAAATATAATGACAGTGTAAAAACGTTTATATTGTGAAATTATATAAAATAAATATAAGAAAACTAAAGTAATAGAGTTATAATAAAATTTATCAGTTTTCTATCATTTTAGTCCTCTTGAGAGAAAAAATTATACGACTTATGATTAAAATTGAAAATTCCAGGGTGGGACAAATGGCCCGCCCCTCCCTTTATCTGCAGGCACCCATGGCCATACCTATTTCTTTCCAACTGTTAGTAGGAATAATATTGAATTCTAAGCCTTCTCCATATCAATTGTTCATCAGGAATTTGGAGACTGATGGAATTCTGCAATTCTGTAGTAAGTTGAGATGATAATGTTAGATACTCTATATATTTAATGTTATGTAATGTAATCTGGTGAGCATGGGTGGCTTGACAGCCGAGCACTGTGACCTGAAAGATCTATTGTGCTATCCCATGGAAAGAAGGACAGATGGAGAGATACACTGAGAAAGGATGGTGTGAGAAATGCAGGGAAAACGGGAGAACCCCGGGAAAACCTGCCCAGCGCGGATCACCACCATCATCAAAACCCAGATGAGAACCGAACCTCGGTACTCAATAGGTGAGAGGTCTTAGCGACATCGCCAACCGCGTGGCCTTATATTTAATGTTAATTATAACTAGGCCATCCCCCTTGTACATCCGCTTGTTTTTCGATATCAAATAGAATTTGATTAAGTAAGAATGTTGTATTTAAAATACTGCGACGTTTCGGCAATTATAGTTCTAATTGCCATTTTCGAATTACAAATACAGTGCAACTTGGATAATTCGAAGCTGAAGGGACCACTACAAAACTTCGAATTATCCAAGATTTCGAATTAAACAAGTTACATCTTTTAACTTTAATTTTAGATCCACTAAATGCTTGAAAAGATTATTGTTAATAAGTAAATATTTATTCAGAAAGATCATGGTATGAAAGACTTAAACACTGTATGTATGTAAACAAAATAAGATTTACATTTCATAAGCTTAAGTACATATTGCATTCAATACAGAAAATTATAGTTTTTCAAAAAATTGTGCAATGTCTGATTGTTTTGTAGAATTCAGTGGCTTAAGGTTAGCAAAATCATCAAGCACGTTTAGTGAATGGAAAACAGCTTCACTTACGTTGCTTTGTTCTTCAATGTACCGACAAAATTCGACGCTATCCCGTACTCGTTGGCGATTTGGCATTTCTTCTTCACACCCTTTTCCACTTCGCGAATGACGGCGACCTTTTCAGCGAACGTTAAATTCTTGTACATGCATGGTTTACTGAAAGACATGGTGACACTGACAGCAGGAAGCTCGAATGGCGTCTGAAGCGTCACGTGTCGAACGGTGGCGGGAAGGGGATTTCAGTTGTCACGTGTCGAATTTCTTAATGATGAAACGCCGAAAAGTCGTTATGATTCGAAATTTTTTATAAAAAACTTCGAATTAAGGAAGTTGAACTTCGAACTATCCACGATTTTTTAACACTGATTTAATAAGAAATTCAAGGGACCAAGAGAAATCTTCGAATTAACCACGATTTCGAATTAATGACGTTCGAATTATCCAAGTTGCACTGTAAATAGACGGATCGTAAATAAATAAGTAATCTTAAGATTAAAAAAAAAAATTATTCATTATTGATGGGGAGAAGGGGAAGGAAATATGAGTCAAAAAACAATATAAAGTGAGTTGTAGTCCCCGAGGCATAATGGATAAGCGGCTGACTTCGGATCAGAAGGTTGCAGGTTCGATTTCTGTAGCGGACGTTTCATTGTAAAAAAAAAATTATTTCTATTTTCCATTCTCATAGGAAATTGCGCCAGACAGAAAGACAAATAAAAGATTTTAGTAATATAGATTGGTCTTGGTTCAAATTTAATAAAAATAAGAATGGATGACGGAATTTAGGTTCTGTCTTTTTCTCTATCGGATTTTTAGTCAGATATCAGATATGCATCACTTTTTATTTAAAAGCTTGACTTACAAGGGGTCCGTCAGGTAGTTGGGTCGTGGATTTTGTTCATACTTATGATACGTGACGGTCCTCCCTCGAATTCCCAAAGTCATTGGGCCAGATATCTACAGGGTGTCCGACAAGTCTCCCATCATAGGAGATATCATTTGTTTGTTAACAATAATTAAAACAAAATTATGTCCGACAAGTCCCACATCATAGGCGATATCATAATTTTGTTTTAATTGTTGTTGACAAACAAAGGATATCTCCTATGATGCAGGACCTGTCGGACACCCTGTAGACATTTTCAAGAAAATCGACTTTGAAAAAATTTGAAGTAGCTTATATTGATTGAACGTTAATCAAGTAATAAGAGAGACTCACTACATAGTACTGGAGTCTAGTAAGTTTGGAATCACTGGCTCAAATCTTGCTGCATGCATGAAGTTTTTTTTTTTTTTGTTTCTTTTTTTCATCCTACATATGTTTTAGGTAAGATTATTTGTAACAGTATATATGCCCCGTCAACAATGATGGGATAACAATGTGACGGCTTTTAGTTGAGATAGTTGAGTATTTCCCCATCAATTGTAATTTCTTCATTCATGTCGAAAAATGTCTCTAACGACTCTTCAGTTTGTCGCTGAGGGTGAGCTTTTGCATCTAATGCTCATCTGGCCTGCGCTTGTAGTAGGCTAAAAAAATGAACATTGAAATTTAAGTTTTAATCTAGTAGGCTAAATGAGTTATTTTTTTTCTCTGGCTCTTTTCTCATTGAATCACAGAGAGAGAGTGATAAGAAATATAATTAGAATGTAATCCCCATGGCCTAATGGATACGACATCTGATTACGAATCAGAAGGTTGTAGGTTTGATTCCCATCGTGAATGTTTCATTGTAGAAATTATTATTACAGGAAATTAAGATTATTTTTCAAACAGAGAGAAAGTGCATTACGGAAGTGCGTTGTGCACAGATCTGGAAAACTATATAAGAGATGAATCACAATTTTCTCCTCTTCCATCTTCTTCAGAAAATACATAACATTGTACACCATTTCCCTCCGAAACGCACCCTTTTGGTCCAGCCATATGATATTTATTTTTATCGGCAGGTGAAAAATTTCATAAAGCATCTGCAAAACTGCACCTACCTCATTAAGTAAAAACATTAAATTAACTCGAGAGAGTATTGCATAAAAATTCAATCCATCGTACATTACCAGCTGTCCTCCCCAATCTTTCGTAATATGATTCGGTACGCTTGATATGCTGCAAACTGTGCAATGACAGAGAAATTTTTACAAATGTGAATGTGGTTTATTTCTCGACGGAAAAATCCTTGCAGCAGCAAACACTCAGCATTTGTGCACTCTGCTAGATGTCGCATAACTTTTTGTTTCCCCGTGCTTTTACGATGAGTACCATCCAAGCTCTTGTGAAACTCAAGAGTAACAAGATGTTAGTAATGTTAGGGAAAACATAATTATAAAATTATTATAGTTTATCAACATTACTGTTTGACATTACTTTAGCATTTCATTTTCTCTCTAAATGTGATAAGTAAAAAAATGTTTCATTTCCTAAACGATATTTTACATTTTGTACCCAAATTGTGATTCATTACAAATAATCTTACCTAAAATATATGAAGGATGAAAAAAAAAACATCATGCAAGCAGCAATTTTTGAACCAGCGATCCTGCACTTACTAGACTCGAGAGCTATACAGTGAGCCACGTGCTCGCTTATTACTTGGTTAGCATTGAATCAATATAAACAGCTTTGAATTTTTAAAAGTCAATTTTCTCGAAAATGCCTGGATATCTGGCTCAATGGCTTTAGGAACTTGATATTCAAGGGATTATCATATGAACCATAAGTACCATAAGTATGAACAAAATGCTTGACCCGACTATCTGACAGTCCCCTTGTAAGTCAAAAGTACATACTTTTAGCTTATATTGAAGAACTAATGAAAAAAGACTTGGAAAGGAGACTTTACCTAAAATAAAAAGCAGTTAAGGGTTGTTCTCAGACACTGATATCATTCATATCCATCAAAAGCAAAAAGAAATAGTCTCATTTAGAATGCTACGTAAAACTGACCTTTCATTCATTAAGATTTTGTCCATTCACTAGTATCAACTACTATTCTCCAAATCTTCAGTGTTGTGCATTTGAGCCATAAGAACAAATTAACTGTTTTATTTGACAGATATATGGTTGAAAATAAAAAAGAATTGTGTATTGCATACCCTCATGCAATAATAAGTAACATATCTAGTCCTAGGACACATCACTGCCAGATAGTAAAAATGCTGAGGAAAAAGCCAACAATTTTGTCGAAAGAAGAGTACATTGAAATGAATAAAAGTTCAGGTGATATTGGGCTTTAATCACAGGCTGGAAACTGTAGAATGTTGACGAACTATCAAGTATTTACAAAAATTGGAAGTAACAACATGAAATGAGTGTACATTTAGTGTTTAAAAAAAAATGGTTAAGGACATGAAGGTAAAGTGCCTGGGAATACTATACACTGATTTTCATTGATTAAGGACAAAAACAGAAAATAGCTTTAACTAAAAAAAATATGATTAATTTGTATGAAATTTTGCGAAAATCTATAGCATATTGCACAGTAGCTAACAGTCCCAAAAACATTTTGTCTGCTACACTCATCTTTCCAACACTGTGCACATACAGAATCAATAAAAAATAATGGGTCCAAAGTACCTCACCCAGTATGGGTGTGAACACCCCTAATAACAATGCAAGTGTCCTAGGACTAGATATGTTTCTTGAAAATATTGATCTTGTAGTAGAAATCATCATCTATTTGCACCTGCATAATAGCAAAGAAAGGAATTCATGACATTATTCTTCTATCTAGCATTCATGTTTTCTCTTGGAATCACATACAGGTCTGTGTATCCACCTAATGAGATGCTCACCCCCAAATAATCACATTGCCTCACCAGAACTGTCCCTTTAACAGACATTGGGGGGGGGGGGGTGATTTTGTTTCCCTTGTTCTCTTCAGATTAGAGGACACCTGGAGTTGTTCTGCAAAAGCAAATCTGGACGCATCTGTGATTACTGATCTTCATTAGTTTTCCACCCACTTGACAGGAAGTCTTGATTATTATTTCAAATGTTCCCTCTTTGACTGATTGATTGGGGAGCGCAAGGGACACGTAGACTGCTAGTTGCCTATCATAAAGGCCCTCATTTGTGAAGCTTTCTGCACACATTGGAAGCAAATACTAGGGTCCCTGCAGTAACAACAAGAGAACTGCAGTTGTCTCAGGGTAGCAATGCTTTTCTTCCTGGCATATAATCAAAGTAGCAAAAATCAATGGAAGTTGTAGCTGTAGGCCTTCCTTCTGGAAGCTAACTGTGAAATTGGTTTAAAAATCTGTGGACCACAGAAGGATTCACAGTGAGCCATTTGCTACTTTCACCTTCCTTTAGTTTTCTGCCAGCTCTCCACCTACGTTCATCTGTTAAGATGTTGTCTTGAAGCCATTCTAGTCTGTTATCTCAAACTCCTTTCTTCACAATCCGAACATGAATTAATGAACACTTCCCAAACTGCCTTTTTTTGATGCTGTGACTAAATTTTCATCAACCGATGTCAGTACCCTAATTCCACATTACTTTTCACATCATATATCCGAATTTCTTGCATTTCCAATTCATTATACCATATAAATACAATTTTTCTGTTTTTTTTTTCTTTAATTAATACACTGTGTAATAGAAACCAGTATAAAATTGAGACTGAAAGAATTGTTTCAATCATTGTAGACAAGAAGCTGGACTGTAAGACAACTGCAGAATTTTCTGCCTGCTGGAAAAATAGAAGTCATCAATGTACATGTCAGTTATTAGCATTCAAAGAAATTATTCTGTATTTGTAAATTTTTTAAAAATGCCTGCAAGAATTTCGGAAGAATCATCTACTCAAAACTAACTATGTCCTGTGTTGTGGCAAATAAAACCATTTCATCAAGCCCAATCAGTCCAAAATAACATAAAATAGCATTGCAGTTTGATTTGCTTAATTTTCTAACAAGAGCTAGTCGGGGAACCTTCAGAATTAGATTTTGATGAAACTTAGTAATAAAGAGTAAATTGAGAGCATACAAAATGATAGATTGTGAGGTTTTGTATGGAAATGTACAGTTTTAAACTACTGGAGGGAGCTAAAGGTCAAATTTAAAAAAACTTTCAGCTTTTTTTTTTTTTTTCCACTGTTACAATTATTGGAACTTACTTTTAGACGCTTTTAAATTAATTTATTATTTTAAAAATAACTGAATTTTTTTAACTTTTTTTAAAAAAAAAAAAAAACCTTTAGAGACGGGTTCTTGGAAGGAAAGCTTTTAAAATAAATATCTTAAATTTTAGAAAGAAAAAAAAATATAACTGACAGTTACAGGATACATATAAAAATTTATATTATAAAGACACTGACAAAAAAAATTGACGCAAGAATTATCCAATTAAGACAAAATTTTGTATGTTTAATGTACATGTATAGAAAACAAACTGATTAGAAGTTCAGGACAATTGGTTGATTTAATGGACAGAAAGAGCTACATAAAGTGAGCAGGTTAGTATGGCGTTGGTCCATCTCTGGTCTGGATACAAGGCCTGAAGTGGCATTGATTCATACAGTTGGTAGATGGTGTTCTGTGGGATTTCTTGCCAAATGGCCTTCAATTGGCGGGCTAATTCGTCGACATTCTGGGATGGTCGCAGGCAACCCTATCACAATTCAAATGTGATCAATAGGAGAGAGATCTGGCGATCTCGCTGGAAGTGTGTTACAACCACGAAGACAATCAATGGAGAGGTGTGCTGTGTGTGGTCGAGCATTATCTTGCTGAAAAGTAAGCCCTGGTTGCCATGAAAGGAATGGCAACACAGCAGGTCATAGAATTTCGTCAATGTACTGCTGTGCTGTGACAGTTTCACGGAGTATTATCAAGGGGGTCCAGCTATCAAATGAAATGGCAAGCCAGACTATAACTCACTGATGTCGGTCGTGTGGCTCATAACAGTAAGAACGGGATCCTGATGATATCCGGGCTGCCTCCATCTACGTCTGCACTGGTCGTCAGGGCTCAGTTCAAAACAGGACTCATCACTGAAGTAATTTGTCCTTGATCAGCATATTCATGCCTGGCACCACTGCATTCTCTCTTGATGGTGCTTACTGGATGCTGCATGAGTAGATTCTGTTCCTGTAGTCTTCTTTAATAGTCCGGGGGGGTCACTTCAGTATTGGCCACACGTTGGAAGGTTAATAGTGATGAATCTGGTGCTGTAACAGTTGCTCTATCTTTCTATTCTATCGTCGCCCAAGGCCACCTGCCGCCCTCGTTGCTGAAATCTGCTGTTTATGACCCATTCCTGCCATCATAGTCTAATTGCCGCATTGCTCCAACCCAAATGCCGAACGATTTGTCCATCCAGCCTCATGTGGTCTGCTGGTACGTCCTCTTTTAAAGTCCATCATATGGTTGTTGCAGTCGCAAATTTGCTGGCAAGGCATTGTTACAGTCAAGGTAGGAAGGCGCATCAAAATCCACTTGAAGTTTTGTTCCTAAAAGCGAGATTCACTGTATATATATCATGACAATGCTCCGTTCCAATGTTCTGTAGCTCCATCTTATCATTCTTTGGTTGTGAATTTTTGATCATTTGTATATTCGATCGAAAGGTTTTTGCATGTGAAGTTTCATATCTCGATTACTGTTTCGAGATGCGTCAATTTTTTTTTTGTCAGTATATATAAAAAAACCAGGAATATGTATCGTGGTTTTAGTGAAATCAAGATTTCCTTAATTTAAAAATATTGATAGAAAACTAAAGGGACAGCTTTGATTTTTTTGTTAGCTTTGAAAGCTATTTACAGAACTTTCTCAATCTAACGTTCAGGTTATTTACTGGTAGCATCTATTCATTGTTTAGGGAGTTGAAATATTGAGTGGCATCATTCTCATTAAGGAGATTCTATTGCCTGCTACATTTAGTGGTGATCAGCTAAGTTAATTTTTCAATATTAGTTTGCTAATACAGGTCAACCATCATTAATCCGGAGCTAATTTCAAATTTCCATGGTCTTACACCAACCTGCCGCTACTTGCCTCATAAAAACTGTCGAAGTCACTTGAAAACACATTCCAATTTTTTTTTCTCCATTTATTGTTAAAACCTGCTCACTTTTAGCCCCAGCCATGGCTCCAATGAATAAAGGAAATGTTTCTTCGCTTTGGAAGCAGCAGTGATGAACTCCCTTGTGTAAGTCAACAGAATTACCTGTAGCATAAATTTTGCCTGTGCTTCATTAAAATTTCACTTGATTTTCATTTAATGTTTCTTTTTCCTTTTATTAACCAACTTGTACTGATTTATGGGGTATTTTAAAGGTAGGATAAGATGGTTAATTGTTGGGTTAAAGGTGTATTCTAACCTTCTGTGATTCAGTAAAATCACTATATGGCACCCTACCAGTCCTGGATTAGTGATGGTTGACCTGTATCAGAATTAAGATTTTAAATGTTTTTATGAAACTAGGTCAAATAAATTTATTACAGACAATCTACCCATAATGTATAATTTGCTATTCCACTTAATTTAATTCAATAAATTTATTTATATCATACATATCTGTATAAAAAATGAAGCTATTAAGTACTGTAATGCAATAAGGTTAGAACAATAATTTTGCATTTTGCTTTGCTTTATTGCAGTTTCCACGTTTGCATAATAACTTTAGCATTCTTTTATACTTTTCTTACATATTATTCAACAACTGGGCATCCTCTCACAATGAACAAAGTAAAAAATACGGAGGGTTGAGGCACATAAAATTGAATGATTTTGAATCTGCCTATACCTTGCATGGTACAATCACACACACCTATGCAGTATATATGTAGCCACTGTTATTCTATTACGGTGATATGTCAATTGCTGAATAGAATGAATAATGTCTGTGAAAATAATTTTGCCATTCTGGGAAGGATACATCTGTGCCCTTTCTGATGTCAAAATATCCTACAGTGTCACTGCAAAACAGTATCACAACAAAAGTTGTTGGCCGTTAGCCACAGAATCTGTCGACCGTCAGACCAAAGGTACTGCAAGTTATAACGCAAACATGTCAGCTGATGCCTGGTATCATATGACAGATCAGGAAAATGGTCTCACAAAAGAACCCACCCACCCAAAATTGTTTAGTTAACAGGTTAAGAGCATCACAACAGACCTGAATGTTGTTACCTTGTATGCAAAGGGTCCACAAAGCACATGGTCACAAACTCACTAACAGCACATCCAGAAATGCTTCATCAATGCAAGAAAACTGTACAAATGGTACCTTACACTTGAACGCTGGCAAATGCATCATATTCAGAGCATGAGTGTACCTCGACAATGTCAACCAACTCAGGGAGATTTGATACCGGCACCTTGGAGAGAAAGGACGAGCAGACTTTGTGCAGGAACGCAAAGAGTTCTCCAAAGTCTTCATGATTATTAAAGGATACTGTGCTCGTGATTGCTAATGCCAAGGTAAATGCTGCATACTTCCAAGAGGCTGTGATGGAACCAATCTTTTGCACCAATGTCCCACAGCTTTAAGGCAACGATGCTTCATTGGTGAACATTCATATGGCAAGGCATCAAGCCATACTGCATGTTCCTTGGTCCAGTAACATCAGTGAAAGGTGTGTGAAACCATCATGTCATTGCCTTTATATGCATACCCATTTCGGACTTCTCAAATCTGGGACTGAACAACAAGCACTTCGTATGGTGGCTGGCCTATAGAAAGTCTGGTTAGATGTGAGGAACATAATCCCCCAGGAATAACTATCCAGAAGCCTCCTGCAATGGAAACTATGATGCCAGGCAACTGTACACATTGTGGTCGTACATTGAGCAGCATCATTGGAGGAGGAAGGGCTTATTTCAGTAACATGAGGTCCCAAACTTGTTCAATTTTCTCTGCTTCAACCATCCATACTGAAAATATATCCCTAGAATTTTGTTAATACGAAGTTATTATTGCTGGGAAATGCATATTTCAAATTTGATGGAGGCATATTTTAAGTAAAGATAAGTGGAGTCTTTGTAGATAACAAAAGAATTTTGAAGTATCAAGAAGGAATTTTGGGAATCCATATTTTTTATTTTATTAAAATCTTTAAAATCTGCAGTCCTATGAAATATAAATTTGTCTAATCTATATATGCTGTAGGTTTATTTAAAAAAAAAATCTTTATTTCTGAATTCACTAACACCATTTTCTTTTTAACTACTGTGGCACTTCAGACAGTCTGTGTTCAAGTTACTACCAAAATGTTCAATCATTTCTTGACATATGCACATTTATAAATATTCATAATAGCCTTTTAATGATTAAAAAAAGTGGGATTTAATTCTAATTTTTTTTTTTTAATTCTAATGTAATCTGGAATTTAAAACAATTTGTAAAAAATGAGTGGGAGAATTTTATTGACATAGGATGAGGATAAATTAATTATGGATTGTAGTTTATTGTTGTAATATTTCTCAAAATAAAGAAAAGGAGATTTTCTGAATTAGTAAGTATGCCTTGTGTTATCCTGAAACAAAATTGTTATTTACTACTAATTATGTGTGACCAATTAATGTACAGAGATCAGAACATTTCTGCATAAAATATTTGCTTTAACACCCCCCCCCAAAAAAAAAAAACAAACAAACAAAAACAACAAAAAGCATTTAGACTTCCACAGGTCATTCAGCTTATGGATGAAAGCTTAATTACTGCCATTAAGAAGAAAAAAATATTGCCAATATGGAACATTCACACAATTAGTCAAAATGTTAAGATTATCTCACCATTTCAAAATGTCATTCCATTCTAACCAATAGCATTCCAGAGAATGTGTGTTAGATATTTGCTTGAATTTGCCAATTGACATTGTCAAGGCACATGATCTCTGATTTTGAAACAGCATGACTTTAGTGTATAAGGTTAAAGAACTATATTTAAAAAAAACTGTCAGTGTAGCAGGCTATTAATGAGATGTACTCAAGATGTTATAATAGTGGAATGATCCAGGGTGGAACAGCAGTTGCAGGGTTAATGATGTCTTACTTTTTGCAGATGCTTGTGGTGAACATAGGTTGTCCTGCCCTGTAAAAAGCCCATAAACAAGAAATTACGGCATGGCTGATTAGAGGAAACAAACCAGGACTAGAATGAATGGTTACACGAATCTGTGTTTAACCAATGCATATTTCACAATCTAAAAAATCTAGCCCTCCTCTATGTGGATCTCCTAAGTAAAAATTAAGAACACACACATTTAAAATTATTAAAATATCAATTTAAAAAGAGGGAAGATGTTAAAACCTATGGGATAGGTATCTCTATCAACCTCAGATAACCATCAGAAATAAAGAAATGTATATGTAGAGTAAGTGGGCCCGGTGGCCGAGTGGGTAAGGGCGCTTGGCTGCGGGTTGGAGTTAGCGGGTTCAATCCCCGGTCTCGGCGGAGGTCAGGAATTTTTCCACGCTCCATTCTCCTCCAAACGGGTCCTAGGGCCTACCCAGCCCTCTATAGAATGGGTACCGGGTTTCTTTCCCGGGAGTTAAAGGCGGGCGGGCGTCAGGCTGACCTCCCGACGTCAACCTAGTCCCATTGATCAAGAAACGCCGGGAGCCTTGGACCACATAGGCCTGTCATGGCATTCTTTAACTTTTAACTAGGCCTATATGTAGAGTAAAATTCCTGTTGGCTGTGATCAAGCTTCAATTATAGCAATGCATGACAGAACTAGTGAAATACTGTCTTAAGTATTGTCTGTAAGACATACTTGTAAATAATTTCATCTGCATGATGTGATCTTCCTATTCTAAAAGGCAGGTTTGATTTTATGGCTATCTTATGAATGTAGCAAAAGCATGAAATATGAAATAAGATCATAAGTTTTGTTAATTATTTATATTGTATAAATTTCAGTTTACTAAGACCCACTTTTTTGAAACTTTCCTAAAAATGGGTTTTTGCCAAAAACTAATTAATGCCTTGTATTATTGACAGTAACTATTGTGCTAACGCCGAAAGATGAAACTCCCAGAATGCAATGCAGATTATAGATTTTCCTTTCCTGGCTGTTCGCTAACATTCAAATAGAAGAGAAGCGACCTCTTCTATATGAATGTTACCGAACGGCCAGGAAAGGACAATCGATAATCTGCTTTGCATTCTGGGAGTTTCATCTTTCGGCGTGAATAGTGAAGACCAAACATTTAATTTTAAAACAGAGTATTGAGGATACTCCTAGATTTAATGATTTTACTTTGTTCTTGTTATTACTTACAGTAATACAGTAAACTCCCAATTATCCACGGACCTCTCCAGTTTCCATTTTTTTTACTGTACAATAAATTACGGAATTAAAAAAAAATTGAATCTAGAATAAGGTAAACAATAAAAGGTAACAAAGTAACTGAAGACAATTATAGACAAATAATTTAAATAACAACCTTGTGGGCGGAGCTTAGGTTACACTAAACTACGAGGGAGCCTTCCCCTTCTACATACACGTCAGACAGCTGACTTGTCAAATAAGCCACCAACTTGAATTTTTTATTATTTTGTAAATTTGTTTTACATTCTTTCATACATGCACACGAATTCGTAAGTTGAGTGTTATTTGAAACAAAACTTGACATCTAGCGCTTGAGATATTAGTTGTAGTTGTACATGGAGAGGGTAACGTTTCCGTAAATAAAGTAAAATAAAATAAAATAATTGTTTATAATGTATGTACTGTAACTGTATATATTGACATTTTAATGTAAATAAAACATGTTAAAAGCATTTTTGTGTTGATTTTCGTCCTATTTCGGATTATCTGCGCCACCCAATTCCATGGATATTCGGAATTTACTGTATTACTATTTCATGCTTAATTACTTTGTTTTAATGAAGACTATAATCCTGAAATTTTACTCAGAACAAAGTTAAATTAGTGTTTTTATTTTCTTTGGTCAGAGTCACAATTGGAATTAGATCACACCAATAAATGTAGCTTCCTGAAACCTTTACCATATAAACTGACACAGCAGTCCATAGCTTTATTTAAGCTTTCACAATGTTTTTTAAAGAGCTCATGCTTGAAAGATGGGCAATTCTGCACTGACTGTAACTGATGAAACATAACTGTAAAAAAAACAAAAAAAAACAAAAAAAACAAGTAGGACACAAATAAAATAGTAACTAAATACTTGATAAAGATTCATTATTATTTTTTTTTTACTCAAGACAGATTGATACTTATTACTGTGATCAGCAGTATTAATTAAATTGTGATCAATAGTTTACACTTAATATAAAAACACAGATTTAAGCAAACATGACAATTTAAAAATGCTATGACTATGACTCAAAAGGACACTTGGTGGTTAAGCTCCTGTTAATGTAGCACATTTCATATTTGACATACATTTTTTGCCAAATCTCACTGAAAATACATGAAAATAAGAAAAACAAAAAAAACTTTGAAATAAAAATTGACTTTATAGAATAACATTTATGAAATTTTCTTATTAGATTTCTTATATGAAGAAAATAAATTTTATATTTACAATTTGCCAAAATTAAATTACATTTTTTTCTTTTCTTTTAGCACAAAAAATATCAGCATGTAATAGTAATTGAAAACATGAAAAATAAAACTTTCTTCAATTCGTAAGTGATTTATAATTTATCACAAAATCATTACATTAACAATAAAATTTCTATGTATTTTAGAAATACCTTGACCAATAAAAGTGAAACAAAAGCTAAAAATTCATAATGAACTTCCATTATAAGGGATCGTAATTAGAAAATGATATTTTTCCTTAACCTCACCAAGAAATTATATATAACATGAGTTAAAATATAGTCTTCAACAAAATATTAAGGACCATTCAATAAATTAATCAAAAATAAAAACATTTTTCACTGGTAATAAGTGCACAAATACAGAAATTTACTTTTCGTAGATTAATATATTTATGTATATATGATAACATATCGTTGAATGTGGAAATGTATGGAAAAAAGTAATAAAATTCAATCGATGGACTGACTGATGATAAAATACTTCAGTTAATTCCATTAGAATTTAATCCAAACTTTTGCAGATTTGTATAATACTTGCTGCGAAAGTGTTCTGTAGGAAATATAAGTTCTTTTTTGTTTTTTTCGTAAACATAAGAGAGATTAACAAGAATTTCTAGCACTTCATTTTTTCATAGGCCACGAGTTCAAAAGTGATATTCTAGTAATCTCTTATTGATAATTATCAGCTAAATAGTCATTTATTCCTAATGACCTAGTTAATTCATTTCATATTCAGTGCAAAACTTGCCTAGTATTGAATTACTGAAATTGATTTAATAAAGAAATGTCTCGTATCTTGTTTTGTTTGGAGATGCTACATTTACTTTATATAATTTTTATTATTTGAATACAGATGCCATCGGGAATACGTGTTCTGGTGTTATCTTATGTATTTACCTCAAATACAACTGAAGAGTAATATTACAACTTGCAATCATTAGGGTATTGAAAATCACCAGGAATATATTTTGATAGGTTAGAAGCTAAAGTAATAGCATTAATTTAAAATTTAATATTTATTTATGAATTGGCTATAAAGCTTCTCTATGTTAATCAGGACATACTTATAGTTGCAATTTAAGTTCATTATAAAGACAAACAAAAAAACAAAACTGTTTCATTTTCAGAAATTGCATTATTTGTCAAATGATATCTATTTATTAAAAAAAACACGAATCATCACAAAAACAAAACAATAAATTGAGTATATTTAAGATCTTTTGTTATTCTTATTTCAGTTAGTTTTGCTTAAAAATTCTTTCTACTTTTTTTATTTATTTTCTTTATTGAATGGCCCATGTTTATTTTGAAGGAGTTAATCATAAAAAATACACAATTCTCATATTTTGAAGCCTTTAAAAGTAATATTAGTTTTTGTTTTTATTTCAGTCGTAAAAATATGTAATCTTCAGCATTTAAGTAAAACTGAAAACAGATGCCAGTTAAGCTCTGCTGAAGAAAATTTATTAAATGGAAACATAATCATGAATTAATTTGGACATTCATTTCTAATGTGAGCTTTCCATATTATTTCCAATACCGAGTTTAAACACAAGGAAGTAATACGTCAATGAGTGCTGGAACACTGAATGAAATTTAACAAGAAATTTACTGAGAGGTGAACTAAATATCCTTAAATAATACTGTAATGGGTGTAAAGTGAACTACAGTACTGCTAAATAAAAAAGGAAAGCAAAAGCTAGAGAATAATAATATTCAATTTTGTGGTAATAATAACAAAACATCTTGAAAATATCGCATGGCGAGAATTTATTATTAGAATGATAGAAGGCCATGCAATAAAGACTTAAAATATTTTTAAAAAGAGCTCTAGAACTTATATGTTAAGTGCATTTTTTTAATATATATATTTTCAAAGTAACTTATTATTTTCAAGATAATAATAATAATAATAATACTCAGTCAGTATGAAAATCTCAAAAAAAAAAAAAAAATTATATGAAAGATATAAGTTTATAGCTTCTATTAAATATCTTAAATTTTATTTCATGGCATTCAATATGTTTTGTAATAATAACAAAACACTCAGTTTTCTTAAAAGATACCAGCATAGGGGGAAAATAAAAAGTGCAAAATACTTGCAAAAAGAAGTACTATCTGCCTTAAAATGACTAAATAACACAGAAATTAAATCAAACTTTACTGATTAAAAACTGTATAGAATAAAATTTGATTAAAAGTTTTATAATACAAAAAGAATTAATCATAAATGCAAATCCATTAATTCAGTATTAAATATAAAAATTGGACAAAGATAACAATGTAAACAACGAAGACCCACAACACTAAATAAAAGCATTTATAAATCAAAAAACAAACACTTCCAACTGACACTTTTCCATACAAACAAAATTAGAATTTAAATGATATTTCATATTAACCACAATTTTTTTATTTTATTTAGAAGCAATTTATTGCACATAAATCTAATCCATTCTTTTAAGAAAAAAATAGACAGCATTTTTCTTTTTCTGCATGGAAAAACATATTAATCCTGATTTTTTTTTCTTGGTTATTCTGTATTTTTCAGACTAGGACTGATGAGCTCTCTTACTAAAGTCCACCTTTATTACTTTGTAAATGAAAATAATCCAGCCAGTGCTTGAGATGATCTCAAATGAATTTCTTTCACTCACAAAGAATTAAGAAATTGGAAGGATTCAAGAAGTTGTTTGGCTGCAATAACCCAGAAATTGCAGAATATCAGGCAGCAAAGTGCAGAATAGTATTTTACTCCATCTATTCAAGGGAAAATTATCAAGGTATTTTTATACATTTTTGTTTTATTACATAAATTCGTAATAAATTATCTGAAGCATATTTTTACATTAGATTTACTGTGTAAAATTCAAAGACTGAAGTGCTCCAGAATATCAAAACTGAGTTCCTAAATAATGTAGTTTATAATTTCTCATATGACAGTTTCTTATAATCTGTTTTAAAGAAAAAATATTTTAAAAATCCTTAAAGAAAAAGGAAAAAAAAAAAAGGAATTTTAAAGCCACAATTTTTGCATTTACTGAATAAGTAACCTATACAGCAAACCAATTTTGTTTGCTATTAATACTGATCAACAGTTATCAATTATTAATTTAGGCAGGTGCGTCGGCTTTGCTATTGATTTTAGTTATCAATAGATTTCTACTAAATTTGTGTAATCATTCTCACAATTCATTAATATAGAGTCCCATAGATTTAAATTTAATTTCAGTTAAGGTTTTAAGAGACAAACTTTCTTAATTATGATGCAAATAATCACAGATATTAAAAAAACAGTCTGGATAAGAACTGTTATTTGCACACCTGCTTCAACCAAAAGCCTGCAGAATTGAGTATTTTTAGTTTTATTGTTTCCTTATTTATTATGTTATTGAATGAGAGGTTAATATGTGAATGCTTCAATTAACAAGTCATAATACTATTTACAAAGCACCAATAACTGAAAATACAGTAACAATCAGAAGTGTTGTCTGCAACTGAAAGTACAAGAAATACATTTCATAGTTTTAAGAAGCATCATTGTGTTCCTGTTCATTTTGTTGATATTAAAATATAACAAAAAACTGATCACGATTTATCAAGATAAGCACACAGTTTATAATTCATCAAGCTACCCATCGTAATACACCACTCTCCAGTTGTAACACTATCATTAACATCATGGATTCAGATATACAAAAGGACTCTCAGATTTATCCTTTTCTGCCATACACTAATCTTATAACTTAGGTCAGAGCCTGCCCCAAAAACCTGTGATATAACCGGGAGCAGTGTAGTATAAGAGTTTACACAGAAAAATAGAAAATTCTCATAGACATTGGCTTACAAAAACTTATGAATTGCTCATTATTAATTCAATTAAAGGTTCAATTATAAAGTACTCACAATAAAAGTGCTATATATTTAGAATATGTATTAAAACAAATTAATTAACATTTTAATGTTAATCATTAAATCATATAGTACAAACTCAAAAGTCACATTTTTCATTTTGAGTAATTCAATTTAAAATCTAAAAAATATATTTAACAGTAATTTGCAAATATACATCGCACCAATTTAAAAATATTAAAATATGGTATTAAATAATAACAAAAATTCTCTGAAATTTATTCCCTTACATTAAACCATTATCAGTTCAGTAGTAAAAGATATTTAATTAATCATTAAATATGGAGATAATCTGGTAAATAGTACAGATTAACCAATTTTTTTTTAATATAATTTCAATAAATAGAAATGTGGTTAAAAGAAACATCATTCTATAAAGGCAACCCATATAAAGCTCTAACAACCAACTGAAACACTAAAGGAAACAAATATCACTTACCCATTCCTTGTATTTCAAAATAACAATTTTATGCAATTAAAACAGCAACCTTGTAAATAGGAAAGTTCTCTTATTTAATATATGGTGACGTAACTCAATACAATCTGGATGTTTTAGCGTAATTAAGGCTATGCTACCAAAAGAATTTACTACATAACGTATATGTAAAAAAAAAAATTAAAAAAATCCCTTTCTAAGTGATATCCATACTGACTTCACCAACGCTAATAGCTATTCATAATTCTCACAACACCATAAAGCTTCCTACATGAGTATGATGATTACCATTTATGTTGCAATGCCTAAAATTTCTTTCATGATTCATATCGATCATTCCTTAAAAACATATATATCAACTATTAAGCACAGAATAACAATGACTAGGTTTATTCAATCATATGATATTTGATATATATTTCATAATCTAAAATTATGTAAAAGAGGGATATAGACATAGTAGAATTCTCTCTCTCCAATAGAAATCTCAACTAAGATATAACTGTTCCTTTTTTAAAATCAACTTCGAAAATGAAATTTGCTAATAATATTAGTTATTTGTCAACATAATATGAAATGAAAATGAACAAGTATCCTAAGTTAGCATTTATGAGATGATTTCATTATCAGGTTACATGTGACATTTCATTAATTGAAAAAGTAAATTAGAACTTCCATTAAGTGAATTCCCTAGGTTCAATAACTCATTACAATTAACAAAATTGTAAAAAAAAAGCACCACCTCAAATAAGGAAAATAAATGTCTGAGTTAAAAAAAAAAAAAGAAGCATTGACACTCAGTGAAATGAGGAATAATATATAATATATATGTGTATATATATTTTAATTTTTTTTATTCCTCAATAATGAGTTTATATCATCATTTAAAAAATTAAAATTGCTGCACTTCTTCACAAGCAAACCTACTCTGCCTGAAAAGATATCCTACAGATATCATTTCCCCCCACCCAAATCAGTCAACTATATATTTCAAATGAGACTTTAAAAATGTCTAATTTACTTTTTATGTGAAATGGTATTTTATAAATAGGATACAACAGATTTATTCATATCTCAGTCACGTTACATATTTTCTTTTGAAATAATATTTTAGATATTTGTTTTGCCTAGAGGAGAATATGAATCTGCAGAATGACATTTTTATCTCAAGTGTTAATAGTCCTTTCACCAAGTAACCAATATTCGTATGTCAACCAGTAACTTCTCTCTTCTTGATTTCGTTATTATATATTTCTCTCATTGAGAACTTTTCTTCTTTGAAGGCGAGCTTGGGAAGGCTACAGCTTATATTATAACTGTTGCTATTTAAGAAAAAAAAAACAAACAAACAAAAGTATCACCATATGTTTTTAAAAGTCGAAAGATTAATCAAATACAATTTTATTTAAAACGGTTTATGATTCATGGAGGAATATGTGCTATGAAATTTTCATTAGATTGCTATTATCCTCATGACATTTACTTAAAAAAACAGGCTGCAAGAGACATCTTCTTTTAAGACATCTATACTTCTTTATACAATTTTCACTTTTAAATTAATATTTAGCTTAAATTTTGAAAATATTGTGAGTGAAACCATCACTATTTCGAAAGGGTATGCTGACATTTTTCACAACTCCAACTGTTGTTTCTCCACAAGGCAGTATTTCTGCTTTTAACTGTGTTTTGATTATTCCTGTAAAATGATATCCTTTAGAAATTCCCAAACAATTATCAAGAAGTAACCAATCAGGCGAATATAGGCCTGTTTAAAATCCATCAAATCAGCAGGCATGCCAAATTTCCGCGGAAACGCGGATTTCCGCTTTTTTCCTTTTTTGCAGGTTCGCGGACTTCCGCTTTTTTCCTTTTATTTTTATTATTTTCCCTTTTTTGTTTCGTGGTACACCGTGTTTCCGAACGTTTTTATGCCCCTCCTCGTTGAATTCCTGAACTTTCAACTCGTTGACTGGCGGGCGAGCGAGCGACCGAAAGAATTTTTCTCCCCTTTGGTCACGTGACCTCAACGGAGGAGAAAAGAATTACGTTTGCTCGGCGCCAGCGCGTCAGTAGAAGAGAAAGGAGATACCTTTGAAGAGAGGACAGAGGAGTGAAATGGCGTCGATCCGCCTGGACATCGTTGATCGCTCGCTAAGCTTTGATATTCGAAGTGTCGATAAGAATTGCAAAAATCCTTGGAGATGGCAGTGGCTAGAAAAAGAAATAGACGGTGCGTTTCTTAACGAAACTATAAGAAAACTAAAGACTTCTGGTCTAGCTTATTGCTTAGCATGTTGTAAAGAGTTAAATTACGCATCTCGTGGATTTGTAGCCCTAGCGGACCACGTGAAATTTAACAAGCATAAGTCAGCATTACAGAGAAGAAAGGAGCATGCTGCAATACCAGGTAATTATACTTAATATTTTAATTTTTAAGGGGGTCATTTTCTTAATTATTGATTTTATGCACGTAATGACATGAAATTTGGAACATCGTTTAATTGGGAAGGTATACTGACATGAGTAGTTTTTGGGGGGGGTGAAGGTTCAATTCAAGGGGGGACTTTTTTGATTGAAATCTGATTTTTTTAAAAAGTCGTAACATACCATTTAGATTATACAGCATAATAAATAGCAAGTGTTCAGGGTCTGAAAGTGTATAATGAGGTAAAAGTATATATCTGTTTTATTTATTTATGCTTCTTATTTCCAGGAACTGGTGATTGCAGTAGGAAAAATAAAGTGTATGGTTTACATCCCATGTTCCTCCAGGCAGCCCTCGCTCCACCTAGGTTACCTGAACCGTTAACACCTGTAAATGATCGCATTTCAAACAATGAAGCTATGCTTGTGTCTTTTCTTGCGGAGAAGTCACTTCCTTTTTCATTGGGGCCAGATATTTTGGAACTGGCAAAGACTCTTGCCCAAGCTTCAGATTCTGTCGATATGACCACAAAAAAGGTTGAACTGGCCACACAGCAGTCAGGAAAGAAAATGAATCCTAGTATCAACAAGTCTTCAGACTCTGTCAATACAAGCAAGAGAAAGCTTGAACCGAACATTCATAAAACAGGAACAAAGAGAATTAAACTTCAGAATGCAAATAAAAATGTGTTGACCCTAAAAGAAATGTTTATGCGAGCCAACCATACAAAATAAGTAAATTCGTGTTTAAGAATCTTGTATAATTATGAAAATACCTAAGATTTCTGTTGTGTAAAAATAATGTATTAGATTTGAAACCATTTGTTGCCATTTACACCTAGTTTTTTTTTCTCCTTAGAGTGGATTATAAATAATAATAATAAAATGTTTTGTAGAAGTTTTAGTGTGAAAAGTCTACCCTTTTAAAAAGCTCTTGAAGTAGAGGTTTCAAGTTTTATGTTTAAATCAATATTTCAGAGGCTTTGGTTAAACTGAGTACACATTTTTATAAAGTAAGAATTTTTATTTCTTTTTACTTGTATTATATGTATGCAAATATATACATATGTATATTAACATTTGCAATATATTATGTGTAAATGAAATGTATATTACTCGACTTGCAAACAAATTTTGTCTTAAATTTTACCTCGCGCATAATTTCCTCTTTTTTACATTTTCCCCACTCTCATGCCTGAATCAGTCACAATGTTGATTAAACTTTACACTAAACAGAGACATATTCATTCAGAAAATCAACGATTTCATTTGCAGTTTTATTCTAATCTGAGAAATCCTTCTTGGACAACAAGGACAGTATTTATTATCATGCCTTGAAGATTTGAAAAACTATTTTTATATGTTGATGAGTAATTACAGCTAGGAAGATTGATTCTGACAGTTCCAATTTATGTAATAGCCAAAAATAATCTCGAATGATTAACATAATTTAAAATATTCAACTGAGCTTCATTACTGCGTAAGATTTTACAGTTGTCAGATAGATTTTCTGTTGAAACTGTTGAGTTTAAAATTAACTTCATCAGAAGGCATAGCTGGAAGAGGACTTCTGGAAACTGATGATGTGATTCAGAAATGGTTTTATTTATCCTTACCATCATCATAGTGAATACTCAGGGTGACTGAAGTTTAAATAAAATATTCTTAAATCTGTTTGAACAACAACGAAAGCAATATTTTTATAAAAACCAAGCAGGTTGTTTCAACAGCCTTTTCATGGATTTCCGTGGACTGTTTATTTATGTTGACTGCTTCTTCTAGCCATAATGGTTTCATTTATGCAAATGAACGTGGTTTTTTTTTTTCAACTTTTTTACTAACCACAAGTGATATTGATAGTTTCAGGAACCAAATTTAACTATTGAAATCCCATTACACTGTTGTTAGTACGTTAAGAAGAAGCCTGAAGGATCTATCTTTAAATAGAATGCTTAAAGGATTTGACTTGAGGAAACAAAATATTTTAATATGACAAAGAAGCAAGAGAAAGAAACGGGAATATTTCCTTTCTTAGAAATTAAAATAATGTTTAATTTTTACAAATTAGAAAAATCTATGATAGGTGAAAATATTTTTGAAATGATCCAAAATTCAATATCTGTACTACAGGAACTAAGTTTATAATTGTACTACGAAATAATGGGGAATACCTGTTTGCTAGTTTCTGGACACCAAAGCTAACAGAAAATTACTGTTATTTGAATTTTAAACAGATATTGCACAGCAACTGTTTCCTGTCAATGCTATTTAACCATTAATATTAAGCTTGTGCAGTAAACTACTATAGAACCTCACAAATATATTTATTTGTTACTTTGTATTTACTTTTTAACTGAATTCCACACAAAAACTAACAAATGTAGTTTCATTGATTTTTAGTTTTGACTAATTAGTTATGCAAATTTATAGAAATAAAAAGAATATATTGCTAAACTTCTTAATTTTCTTCATCAATTCTAAACCATTCCAATAATAAGCTAATCAAAACTTTCTTGACACTATCAAAACCTTTTTTTCTAAATCTAAGAAAATCAAATACGATCTGATCTCTCTTTAATTACCCTTTCACTCATTTGCCTTCAAGCAAAAATTGCATCCATGCTGTTCTTTACCTAAATATTTTTTCCAGAGCATATTCTAACCTTGCGTGAATAATTCTTTCAATAATTTTTAAGGGCTTACTTCGTAACAGTATATGCAGTGTTGCCATCAGAGGTTTCCTTCCAAATTTGAAGGTTTTCGGTTGTTGAGAGAGGAAAAAAAAAAAAGGTCATAATGCAAGGCAGAGGAAAATCTAGAGATTTAAGATTTGTAATTCAGAGGTTTTTTTTTTTGTACTAGTTGATACTGAATTTACTGAAAGCGACTTTGTAAACTGTAATGGAATCTGACCTGTTTTGGGTGATGAAACCTTTTTTTTTTGGTTGACTGGCTGAATTTCTTTAAATCTACAAAATCCGGAAGTTTTAAGGTCTCTTTCAGAGATTTTTGCAGGGCCAGCAGAAGAATTTCAGATTCTCTAGATGGTAATATTGATTATACTTTTAAACTGATTAGGTTCAAATGCATTCTCTTTTTTTTTTCAAAATGGAACAATTAGTCCTGTCCTCCAATCTTTAAGTATATTTTTGTTTACCTAACATACTTCCAATACATACATATTACATAGCCATAAGGCTTCCTTCTCTATTATTCTGAATGCTTATCTATATTATTGAAATTATAGGTAAGTAATAATTAACTTAAAGAAACTTGGGCACAGACTTCTTTAAGTTTTAACTGTGAATTCTAGAAATTATATAAATGAAGTAAAAGCCTTTATAAAATTTTGCATTACTTTTATTAAAATGTAGTGTTCAATAAAAATCAAAAAATGTAAACAATATAAATAAATTATTAAAAACAAAATCCTGAAATTACCTTCAATTTTAGGAATCCAATTTTGCAAGTTCACTGGTGTAAATGCCGATACTCTCCATATCATACAATACAAAATAAATCTGTTTTAAAGAACTGGACATCACATTAACAAAATAGTTGGAAATTGCCTTCAGAATAATCTGTGCTGCCTGCTGCTTAGGAAAACCAGCACTGAAAGAAAGAAAAAATAACAATTGTGATTTGACAATTATAAATCTTTAATTACATGTTAAAATTGCAGTCCTTTCTTCTGTTTAAAAGTTTACGTGCTTTTAAAAAAAAATATCATTTCCATAACAATAGGAGGGGGAGGAGGAGGAGACAACAAGGTCAATGGCCAAGAACAACATTTCTAAGTTTTTTTTTTTTTTAGATGAATGTTAAAGAACAAATTATCCCCTATTTCTGCAAACGATTTTTATATAAAAATAAATTAGCTGAATTACTGTCCCGTTATTCTACATATTGAATGCTAGTTGATAGTCTGACACAAAGATAATTTCCAGTAAATGATGTTTAATTATCACTAATTATAGTTACAGATTTGAGAAAATTTGAGAGCAGTCTTCCAGCAATAATCTTACTTCATTTAATGAATCAATATAGTTGCCGACTACCAAATTAACAGAATACTAGGCAAATCATTCAACAACTAAAAACTGGGCTTTTTTATTTTCCTTTTTGCTGGAAAACTACTATGGAATCTTCCTGAGATCAAACTGACTGGAAGAATTGAATAGATTATTTTAAAAATTGTAGCTTATTATGATGAATTCATAAAGCATTTTTATAAAATACTGCTAATTTAAAAAAAATATTCAGTTCACATTTTCTATCCTTCTCCCCATCCCCCAAACAGTTTTGGACTATTTTTGTTTGAAAAACAAAACAAAAACATGCATAAAAATAAGAATTTAAGTCTTGATCAACTCCAAGTTACATTTTTTTAACCTTAAAATTAATTTGCAATTTTCATTGGACTTTGTATATTTTACAATATAAACAGTAGTTGAAAATATTTGAAGTTTAGGAAAAAGTGTTACTATTCAAATATTCAAACAATAAATAAATAAGAAATAACTTTATATTAAACTCACTGTCAAACTTATTACTTACTTTGATATTAATTATCTTCAAAAGATTCAGAAATAATCTGTTTAATTGATTTTTGTTGTTGTTGTCTTTGTCAAGTAAAACAACAAGAATGAAATCCAGCGTTGAATGCCTTCCTGCAAAAAGCAGGCTTTGTCTGATCATTACTTAAAGCATAATTTAAGACTCCAAAAAGGCTTGATTATTTTTGTGTGAAGATTTCAAGAGTCACAAGATCATTAAAGAATCATGAAGACCTGGCATAATACATTTTTGGATTAGACTTTCAGCACCAAATTTAAAAAAAAAAAAGGAGTGCAGCTGAGTTCTAAAGAAGACGAAAACTGACAGAAAATAAAATTGTTAGGTAAATTAATCTTGCTATAATAAGAAGAAAAAACTTGCAACAGTAAAAAGAACTGAAATATAACAGTTAATGAATCAATATAGTTGCCGACTGCTGAATTAACTCTTCAGGCCTGCAAGTTTCTTTCCTGAGAGACTATGTCTCTCCCTCCGTCCTTTCTTTTTTTCCTGAGAGAAGAAAGAAGCTAAAACGAATTTTTTTACTGGCTAAACTACAGCAATGAAATTTAGATTCCACCACTACGATATAAGCTATTTCATTCAGTGGAAAATCACAGAATTAAGTAGAAAATTAACAGTGGGAGGCTGCCAAGTATCTACCCCTGCAGAGAACATAACCCTGTACATCAAACCGGCTGTGACAGACAGACACATGAGAACGTACATTGTTTGCGTCTTACTGGCTTGAAGGGTTAACAGAATACTATTTGAATGTAACAGAAAAGTAAAATCTAACATGACATTGACAAAGTATGTAAACAATAAAGCCTGCATCAATCTTCATTAGAGCTTAAAGGATACTACAAATGAAATACAGAAAAGGGAAGTTCAAAGGTAGAAATTTTCAATCTTCACCAACCACACAACAGCAGCAGATTAATGTGAAGAAGTTTAAACGTATCACATTACAGGTCTATGTGGCAGGAGATAGGCTTCCAGCATTTCATGACGAACAGGACTGAGCTGAGATTGGATGGTCAGCCTGATGCCCGTCTACCTTTAAATCCTGAGAAAGAAACCTGATATTCATTCTGCAGAGGACTAGCTGAACCCTTGGATCATCTAGAAGAGAATTCAATATGGAAAAAAATCCCTGACTTTCACTGGGTTTCGAACCCATCTTCTCCATTCTGCAGTCAAGTACCAATTCACTACTGTGTTCACACGCCCAAACAGGGCTTAATATCCATCAGTAACTAAAACTGATGAAAAGACATGAGCAAAGAGAAAGAAAAAGCAAAAACAAAACATAGATTAAAACATAAAATTACAAGTAAAGCTAAGCACACTGTTCTGAAGGAATTAAGACAGTAGACTTACAGGCCATTTATAAGCTTATTTAGAACCAATGAACATGGGGGATTCTGTTGAAATACCTCCAAAAGAATTAAAGGCTATGTATTCTATTATTACTATTGAAACACAATCACTTTATAAACTAAATTTCTTGTACAATTAACTCAAATTTCAAGTTTAGAAACACAAGCCTTTGGAAGACAGTTTTGTTGAAATAATTTTGAAAATACTCTTGATATATCTTGAGCATGAGAAAGGAAAATATTTTTCCTGTGAGTGTTAATCATCATCTAACAAAGATAAGCTTAAATCATTGCTTACAAGGATATACAGTAACTGCAATTTCCAAAAGGCAGGATTAGAGCTGAATAGGTTCGACAGATAGAATGACAGCAGAGGATGAGAAAATAAATAACCTAAGTTTACAAATAGATATCTGAAATAAATGGAGAATTTGAGAAGAGAGTAGATTCTTGAGAATGCAAGAGAATGACAGATAGAAACAAAAATACCAATGTGAAATGATAAATTAAATCCAGAAGTACTACCTGATTAATGGGTTGTAAATATGTAAGCTACAAAATGTACAATGGACCACATACATGTTCTTTGTTCTAGTTCTAAAATTTCTGTTCTATTTCTGCAGACAGCTCAGAAAATGCTCTGAAATTTGATTAGAAATTGAACACAAGATCAAAGCGCTTGGGAAATGGGATGGAGAGAAGATTTTCTGCTGATTTTTACAGAAGATGTTAATTTTGTTTCATCTATCTATGGCACATCAGTTAATCTGAACATTTAAATTGTAGCCTGTCAGAAATCAGCAACATGTCATTATGACTCTTAGAATGAAATAATTTTGAGATCACTGCTTTAGGAGCTAAAGGGAACGTTCTTGTTGTGATTATCATCATGTTATATATAATGATCAAACAAAGACAAAGAGTTTCTAGATTTCATGAAAAACAAGAAGTTTCATTCATACACAGTTTCATTCTTTTTGCTATGAACAACAAGGAATCAACAAATGAGGCTAATGTTGAATGATATTTAAACTCTAATGCTACTGGAACTTACCTATATATAGATATTTTATGAATAAAGATAAAATAATAAATAGCCAATTTAAAAAAAAAAAAATCTTTTGCTTAATGAAGATCGTAAACACTTACACTGGTTTCTAAAAATTAAGGAATAATTAAGAAAGTAGAGAACTTAGTTACTATTTCAAAAACCTGATTGGCCTTCTAGGATAAAATTTCAGAAAATATGCAATGAAATATAGCTTTTATTAGTAATGTATTAATGTTAATTAATGACCACTAATTACCACAAGTAAATGGTAAATGAACAAATATGGTTGAAAGCTATATTACAATTAGAAAATCATAATAGATCAATATGGAAGCCATTTGCCACACAGTAGTTGCATATGAGACTGCCCACAAGTTCTAGGGATAGTAATGCCCAGATCTCGTGCTTTCCTCCAAAGTACTAAGCTTTGGTCAATCATGGTCAAGGTTAGTGTGAAATTACATCTGCATTATCCAGGAGAATAACTAGTCATTCCATAAAGCTGATAGAATTCTTACTAAGATGATGTCTGGTGAAATCATTGCCCTGTAAAACGACATATTCAAATCTCCTACATATAATGAAGCATGGTCATGGCACCATTAAGTATATCTAGCAGCCGACCAAACATACAATTTCTTAAGTTATCATTTAGTATACATCATAAATACAATTTGTCAGTAGAGGGCAGAAGGAAGCAGTGAATCTGCTAGTCAAAACTGAACTGCCATGCCTTCTACATTTGCAATATTTTTCACTATTTCAGCTTCTTTTTTGGAAATCCTAACAAATCTTCTGTTCCACATTACAAAGGGATAAGAAAGTAACTTAGAAACTGAGTCCTGTATACATTTTTTTCTCTTTCCTATCCATTCAAAACAAAAAAAAAATCAATACTGATGACTCAAACAAATTTCTTTAGGATCCAAAAATCCTTGCAGATGCAAAATGCAATAATCTAAAAAAAAAAAGCCATTGCCAACCTTCTTAGATAATAAGAGCCTCTTGTGAAATGAAAAAAAAAAAAAAAAAGTAATGCATGTTCGTTGCTAATAACAGTAACTTGCTTTCAGTTACCCTATTAAAAAAGTAAATTTCTATCCATGGGTTAAATAGTATAGTTTTTTTTTAATTATTTTACTTCATAAAATTGTTAAGTGCAAAACCTATTCATTTCAAAATACAGAATCAAATTTTTTCCTCACATGTTATTATTATAAACTTATTACAAAGAATGTAGTATAAAGGCCTTTCAAAATTTAATAATTAAAAATAGAAAACTGAAAGGGGGAAAAAATAAAGAAAAAGTACTAATAAACACATACTTCCAAGCCCGTGGGAGAAAGGAAAGGCCTCTTATTTTTTTTTTGAATCAAATCTAGAGCTAGAAATAGTAAGTGTCAATGCCATTTCACTTATGACTCTCCAGCTATAAAGTATTTTACTTCCTATAATTATTCACCCAAATATTTTACCAAGTCCTAAAATGAATTCCACTCAATATAAATTTATAACTTTCTTTCAACTAAGCAGTTCAGAATAACTGTTGTATCGTGCTTTCACCATTCAAAATCATCTCTTAGAAATCAGAAGACATCAATGCCATATTATTGAAAATATTTGGGTGAGCAAATAATTTAATATTTATCTATATTTTGTCTGAAGGACCATAAATAACACAGCACCGATGTGAATGATTTTTAAGAAACATTATTTGTAAAACTATGTCGCCATGGAATGCATGGATCTTAGAAAATAATTAGATATAAATGATTGGAAATTGTAGCACTGCTAAAAAAGTATGTAGATTGTGAAATGAATATCACTAAATTTCAACAGTTCAAAAAAAGTGAGAAGAATTAAGTTTGACACTTGGATGTTAGCTCCCATTACATTAAACATATGGTTTGACAAACGTAGAACATCGGTTCCCAACCTGGGGTCTGTGATATCGCTTAATGATTTTAACGTGGATATAGGAGCAAATTTGTTTTAGTCAAATATTCGTTTTTTACTTGTTTTACTTTTAGAATGCTTTTACAACGGTATAATTCTATCTCTAGCCTTAATTTAGTTGAAGATAACAGCAAACAACTAGTTTGTACCACGATTATATCTGTACTGTGACAGAGTCCAGGGTAGGGTTGTCCTCAGGTCACACGCGCCTATGTTAGCTTTCCTTTCCCCTCCTACACTGTACCACAAAGTAAATGGGAAGGGAAGCTTCCTATATGCTCTGTAGTATGCAAATCTCGGGCGATGGTGGTGCACTCTTCAGGCTAGTTAGACTCTATTCCAAGTCACGTGACTTCACATTAGATGAACTAAAAATCAGTGAATAATGAAGAACTCAAGTTAATAAATTTAATTATAATTAAACTACTAAATTTCAAATTTAATTATAATTAAACTACTAAATTTCAAATTTTAATAATAATTGTACTTTTTTTTCTATTTGTAGTTTATATTAATCCTTTAATATTTTAAACTTATTGTAAAATATACTTAAACAAGCTTGTGTTTAAATTTTATTTCTTTTTTTGGGGGGGGGGGGGGGGGGGGGCGCATAAGCATAGCAAGAGTGTTAAAGAGACCTCAACTTGATAAAGGTTGGGTTTTTTTTTTTTTTTTTTTTGGAAAGGTTGGGAACCGCTGCTGCAGAACAATGAGCTGCTGATCATCAAAAGGAATTAAAATTCTTGAAAGCAAGTTCACCTTTGCTTCTTTAGAATATAATTAGTAAGTTATTTTGTCAACAACTTCATACTAGTATAATTTAGAGTAGATAGCCTATTTTATGTAAAAAAAATAATAATAAAAATTAATTTAAAAGATAACTTAACCAAAGTCACTCTCCAAATTTAATATTATTTTAAAGAATTTAAAAATAAATAAATAAATCTATGATAAAAATGAACCAAAGTTCACATGCCTGCTTTTAATGCCTGACAACAAATTAATTATTAGAAATTAAAAAAACATATTCTTTTATCAACAATTCATTTAAGATAGTTCTTCACAACTACTATCTTGAAACCGCACTATTTACTGGTGATCAATCATGACTGATGCTGACCAAAACTGCTATTCCAGATTTCACCTAGTAAAGGATTAATGTCATTTATTTAATTTTATATCCTTTTTCAATTATTACAAATTATCCACTTCAGATTAATGCAGCTGATTTGAATAATTTCATTCAGTCAGTATTGTAGCTAGAGGATTGGGGGCCCTGGGGCAACAAGTGATTATGGTTTCGTAAAAAAAAAATCCCCCTTCGTTTGGAAGCTCAATTTGCTCGGGGGCCCTGGGGCACTGCCCCGGCTGCCCCTGTGGTAGCTACGGCCCTGCATTCAGTGATATGAATAGAAACACTATCAATTCAGATGGATCAGAAACCATCTTAGCATTTATAATTTAAGCAGGACCTATGTTCAATTGCTTCATTAGATGAGTAACCTTTATTAATTTTGACAGCATTTATTATAATAAATAAATAGTCTTCCACCCACAATGTATATAACACTAAATTTGCAGTAATTTTGATAATCTTTATGTTTTTATATGGATATGATTACTGCTTTTTTCCACTCTTCTGGAACATCTGAACATTTGCATTTGTTGAACGATATTATTAGTTTTTTCCAGTATAAATCTTAAGAAATCACACATTTTTATGGATTTCTTTTATTTAAATCACCATGAATATCGGCAAAACAAACAAATATCTGTATTATGGACAGCTAGAGATGAAAATGTCTAGTGGAAATTCACTTATACTTATTTACATGTGGCTACTACTAAAAAAAATGATGTTCAGAAACTTCCCGTATATATATAAAAAAAAACTTCAATCCTTAAATTTCTTATGAATTGCTGCCAATGGGTTCATACTAACTCTTTTAACAGTGCTATACAACCATACTAAAAAATTCCATTTGCTGGCTGATACGTAATAAAATTTAAAATCTTAGCAAGTTTGAAGAAAAACTTCAATTTATATAGAGCAGAATTCCTTGTATTTTCAAAATTTCACAATTGCAAATTATGTGTTTAGAAAAATAGTTTTTTTTTTTACTGAAATCAATCAAGTTGGTTATTAACTTGAATTTGTATATTATCACATTTTTAACAATAATACAATCTTAAAATTATGTTAGTTTAGAATTATGCAAACAGAATTAGAAACTTTACTAATGAATTAAGAAACACTTCATTTAATTAATAAAGTGTTGTTGTTTTTTTCTCACTATTTAAAAACTAGCTATAAAAAGTAATCAGTATTTTATTTAAGAATTCTATACTTAAAACTAATTCAAAATATAAAATACTGACAACAATCTATATTTTTTTTTTCCTATAAATAAGTAATGTCCAACTTAACAATAATAAAACTCTAATTTACTATTTCATGAAGCAATTAAATTAAAAGTGCAGTGTTGTTAATGGCAATTGACATTATTTAGAAGCAATTCAAGTTATCAAATGGTTTACCGGCCACTCCCAATCGAAGGAATGGCTAATGTCTTAAGGTTCTTCAAGTCAGCCAGAGCCAGGCAGTTTTTCACAGTTTTCTCCAGCAGTAATGGTGCATCTGGATCACTGAAGGTTGGCCCATTACAATTAATCACGTACTTGGGTGGAAAATTATGGCCCGGACAAATGGCCGCTGTAACAAAAAATGCCTATGATATATTGGATCTAATGGGAGATTTGCTAATTAAAGGAATTAAAAAAATGTTCTGGAGCCAGCCCTCATCTTTCAACCTGAAAA
>JAFIDM010000003.1:58360790-58371990 GCA_023159025.1 Thereuonema tuberculata
TGTTGGTCTGAAGGGAGAGTATGAGTGTGGAATCAACAGCATGAGGCCAGGGCCTGTTCTGCCAGATTGCTCTTTTCAAGAAGTGGTGACTCTGTGATGGTTTTGGGAGTTTCTCATGGGACAGACTACATCCCCTTACTGTGTCTGGAGAGGAACTTAAACACTGCAAGCGACCAGAATGTGGACTTATACACTTTCATGGCCTCTGCATATCCTGCAGTCAATGGTGTGTTTCAGTAGGGCAATATGCGTCGCCTAGACATGCCTCAGGGAATACTCATCTGAATTTCAGACCATCCAGTGATTCACAAGCTCCCTGGATTTAAACCCTATAGAACATCCCTGGGATGCCGTTGAATGGGACCTCAGATCCAAGAATCCAACATCAACTTCTAGGGCAGAATTATGTACAATGTTGGAACAGGCATGATTGGTAGGCACTATCTCAGACAACCTTTCAGCGTCTGCTGGAATCAATGCCTCAGCAATTATTATTCTCAGGCTATTATTTGCACCAGAAGAGGACTGAAATGCTATCTCTAATGTTTTGTCTATTCAGCATAGATAAATCAAGCACAAACCAGCTTGTATTTGTCTTAATGTTAAATGCAAAATATGATTGAATTTGAATTATTATTTAAATAAAGCTCGATATTTTATTCCATGACAGTAGAATTTCTTTAACAGGTATACTAGTATGTTTAAAATATAACCCAAGAGAAGCATGAAGAGAGGATAAGAAAAAGAAAAATAATAAATGTGTTAAAGTTAGATTATTTTATAACAGATACAATCCCTCAATAGGGAATTGTGCATCATCTTGTAAGTTAATAATATAACATTCACATAAAATATTTCACTCATTTTCGAGCAGAAATTATTTTTAAAAATTTTTTATACAGTAATATCACAGAAAGAGATTATAAAAATAATAGATTCCAAGCTTTAAAACTTCAGAAACATCCTTTATAACATTCATTTAGACCTTCTCAATTTAGAATCACTAGTGGCGACCCGTGAAATATTCATGGAAGTAAAACAAATTCCACATTTTTGAAAACACAAGATTGAAAAAGATATTCTAAGCTCATTTTTTAAAAGCCATGAATTCCATAACAGCCCACATATAGTTTGAATGACTAAGCCAAATTTTGTTAAAAAAATAATAAATTGATTTACCAGTTTCAACAATAACGAATGTCTAACAGCCAATACCAATCATCCTCCCTGGGCAACAATGACAGCACGTGTTGAGGCAATATTAACGGAAGTAAAACAAATTCCACATTTTTGAAAAACACAAGATTGAAAAAGATGTTCTAAGCTCATTTTTTAAAAGCCATGACTTCTGTAATAGCCCACATATAGTTTGAATGACTAAGTCAAATTTTGTTTAAAAAAAAAAAAAATTGATTTACCAGTTTCAACAATAACGAATGTCCAACAGCCAATACCAATCATCCTTCCTGGGCAATAATGACAACACGTGTTCCCCTACTCTTGACTAGTGAGCAAGCAGCTATCCCAGAGTTCAATGGGGTAACAGCCGAAACTGTGGAATTATGTAAAAACCGATGTTTTATGAACTGATAAATTTTGAAGCATGAACTTCATGCATTTCAGTGTAAACTTCATTTATGTGTGGAAGAAAATCTCAATACATTGATAATAATTGTGTAATCGCGCTCTATGGTGCTGAAGTGGGGCGAATAGTAGAGCGCCATGTTTACAAATGGGCGTGACATCACGCCTGACATATTCCAACGCTGCACTGTGATTGGTTATTTCTCCAACTCTACTTACAAATATCCATACAATTTTTGCCTATTAATAGTTTGATAATTATGATTAAAAAGGTCTGACAGAAGCTTTAGCTCTTATGATATTGTAATAGAAGAATTCTGAAAACATTCAACTGGTTGCATGAGCTAACTCTTATTCAATGTGTCAAATGAGAAAATGGACAAAAGGAAACAGAAAAAAAAAAACAACATTAAAGGCTAATCGACATGTTTCATCTCAAATAGTTCACTGCCCATTTTTATCTAGAAAGTTTCAGAATATTTTGAAACGTCATGCAATTTCTGCAAGTTATTTTGTAGAATAAATCTTTTATTAAGAAGAATTAATATTAAGACTATTAAAAAAGATGAAAACAGTATAGAAATCATTCATTAGATAAATTTTAGATTTTTACTCCTGATCGAGTTAGTATATTTAATATCTGGACATCTCTTCATACTAGCTATGTTAATTACAACCATGGCTTATACAGATATAAAAGAAGGCAGACAGTCTTATAATGTCACAGACAATCATTAACAGTAGAAAAGTCAGTGATTGACTTTGAGTATGATGCAATCATAGGATGCCATTTTTGCAACAAAGGAAATTCAGGAAATTTCTGTCTTGCTGCAGCTACTCAGACAATTTTATAAGTGATGTTACTGTGAAACACCTAAGACAACAATAAAATGATAGAACACATAAAATTACAGATTATGATGCTCTTGGTATAAAAAAAACTTTCCTGTCCTCAATTGAAAAACTGCTTCTGAGTTCCGAAATTCCTCTGAAAGGAATACCAACACCATAATTGTATATAATTGGAGCTGAAAAATATTTATAGTCATGCATAAGTAACGGCAATACCAAGTGTCAGATGAAAGGATGGAAAGCTCTTCGCCATCAAACTTCAGACCAAGTAATGCCATGATCGAATAAATATAGGTATCAGACTAAAATTATACATATTTGCAATAATAATAAAAAAAAAAAGAAACTCATGAAGATATGGTCAAACTAAAGAATTAAAACCCATGAAGATAAAGAAGAAGAAAAAAACTAACAGAACCAAATATCTTAAATTAAAAGAAATCAAGATGTTGTAGTACCATGGGACTGAAATAATCATGTTTTTGTTAGCCCCCCCCCCCCCCCCCCGAAAGTTTACGAATGAAATGTATTATTAAAAACAAGATGGAAAATAATAACTATAATACAAGGAACAGGAAATATAATTATGAAAGAACAACTACAATAAAAAAAGAAAAGAAAAAGCTACATTTATAACTAAAAGGGTTCAGAGCTATTCCTGATTCCAGGTACTTACGATGATAAAAACATTAAAAACTTCAAAACCCTGTTAAAACTCAAAAAAATCATGGAGTCTTGCCATTGGATGTGATCATTGATAAACAGGGTCTAACCCAAACTATCAAAAAATCTGATTCTACCTGGAAGAAGACATTTCCATAAAAATATGGTCAGATCCCAGTCTTCAAAAAGATCTACATTTTAAATATCTAAAAGATGTGTTCAAACTAAACAATTAAAACTCTTTTACCCTACCAAAAGCTAATGAACACAGAAATCTGAATATCATCTGGTATCCTGAACTTCACTAATCTATTTGTAAAGATTATGGCCCTGAATTAAAATTTTCCCACTCCTAAGAATTTGCCATTGGCAAAGATCTCTTTACTTTTAACTATCCAAGAGTAACTTTTAGGTTTTCCGATTACATTTACAATTCCAGTATGGACTTTTGATTCAATCAAGTTGAAATCTAATATTTCCCATTCATGAATTGCTAAATAAGACATCTTTAGCTTCAATATGTTTGTACAAACAATTAGCAATAGTTTTGAGACCAGAAAAAGAATCTGAGACAAAAAGGAATTCAGAATTCTTCTGCCCATTCTAAAGCTATATAAAGCACATTTAGCTCCACTTGAAAAACAGTGGCTATATTTTTCATTGTATATTTCAATGATTCTGTTAGTACTGTCCATAAAAGCAAACAGAGTGGGTTGGCAGTAATTTACTTGTTTGTTTTTCTGAGAAAAAAAAAAAAAAAAAAAAAAAAAAAACCTACTTGACTTTGGATCCATCAGTAAAAAGTTTAACCTTGTAATTATCAATGCTGTCATCCTAAATTAAAATTATGAGAAGAATAAATCTACCAGATGGATCCATACATTACTATGGACTTTAAAAAAAAAACTGATCATTTCAAATCCTGCTCCAATGATCAATTTTGGAACTACATCCAAAGAGGAATCACTCCCCTAAGAACATGCAAAGAATCACTGGCTACAGTTCTATCTATTACAGTTTTATGGCTTTACCTTTACAATAAATAATAGGGTCTGGATAGAGCATTTATTTGAGTATTACTCTTTTGTTTATAAGTGTTGATCCTCTCTATCTCCAAATTGACTTAATGATAGTGTTTAAGGTTAATTTAATATTCATTTCTCCCTAGTTAGGAGGCAAGTATCTAGTTCTTTCTAATAAAATCCTTCCTCTGATAACCCAAATATGATTGAACCAGGGCGTATTCCGTCTACTCACAAGCCCTATTAATAGGTCATGGTATTGTCAATCTTAATTGTCTCATCCTTAATTAGATTATTTGCAGAAGAAAATATAAGAAGTCTTTCTACAATTAATTGCTAACTTGTTTCAAGTCACTCATATGTCAAGGCAGGCCAGAAAATATCCAAAAATTGCTGTAACTTTTTAACAGAACTGGCACTAATTATCAGCAGAGGCCTGAAATGTAAATAACTTCTCCACATTTCTCTTCTTTAATGAATTTGTTATAATCATCAAAAAGGACTCGTCACAAAATAGAGATGAGACTGCTCTCTTGAAGGCAGCCAACATTTGTAGTTTTTGGGTAGAGCCTAAAATAATTCTTTGATTACTCAATAGGCAATTCTCTTTTTATTAGACTCTTTAAAATAGATGGATAAAATGCAACTGAAAACATTAGTAATACCTAAAGATACAAGCAAGGCATGCCATTAATATTATCCTTTGCAAATAGAATAGTTTTCACAAGATCCTGGATAGCTTGTATAATATTTTGTTTTCTACGAAAACCATATTGATTTCTAACATATAAGTTAAAAATTTCAAGATGATATCAATATCAGCCTATTGCAACATAGTTTATTCTAAAATCTTTCCAATAACTGAGAGGATACAAATGTCTCTGTAGCTTCTGTAATTTTTGAAAATCAAAACAACTTTAGCAATTTTCCATATGTTAGGAAAAAATTTATTTTGAAGACACTTGTTGAACAGGAATGTAGTCGACTCTTCTCCCAGAATTGAAAAAGGAAATAGAAAAGCTCATGACTGAAACCTAGCAGGTCCTGCAACAGAGTTTAACTTTGTTTTACCAATGACTATCTAATTGGGCCTTCATGAAGTCCATATTTAGTCAGTAATTAAATATCATTTACTTCAGTCCTTAGGGCTTGTTTTTTGATCTATCATTTTTAATACCTTGAGATCATTTTTCCAATTTTTGTCTTTAATGCCAATCTGCTGAGTTTAAAAGAGTTGAGCTAAGTTGATAAGAACATTAGAAGAAATGCCTTTTTTGGGGGGTTTTAAGCTGAGACCCTGAGACGGCCATTTCGAGCTTGATGGGCTCTCTTGAGGCAGAGCTGCTCAGTCAGTGCAAGACCCAAAAAGGCAAAGAAGGGGAAGTATAAGTTGAAGATGAAAAACACAAATTTGTTTGCATTACTTATGTTCTTTTTTATTTTTGTTTCTTAATTATTGTGTTTTCCATCTTCAACTTATACTACCCTCACATGCCTTTTTGGTTCTTGCACTGGCTGAAGAGAACAAAAGCAGCTCGAAACGGCCATCTGAGGGTCTCCACTTAAAAACCCAAAAGAAAGGCATTTCTTTTAATATGATTGCTTTTCTTTTACCAATAAAAGGGTTTTGTTTTCTTTCGTTTTTTTTTTTTTTTCCTCAATTTGTTTCTTTATGGACAAGTTCTTTTTGAAGCGGAAAATTTGACATTCAAAGGTGTTTGTTTCCATTATTATTGTTGCTTTTTTATGTTTTATTTTCTTTTTCTTTATTTATGGACAAATTCCTTTTGAGGCGGAAAGCTTAAAGCCCAAGTATATTCGTTTCCATTACTTAAGTTCTTTTTTCTTTTTGTTTCTTAATTATTATCAATATAAGAACATTCTTCAATCTTCTTTTAATTTAAATAACACTTTGTTGTACCTCCTTGGAAACTTAATTCATTCAATCCGTGTAACTCTGGACACCCATGTCAAATACTGACATATGAGAATGGCTTGGGATTTTCGTTTCAAATGAAAGGAGGGGAATTGTAGATTCCAAAAACATCTGATAGATATGGCTCATAGTCTACTATACAAGAAAACGGCTTCTCTTCTATAGAATACTTTCAGTTTCTCATAAACTGGTAGTTTGTGTTCAACTTTGAAGTATTAGTTATTTACGAAGTAAGGTGCAAATTGATCTGAACTTCAATGTGAACTCAAAGCTAAAGTCTTGTGTTACTATTAAATTATATGTTATCAGTACTGGGCAGTCATTTTCCATGTGGAACTATATAGATGACATTAGTGTCAGTCATGTCACGTTACTCACAATAATTTGTTTTGTTTTTTAGTTTTTCATTTTACTATCTGGATTCACAAACATAAAAGTATGCTGATGTGACAAGAAAAGCTTCTGAAATTAGTAGCCAAAATATTATAAACATAAAGGCTCTGCTAACTGTTCGATCTGAAGGAAAACGAAACTGTCACATTACTCACACTGATTTTCACAATGTATACCAACAATTGGCTCCGTGCATCTGAAACGGTTTCTACCGCATGTTTACACGAAAAAACTACAGGCATCTGCTATGGTGAAGATAAGAAATCTGCCCTTCAGCATACATCTTCTCTTGCATTGATTCAAGTATAATTTTCTGAAAATTATAAGTGCTCTTATCAAAACCAAGTACAAAGTGCTTATCATGGTCAGAATCACAGTTTTCATTTGTTCTATATAATACCATGCGGAACAACACAGTCTAGCCATAGTTTCTGATACTATGGATCATTCAAAGGTATCAATTGTTGTATTTACTGACAAAATCTTGCAATGCCTACCAGCAGAACACAGACATTACAATATGGAGTGCGGATCTTCAAGCCAATTCAAAAGCTCCACAAGCTTTCTTAGAGTGGAGTCACAAACAAAATTTTAATGGAACTATTTTGCCATAAATCATGGCAAAGGTCCAGTTGATGACATTAATGCTTGTGTAAAGAAGACTGCTCAGATTTGTAATGAAACGAAAGTTCATTGTACAGGAAGTGATCATTTATTGACGCATTTACAAGTGCCCCATCAACAGTTCAGATGCTGACTATTAGTAGTAAAGAAATTTAAGAACATTGTAAGGATCTGCATTTGCAGAAACTTTTTGTTTACAGCTAAAGATCTCAAGGTATCACACAGTTATGAAATTGTGTGCAGTGTTGAAGAAAAAGTGGAAACGTCACCATTTCCCAACATGCCATTCAAGAGATTATTGAAGACTCGTAAGCATTACCTTAATGGCACTGCCATGAAAGTATGGAAGTGGTATGTAGTTTATCAGCCTGAAACTGATTACTTTGGCATAATACTTTGGCTCATCGGCATATTATAGGAGCTATCTTATCCAGACAAAAAAGCATAGCTGACATTTATGCATCAAACTCGCCCGTGCTTCAACCATTTCCAGTCAATGGATGGATGTTGAAAATGATATTCTTTCAGAAGTGTCAGCTCCCACTCCAGTGTCTGTAAGAAGACATAACTACCTAAGATTGTCAAATACTAACTATAAGAAAGCCCAGGAATTGTTTTCAGAATATTCTAAGCTCAGTGATCTAATATTTAAAACTCAAATTTTGTTAGTCTTGGAAGAATTTCATTAAGTCACGTTACACACACAATAGGTAACATTACTCACACTATGTTTTGAGCAGGTAACAGCATGGCTTTTGAAAAATCAAATTTCTTTTGAATTTCTTAAGGAAGAATATTCCATTAATTAAACATGTAATGTAACGATTTCAGTATTTGGATTATAAGTTTGCAGGAAACAATGTGTTTGTAATCATATATATATATATATATGTGTGTGTCCATTGCGTGTCGCGTTACTCACATTAAATTCAGAAAAAGATATCAAAATAATAAAACATTGCAGAATCAAACCGACCCTGTCTGAAGATAGCATACGTAAGGGAATACACTGCTACCGTAGGGTAACAAGAAATAATCAGATATAATTAAGCTATGATAAAAAAGGCAAAAGAAAGTGGCGTCAAATGTCACATTACTCACGCTTGGATTGAGCGAATTTCATTTCTTTTTTCTTTTTTTCAATTTCAGATTGGGATCAGATTTCTTTTGTTTTTTGCTTAATTCTCCAACTTCTTTGCATCAGGATTCTATATATCATTTGTTTACTTGGGTGACTTCCCAAAAGATTTATAATAATTCCATTTCACAATTTATGGCTTCTTTTAATTCATCAACTATTTGATTTTAAAGGATTTTAGTTTCTTTGTTTCTAAAAACACTCTTTCTCTGATCTTTCGTATTTTGATCACTATTAGACTCAAAGCATTTCTGATAAACCTCATTTATTCTGTCTTCCAAGATTCCTTTTTTAAAAGACAGTGCCTTTTCATTCCATATCTTGGTCTCGCAAATTAATGAGACAGGAAAAAACAAACAAACAATAGAAAATGCCATAAAAACAATGAGTGGTAATTTGTTCTCCAACATGAATCACAGTCAACAATCTGGCATCAGAATCTATCATTGCAGACATAACTTAACTAAGAACTCTTTTCATTCTTTGTTGCAAATGGTCTCAAAAATACCAACTTCTCAAGTAATGTCAGTAATAAAAATTTTGTAAGTTAGTTCCATAAATAATGATCTATTAATAAGAACAAAAATTGTTCTGCTTCTCAACTCCCAACTCTATACACACACCTTCTAAAAGATATTATTTTTATAAAGAGTTTTCACGTGCTCTTTCCTCATACCATTACATTCAAAATGGTAGTTGGCAGGAAAACATTCATAGTTCCAGTCATAGAATTTTGGACATTGAAGATACTATTACAGGTTGGCCGGATTCTGATCCTACCAAACTTTACTACAATTTAAACTGTAATTGCTGCAACAGATAGATACCATCACAAACAAGATTCCATCACTGCCTGGGGAATTATAGTCCCTGGTTTTCATATGTGGTCTCCAAAATCTACATCAGGCTCCTCAGTATTGTGACTGAGAACAGGCTGGATTAATGAATGGAAAATCAATGTCTTCAATAATGCACTTTACCTGTGTGTGGATGCTACCTACCATTGCTTCTGCATTTGGAGATGCTATAGGTGAAAGGCATTCCAATAATCATCAACAGTTCGCATCTTCCTCAGGATATCCCTCATTGAAGAAACCTTAGTTCATACATCAAGGAACTTTCAGTTTATAAAGTGGATACGTCTGAATGTCCAACCTCCTTAAAATCTGCTATATTACAGTGTTCTTTTTAATTTAAGCTCACAAGATAATGCTTCTCTGTACAGAAAAGCATAAGGTTTAACCTTTTTAAACATTAGCTGCCTAAATCTCCCAACTTTATCTCCATTGAGAAGTTTTGGTCACATCAAAGGCCCAAACCCAAGGGGACTAAATGAACAGAAGTTATTATAAACCAATAGTGAGTATAACAATAGAACACCTCTGAACTCAGAGCTGATGCTTCATTTCTAGCACACAACGGGGAAAGATGGTGCAATTTTTTAATTCAAAATAACAAAAGACTACTTTCAATAGCATTACAGTTACTTATGATGATATTCGATCCCAGTCTCTAAAATTCAATTTAAGAATTTTAGATTTAATATCCTAAAAAGTTATTTACACAAGATGCCAAATGATTGGAAGAGAAAGGGAGAATGGAATGAGAAAATCTTGAGAGGTAATCAGAAAACTAAATATGAACGGGATATTATTTAGGAGAAGAACTCTACTGAGGAGTAACATTTTTCTTAAAAATACATCCTATTTTCAAAATAGTAGAATTCTCCCAGTATTCTTCGGAAAGACTGTATAGACGAAATTTTTGTTTTTTTGTTTTTCATGATTTACACTATAACACCAACAAATCAATTTCTATAAACATTTTCTTATTAAAGCAGGAGTATTGAATTATATCTATATTTTTATTCTCTATAAGCAATTTTAGAATGAATTGTAACAAAAGTTACAAAATGTGCAGTATTTATTGAATTACCCTATTGCAAATCACTTTTACTATTGCATGGAATGTCAGGTAATGTTCAGCTGTTAATAAAAGTCTGATATCTCTATATATAAAGTGTTCTGAGCCTTAGTGCCTCATTTTGAATGAAACAATTCCAATCTTAAAGAATGCATTCAGATGAATGGACATCTTGTTTCTAATATTCAATATGGAAGGGCTAATAAATCAATTCTTCATGATGAATTAATCTACAATTTTGTTACTACCTCCAAAATTTAATAATATAAGCTTAATCTTACCTTTTATTTAAGGTCAAAAATTCGTTGATCTGTTATTTAAATTTCAAGTCACCATTCGAGTTCAGTTTGTTGTATGGATATTCTAAGCAGCAGTTCTGGGAATGACTCAACTGATCCACCACCAACTATTAGGAAATAGAACAGGTTCCATTAGTTGCAATTTTTAAAATTTATAAAACTTTTTAAAAAATTATATGTATATAATACTCTTTCCAAAAGATTAATTTACTTACTTTTATAAAAAAAAAGAAAACCGAATCAAATTCAATTCATAATTTAAATATAAAATAGATAAAAAAAAACTAAAATTATTTGGTTGCTAAATTACTTCACATACTTTTTCATAACTTTCTTTTCTAAACCCTTCTCAAAAGATTTATAAAGGTGATTCTATCAACCAATCATTAATTAAAAAATATAAGCAAAATATTAATTTGTTGTCCAATGAAATATCTGCTAGAAATCTATTTTTGAAAGTTCATTTACTCTATTTACAATTTATTTACTTTAATATATATTTTCTATGAATGGCTTAAATTTCAAGAAATAAGCAAAGTTCCAATAAATCTGTTTTGGTCAACAACAGTGATTGGTCCTTGGAATTATCAGTTACTTGATTAAAACTAAATCTTATGAAACAACTGTCATCTCAGAGCTTCTTACAACTGATGAAGATCTCAAAGAGATTGGGTTTCAATCTAGTCAAGTGAAAGTATTTTTTTATGTTTTTTTTCAGGTTTAATCTGAAGAGATACATAGTAGATAAAGTTACAAAGATCTGTGG
>JAFIDM010000003.1:58384460-58405204 GCA_023159025.1 Thereuonema tuberculata
ACTTTCCAGAAATAGTTCAATAATTAAATTAAACATGTGAAAGAAAATTCTAACTTTCCAAAAATATTCTATTTATGTAATAAAAATTAAAAGTTCCATGAGCAGAAGAATAGCAAGCATTTACTAAGTTATTAAATGTAGTCTTTTACATAAATTCCAGATATCTAGCCAACTTTATATATCTACTGAATCAATTTCTGGCAATTCAGTGATTATATTTCTAATTAGATGAATTAATTATATAATTTAATTTAAATTTATAAACAGCAGTTAGTAATGCTTTGGTGCAAGATTTCTTTATTTAGATTTATAAAGCTTTCAGGACTATTTTGTGATTTTTCCATTCAAAAGATTACCTCATCAACATTTTTCTTTTCAATTAATTCATCCTACTGCAGGATGAGGCCATGCCAATTTTTTTTTCCAGCTCTTTTGGGTGAAAGCTTCCTTTATAACTCAAATACAACAAAACTTAATTTCATTCATCCACCTACTTGTGGTTTTTTTTCCTTCAAAATTGTAAAGTAGATATTGAGGAGCATGAAGAGCTTTTTCCTGCTGCAAATCATGGCTTATGTCGATTTCTGACTTGTTTACTTTTCAGATTCTTATGGAAAGCTCTGCTCTCTCACTCAGACATTTTGTTATAGCCTTATCTTGAAAACCCTAGCATATATCCTTCCAAACTTGTTTATATAATCTATAATCTCTTATTGCTTTCCTGTTCAAAATCCATGTCTCTACTCCATATACAGGATAGTTAATGAATATTGGGTAAGTAGTTATCTTTTTATAAACAGGGCATTGCTCCTTTCAGCATAATATTATGTCTATCAAAGATGCTCCATAGCATTGCGATTCTACAAGTAATTTCCAACACATTTATTCCAACCACAGTTTTTTGCTTACATATAACTTCTGAGTTTTTCCTACATTAACAACTTCTATTTGAGCTTAATACGCTGCAAATTCCCATCCTCATGTGCTTATATAATATTTCTTGATGATCTTTGTCAACATAGTTGGCTATCCTTGATATTATACCAAACTGTTATCAGGAATAATAAATTGTAAGTGAAGTCGTTGGAAGAGGATTAATAAACTAGTAAATCCCATCAAATAATATGGAAGTATAACAGAAACCAACAAAACAATTCATATGAATATGTGAGTATGCATGTGTGTGTATACCCTATGTAATCAAAAATATCCAGACACCTACTCGAAAATGTAGTCAGACTTTTCCTGTGACACACTCCCTAGTAGTACGGATATTAGTACGGATTGGTCCTCCTTTCGCCTTTATAATAGTCATGACTCTGCCAGGGAGAATTTCCAGAAGATGCCTGAATGTTTCTGAAAGAATGGCAGCCAATTTTTCCTGAAGAGCCGTAGCCAGAGCAGATCGTGAAGTGGGACATTGAAGTCTGGAGAAAAGTCATATTCTGTTTTGTCCCATAGGTGTTTGATGGGATTTAGAACAGGACTCTGGGCAGGCCAGTTGATTTTCAGAGCCTTATTGTCTACAAACCATTCCCTCACAGACCTTGCTTAACGACACAGAGCACTGTCACGCTGGTAGAGGCAATGGTCATTATTGAAGTGGTCCTCTACCATAGGTAACTGGTCAAAATGTCCTTGAACCCTTCCATATTTACATTGCTGTGCAGTGATACAAGAGGTCTAAAGAGCTAAGTCCATTCCATGAAAAACACCTCACAAAAAACAATAATGCCACCTCCTCCAAACTTCACTGTTGGCACTACATATGATGGCAGATATAGTTTTCCGGACATTTGCCACATCCAAACCCTCCCATCAGATTGCCACATGGTATATGATGATTCATCGCTCTACATCACAGATTAATTATTGTTTCTTCTGTTCTACTATCCAGTGGTGGTGTTCTTTATACTACTTCAGATGGCACTTAGCATTCACAGGGAAAATGTTTGGTTTGTGGCAAGCTGCTCGACCATAAACCCTATTCCTGGCCTCTTAACGAGAAGTCAAGGTGCTGGCTAGAATGTTAATACTACTCCGAAACTCACAGGTGATTATTTCAATCGATATTTGGGAATTTGCACAATCCATGTTCTTCAACATTTGACAATCCCGGTCTATCAGTGTATGAGCCTCCCCTTTCGAGTTTTGTTTTGGTTGTCTACCTGTTTCCATTCACAATCACATCACCAAAAGTCGATTCTGGCAACTTCAGATGGGTTGAAATGTCCCTGACAGACTTACTACTCAAGTGGCAGCCAATGACCAGTTCAGTTCAGAGTTCTCCTGATACTTTATATGGATTCACAACATGACTCCATGCCTCTTTTTATACCAGTACGCAACGTTGTCCTGCCATCTAGTTCAATATTGCAGAGGGCTGTCCACATATTTTTGATCACATAGTGTATACAGGGTATTTTTTAATGGTATTGAAAAACATCAGTGAGAAGTTCTACAAAGACAAATCAGTTAAAATCGTCCAATAAACATAGTGTTGAAAATGCATTGTTTATGAGTTCATATCCATTATTACATTAGATGTATAATGTATTATGCACACATAATACTGTATGTAAACAATAGTAATAATATAAGTTTAGTAATGATACTGTATTATGTATAAAATTCCAAAATTATAAAGAAAAACAGATTCTAATTTTTATTGCACATGTGAATGAATAGAAGTGAACAATTAATAAATGTTTAACGATGCCTCCACCAACAACAGGAATCAAAGTAAATGTCCGAATTTTCTACTACCTGACTTAATACAGAAGTGTAAATGTCTGGATAGTGAATGTCTATCCTCTGACGAATTCCTTGCGTGTTCTGAATTAGCTGAAAACCTCTGTCTATCCTCTGTTCTAGTTGTGCAGTCATAGACACATCTGATAACCAATGTTTTTGATATGGCTCAAAGATAAAATCCAGAGGATTTAAATCTTGGGATTGCGCAGGCCAAGTACCAGGGCCATCCTAACAAATCCAGTGTTTCAGAAAGTGATAGTTGAGGCAAGCACGAACTTCATGATGAAAATGCTCCAGGGCTGTGTTGTGTATGAACCATAAGTGCTTTCTCATTTCAAGATTAATATCAATTTTGCCAGGTGTCTTCGAAGAAAATCAAGGTACACCTGATATAAGAGAGATATAGAAAGTAGGACCTATTATCTGATGACCCAAAATACAGGCTCAAATATTTAAGAAAAACTGCTGTTGGTGTTTTAATTGCATTTGGACGATTTCCTGTGAGTTTTCCTGTGCCCACAAATGCGCATTATGAAAATTCATAAAACTATTTTGGGAAAATTAAGCTTTGTCAGTCAATAAAATTACAGATGCAAAGTTATTAGTATCCATATGGTGATTAAGAAACCAGCAACAGAACTGCAATCTTAAAGGAAAATCTGTGTCAGCTTACCTTGACGCCGGGGTACAGCAGCTCCTCATGAAGTTCCTTTCAAATTGTTATAAGCAAAATCCCTGTTCTTGCTACTGTCCCTCTGTTCTCACTATTGTCCTACTACTTACTCTTGGATTAGGAGCTATCATGACAAGATTTTCTCTTTTGGGTGATGCAACACTTCTTGGCCTTCCAATTTGCCCTTCTCTGAGACATCACTCTATGGCAATAAATGTTGTGTGGTGAAGTATGCACCTATCTGGGAAATGCTCTTAGCATAGTCAATGTGCTTTATATCCATTTCCAAGTGCCAATCCTTACAACAAATGGATATATGTCATTTCAAAAAATGAATACAAACTTATACTGCTAGTAATTATGCAACTGCATGATACCAATAAAAGAAAAAAGAAAAAGGAATGAAAGCAATTTTTTTCTTTTGACTTTTAATAATACATTTCAAACACATTCACAATAAACTTTTAGTGAAAGCTTGTACCAATGACTACCCTCACGCCATTCACCGAGAGCACGGATGGTCAGAGTATGTTGAAACAAAGAAAACAATTAAGTAATATATTATTCATCTTCCGTAACATCAAATAGTTCCTATCTTCACTATGGATATTTAGAAAGCAATGCATTTTCAACTCTATGTTTAATGGACATTTTTTACTGATTTGTCTTGTAAAATTCGTCACTGATGTTTGTCAGTACCTTTAAAAACACCCTGTATATAAAATTTATTGCATATTGTTGATTACACTTTGTAGCAATTTTCCAATACTTTGCTTAAAGTGAGGTATGGCAAGGGATTTACAAGAACACTCAGTGAATTTTTTGCTTGTTTCTTTTCTTGACAAAGAGAGAGAAAGAAACTCTTTTGTCTTACTTGCAAATCCATCACAAACCAAACTATACTGCCAGCTGAAGACTGTTCAACTGGGGAATAACAATGAAAATATTTTTTTGCATAATAATGCATTCTAAAAAAAATAAAATAACAATAACTTTTAACTGTTACTTCATTCAGCAAAAATCTTCAGAAATTTGAGCATCCTTCTTCTTTGAGCTTTGTTAAAAAATTAAGAGCAATAATAAAGATGACATCTTATTGATAACTATATAAACAATGATAACAATGAACAGTCAACACATGGCCATATATTTGGGAGGGGGCGGCTGACTCTCTCCCTCCCCACAAAATCTCAAAATTTATAGATTAGCTCTCTATTTTCTTTTTCTTTTTGGTTTAATGGCAAGTTGAAAGGATCTTGGAGGTGCTCCCCCCCCCCCCAATTTTTTTTAAACTTTTTTTTTTTAAATATTTTTTTTGCCAAAATTTTTTTTTTTTTTTTTTTTATGTATTATTATTGGTAGTTGCTGATTATTTCCTTAACTTCCACCCCCTCTCCTCAAAATGAAGTTTTATATACACCCCTGAGTCAACATGTTTCCTTTTTAGATAATGTAATGCTTTTAACAATCATTATCATTTAACTTTTTCTTTTTTTAATTAAGAGTAAATCCAAATTAATTATCAAGACCCATGTCAACAGTCAGGTAATTCAGGCTGTTGTGTGCTGATGCAACTATCCCATTGACAGATATTGTAACTCTATTTAAATGTAGATAAACAATTATGCAAATTGAGATGCTTTATTAATGACTTGCAAAGCATTTGAGTAAATATATTCGTATAGAAGGAATTCATAATATGGTTGCATAAAGGTAACTTTATCTTTTATTTCTCTTGCCTCTCACTCTGCTCTCCAAAACTACCCATAGTGGTTCGATGATATACAAATCAGGTGATTAATAAGGCTCAGATTATATGCAAAATGCATATTTGTTATTAAGAGATATATCAACAAAATTGTAAGTTTTCTATGCATATCTAACGTTCTTTGATTAAAATAGGCCATTCTATCAAAAAACATTAGATATGATTAGAAAACTTACAATTTTCTTGATACAGCTCTTAATAACAAATATGCATTTTGCATATAATCCGAGCCCTAGTGATTAAGTTGGCTAGGGCTGATGTTGAATTTCTTTTTGGTGCTCCTCAAACCAAGAAAGAAATGTTCTGGCTATGGGTATGGGAACATTACCATCTTGAAAAATGGCATCATTGTTGGGAAATAACATTTGAACATAGGATATACCTGATAACCTAGAATGTGCAAGTATACACTGGCATTACCTTGACAATTTAAGGTAATGATGGGGGTTCAGCCAAATATCAAGATACGGATGCCAAAACCATCACTCCCATGTTTGAAGTTAGAACCAGACAACCCGAATTGTATGCTCTCTTAGAGGTTCTGCATACATGAACCTGACCTATTGTTGGGAAGAATGTAAATGATGATTTAAAGGACCGTAACAATCGTTTTCAGTCTTCCACTGCCTAGGTATTATGATTTTAATACATTTCTCACACTTTTGCACTGATCAAGCAATGAAAAGTTTAGCAATTGCAGCTCTTCCATAGATGCTGGCTTTTAAAGTTCTTTGAGGCCTGTTTTTGTGGAAACAGGGTATTCAAATTGCAGACTGAATTCTGCTGTCACTTTGCTGCAGTAGTTCTCTGTTGTTTGGACACAATCGTTGTTAGTGTTCAATGGTTTCTATAATTCAATTTTGGTTTTCATCAACTATTATTCTTCGCAAATGAAGTCTTGCCATGCTTTGTTTATGCATAACCGTGAAGACTGCTGCTCCTGAAGAATCAAATAATTTGGCTGCTATAAATGAAAACGTTTCTGCTTAACAGGCTTTCCCAATTTGTCCTCTTTGAAAATGTGACAAGTCACCCATTTCAACCACTGCATGTACTAATTGTTGCGGAATACATTGGCATACAATCTAGAGAATATAGACAAAGAAAAAGAACACAAGAGAAAATTGCAATGTTTTGTTTTTCAGTGTAGCCTACAACACCATATAGTAATGGTGTTCACATTATTTTGTCCAACCCTTTAGGTAGTGCAGATGGTACTTTTCACATGGAAAATTATAAGGTAATAAAATATGAGATTACCATTCCACAACAACGTTTACATCACTATATTGAATCTTAGTATATATGAGAAAATTAAAAAAATAGAGTAATATGCAGTTCTATTTAAGTAAAAGGCTTCCTTGCAGATAACTGTATATCCACAAGTGGAACGGAGATATACATTACGTCTTTTTATTAGAATAAAGCACAGAGTATTTACACATATCTCCTATTTCTTCGTAATTGATCTTTCACAATTATACATCAATTTAAAATAATTATAATAAAAAAGTTAACACATTTAAAAATATATTGCTATCATGTGACATTTTGTCCACTTTTCTAGACTTATTCAGATGTAAATGTATGTTTATTGTCTCTATTTAAATATTCCTCAATCACCTGATTATATATATTCCATTATTTATGGATGGGGAATGTACCATGATTCTTTTATGATCAGAAATGATTATATCATTTGCTTTATCCAATATTTTTATATTTTCAAAATCCGGCTCATGATTATATTTTTTTTTTATGTATGTATTTTTTAAATATCACATTTTGGCTTTTCATTATTTCTTCCTTAATTCTATTTCTTCAGAAATAATTTTTTTATTACATTTGTTTAATATTTTCATGTCATGTTGTTTTAACATATTCTTTACATTATTATTAATTTCTTTTATATACAGAATTACTGCATAAATATTCTTCTCTTTTATATTTTTATTTCTTATGTTTTTCTCTGATGTTTGCAGTTTATAATAATTTGCCTTATTTTAACATCTTTTTATTGTTTTTATATTGTATCCATTTTCTAGAGAAAAAGAGATATAAAGGAAATGTGAAATCCCATGTAAAAATGCTAAAAATATTTAAATTGGATATATAACGCAAAAATTATCAAAAAGATGGTACCAACATATGTACAATAATAAAATGAAGATACTGATAAATCGTTAATATATAAACAAAACAAAAATTTTTTTAATCATGAGCTGGATTTTGAAAATATAAAAATATTGGATAAAGCAAATAATATATTCACTCTGACCTTAAAAGAATCATGGTAGATTCTAACCACCCCATTTATATATAATGGAATATATACAATCAGGTGACTGAGGAGAATTTAAATAGAAACAATAAACATAAATTTACACTGAGAAAGTTCAGAAAGTTGGACAAAACGTTACGTGATGGTAATACCTTACATTTTTTATTATAATTATTTTAAATTGACATATAATTGCGAAAGATCAATTATGAAGAAATAGGAGATACAGTAGTCATATAAATCTGTGCTTTATAAAAGGTTCTGAATATAATCAACATGGAAATAAGTTACTTTTTACTAGAAATCAAAAATGTTATAGATTTAAGATCTGTCGTCTACTTTTGCTCATGAATGGTTACCTTCAGATATTATTCAGTATTGAGCTGTATCAGGAAAGGTGTTAATTACTATACAAAACAAAATTGTAAGGTTACAAATCAAGACAAAGAACCAGCGCTGCAGCAAGCGTGGCATGAGTGGTACCTCTGCACCAGGTGATGTTGAGACCTTCTTTTCCCTTCTATTATTGCTGTTGGTTTCGTAAGTTGGTCCCATACAAAATTTTTAAAACAACTTATTTTTGGGTTGTTGCCTTGGCTTAAGCTCAAGGCAAAGTGGTCACCTTAATCTCTAATATCAATAAAAAGGAAAAGAGCAGCAGTTAAAACTACTTTGCACCAGGTGCCAAATATAGCTGCTACGGACGTGTAAAAGATCCACACGTGTACTTCCTAGTAACATCCTTGGAGACAGAAGCAATGTAGAGAATTCAGTAGGTGCACTTATCTGCAGTATAGCTGTAATTCATTTTTGATTGACTGTTAGTGGGTAATTTCTAGCATAATGAATTACTAAAAATCTCTCATTGTGTCAGCTGCAGATTTGATCATTTCAATCATTTTCAGTATCATTGTGGTAATGTTAATGTGACCTCACCATTTTGCATTTTGAGCCAACAGCTAATCTGCTTGAGTAAATTTGTTGTGGACTGAAGGAGCAAATCTGATGACTTTCAAATAAGCATTGATCAAGTGGGAAAGTAAGTTAAAATTATTCATTATAGATAGACTTGATATAAATATGGGCTAATCACTAAAACTGAAAAGTCTGTAGGAAGTAATCTGTATAATAAAAAGAAAAGAGAGCGAGTTGGGGCTTTATCCACTTACTCTAAGACAGAGCTTCTCAATTAGTGCATCACTGACAATTGATGAACAGCTTATCTTAGGACTACTATTGTAAAAGAAGTAGTTTGTCTTGTTTTTTATTTTCTTGTCTTTAGTTTGGAGGGGTCACTGTTTCCATCTTATGCGAAGAATTTATATTGTTTAAGGCAAGGATAAAAACTGAGGTACGTTTGTTAATCCAACGCATGAAGTAATCACATTTGGCCTGCAAATGGAAAAGTGCTGGATTCTTACTAATGTTACCACAATTCTACTGAAAATTAAAGGAGAAAATCTTTAACCAATATGATAAAGGAATCGTTGCCCCATAATGTAGAGAATCCATTAAACAGGTAACAGAAAATAAATTGTGACTGCATTGTTAAAATAGTATTTCCTTTGGGTTGTAGTGGATTTAACTTTTAAACCTCTTATGATCTTTATCAGTAGCTTGTATTGTTCAGTGCAATCAATGAATTCTTTTTCTGTAATTTCTCTCTCACAACACTGTTTAATGCTAAATTGTTTTCTAGTTTTACCAAAAACATTATGGGTTTTATTGGCAAATCTTTAATGTGTATTGATGGATCTCAAGTTTGTATGAGGGATGAAAATTTCCCTTTTATATTCCTATTTCAGACAAGTTTGACACAGCTCTGATCACTGCTTAAAAAAAGCAAGCAGGGGAAAATATCATGTTTTCTGTATTTTTAAAGAAATGTTAAAAGATCATCATTTTGCAACATTAGTTTTATCTAGAACACTTTCCTACTGAAACTGCTATCATTTGTAATACATTAAAAATAGTGAAAGTTTTGAATAAACTAACAAACCTGATGCAATTCCTCATCATTGGCTACTGCTAACAAAATATGCCGAGGAGTGACACGCCCCTTTTTGTTATCACGGGCTGCATTGCCAGCTAACTCTAAAATTTCAGCTGAAAGATTACAAATTTAAATTAACATATTTTAAAACTATCATTACAGGAAATATTGTGTTTGGGTATAAATATGTTCCATTTTTACAATAGATACCTTATGCAGTAATATTACATTTTGTTTTAAATAATTATTATTAACTATTAAGAAGATGCTTGATATTTTGAAAACTTATTAAGCTAAATAAGAAATTTAAAATCTAACATTTTTAAAAATTATATGGAAAAAATAATAATAACCAACTGAAGGGCCTAAGAATTAAGAGATAAGATACCAATAGATACTTAGAAATGAATTTTGAGTATGATGACCATGAGACTGATTACATCTCTTCTTACTGTAGCATTATCATTTTAATTCTATCTTTCTTTCATCTATTATTTACAATTTTTTTTTTTACATTTGTTATCTTTAAATTTTAAAATGATGATCAAGATAAAGTTTAGTAAGAGTTTATATTCTTACAAGAATATTTTTTTTACAAGAAGAATAAAATAATCTATATGAAATTGTACAATTAAAAAAAAAAAAAAAAGTAATGATAAATTTACAAATGAATGTAAGACTTCGGTTTTTACAATTCATAAGACCGGCGATCTTTTAATATATTAAGCATAAAAATAAATGTATTTGCAAAACTTTAGTTATGTAATTTAATTGATGATACTTTATAATAATAAATTTAATACGTATGGGTAATTTTACAAATGCACAGATGTGAAAATGGCTGTCTGTTTCCTAATAATAAGCAAAAAGCGAACTACACGAATACTTGTAGAAGGTACTCAATGCCGCCATTTTGAAATCTAAAGATACTTGATCAAGCTATACCAAAAGTACTGATTATTGCATAACTATTAAGAATGCTATTGATTGCGCCAACCCACAGAGTCCGGTTCTAATTAGGATGGCTTCGATCGATCGATTTTACCCCATTCAACCATACCTGTGAGATATTCGATCACAGCAGCCATGTAAACAGGGGCTCCGGCCCCAATTCTCTGATGATGAGTACCATTTCGAAGATAACGATGCATCCGTCCAACAGGGAACAAAACTCCAGCTTTAGTCGATCTGGACATAGACTTGCTACGCTTCTTCCCTCCTCGGGCCGACATTCTATCGTTTTTGGATGCACCAAGACAAACCGAGATCAATGAAACTCCAACAGCAACGAGGAATACACAGCTCCCAACCGGAAGGACATTAGATCAGTGCGGGATATCCTCACCCTTTGAAAACTTCAAATTCAACTCATTCGTATTAATTTCATGCAATAAAAACTGAAACATACAGCCGTGAAATAATCATCTCAGTTGAAAACTTAAAAATCTATGCAGTCCAAATTTTTAGAATCTTTATTTTAAATTTAAAAATGATTTTCTACCCAACTAAATTACATTAAATAATATAAAATTAGAATTGCTTTTACTATATAAAATACAATTTTTCTATGCTTATTTTTAAAAATTATAAAATTTTTTTTTTTTTTTTAAATTTATCGCTATTAATTTTAAACGAAATGTTAATATTCGAATAATGGCAAGTATTACTTTTCTAATTTGTTAGTTATAATTTCAAGTAGCATTTTCATATATTTCTGCATTTTACATTTTGTTTTATATTTTTATGTAGCTTGTATATCGTTTCTACATATATTATCTTGTATGTCGTTTCAATAGCATTCAAAATAAAGATAATGTTATTTTTTTTAGCATTTTTATAGTTTTTATAATAGGATTTAGTTTTATAAATAGAATATTTACAAAATTTTATTAAATCTTAAAGTTATTTAAAAAAATTAAAATTTAACTATTTACTTCATTTCCCCCCCCCCCCCCCTTAATTTTAACAGGAAATATTAACTGTTTCCGGTTTTTCAGAAGTCATGCGCAGTTGTGCTTCGTAGCTGGAGAGACAAACCGCGATTTGTTTGTTATTGTTTATTCGAACTTTGAGCCATTATTTCTGTTAGCTTTTTTTTATCTTAAGGAAAATATTTTATTTTGAAATCTTATAGTTAAGTTTGTTGGGAGATAAGCTCCTCTCCCCTTCTTTTCTTTATATTTTGTTTCAAATAATAAGACAGCATTACGTTTTCCTGGAATACGAAATGTAAGGAATTTGGCGGTAAATAGAAAACAGATAAAAAATGGAGTCCGACGTAGTCTCAGTTATACCGGTCCGTTCGCATCCTCCGCCTACTAGAAGGCTAATGTAAGTTTTTACAGTTCACAATGTAAAACTAAAGTAAAATGTTGATTGAAGTTAAGCATTTAGAAATTTCGTTACAATTTGAATCTATATGAATTAAAACAGTGATAGCTACAGAACCGTAGAATTTAAAAAACATTGCTGTTTTGAACGATACAAACATTTTTCTGAAATTGTTTATTAGGGAAGTTTAAGGTTCTTATTCTTCTTCATAATTATTAAAAAATTGACCATTCTAATTTGTTGACTCAAATTGTCAACAACATTTTATTGAGATTTTAGTGATATCAAAAATACCGACAATAAGTTTCGCTGTTAAGATCATTCTTCACGGAACTGAATCGATTATTGAGAACGAAGTTCGTTCTTCAGATTTTTTTTTTTCTCCGTTTATCCAAACAAAACATCTAAGAAGGGTGTACACCGAACTGAAACTCATCTATAATGGATGTTAATTAGGTTAAACTTTAGATTACGGTATCCCCCGATAGCCGCGGCCTTCGCAATATTTTGAACAAGGCGAATAATGTGAAATGAACAATTAACTATAATAGTAAAAAGTAGAATGCTTATTTCTACCTGCACCAAGTCATGGTTACCATGCTATCTCAGCATCGCAAATGGCCAGATGAGGGTTAGTTTTTCTTGTAAAAGATCGTGCTAAACCATTTTGAAATAAACATTCTTTTTACTAGTTAATTGTTCGTTTCTTATTATCTACCTGGCATTAACTAAATTAGACTTATAATTATGCTGACAATACCAGGCGAAACTAACCATTCAGAATCATACAAATATGCAACATATTTTCCAGCTTGTAAAGTAGCATCAAATGTACAACCTTAGGATCATTCTCTGCAGTCAGAATAATTTGCATGTTTCTACGATTCTTATTGGTACTTTGGTTGCATAATAGAATGTTCCTATGAAAACGCTGATGTTCTCATCAAATTCATGTGAAGAAATGGTGACATTGTTTGGTGGGGAGTCAATGACAGATTGTGTAACTGAAGCTCTAGAGATGCAAGGGTGAAATGGCTGGCAGTATAAAATACATCAAGTTGAATACAACCGTATTCTAGCATCAGTGTCAAAAGTAGCCCAGTGTTATTGATACAAAGGAAATCTAACATGTTACATATGTATGACAGTTACTTACCAGTAGTAAATGTTAAAAATGTCCATAGTTTTCCATAATAATTACTATCTCAAAACTTGCTATTTAACTGGCAAATCAGTATTGAACTCTTTGCTACTTTTATAGTATTTTTTTTTTCTTTTACTAAGCTTAGTAGGATTAAATGTATTGTGTAATATGCGTATGTTTAATTGCCTTCTCTTAAATATTACAAAATACAAAACAATATCCATATTGCAGGTTAACAATACAATGCACTTTAAATTCAGGGAAAGAATACGATTTATATTGATTGAAAGCACATTGTCAGTCAGTTATTAAAAATAGATAAGAGTTGCAGGCCGAACTTGAATTTTTGGTCAAATGAGCTTTCATACCTTTATGATCTCTCAATAAATAAGAACCTCCTAGGCAACTGCCCACATAGCCATTTGGCCATTCTTGTAGAAGCCGAATTCCGTTCTGTGGTCAGTTGGAGGCTTCCTTACACCTTCTTGCAACAGTCTAAGCTCCAAATCCCCAAGACCTGGAAAGGTACCTACACCCATACTATTTAAATACATAAAAAATCATGCTTATAAGTGAATTAATCTTAACTCGATACTTGATAAATATTCACCAAGAAACAGTGTGTGTTTTAAAACTGACATTTGAATAATTTTTGTCTCCCAAACTAAGATACCTATTCCATTTTCGTTGGAATTTTTGGAAAGAGCATGCACAAATTTGCCAGGAAAACAAATTTCAACCTTATAGCTGATTTCTACGAAAGCTTACTGAATTTCGAAATGTCCACTTTGTTCCACAATACATTTTTGTTAATGCAAAAGCTTGCAACACAGTGCTGAACAACAATTTTTTACTCGAAAACTACAAGCATCTTAAGTCTTAAAATTTTGTACTTGTTCCTTTGAAGTATCAAGGTGTCAGTAAAAAAAAAAAAAAAAAATCAATCTAATCAGAAATAGTCACCTGCCAAGCATCTGATCAGTTGACATGGAATGATTCCATTTGTCAAATTTCAGTGCAGTAATTTCTTAGCTTCCCAATTCACTTGATAGAGTATAATTAAGGAGACTTTTGTTGACTACTCATATGCTCTCAATATTTAACCGTGCACAAAAGTTAGTTATCTAGCTTGTACTGTTTCTTAATGTATTAACAGTGTTTGACTTGCATATAACTCTGTTCAAGACATGATATCTTTTTTTTTTTGTTTGATAAGAAAAAATAGCGACTTTTAAAATAAAACCCATACTTTCAGTACCTTCATTTTTTTTCTAAATGCATGATAATTGTAAGGAAACTGACTTTGGCTGAATATTTTTAATATCTGTTAAGGAAGATCCTGTTGATTTTGTAACACATCTGATCTACAGAAAAGGAGCTGAAACCTAAAGAATTTGCCAAAATATTTTCCTTTTTAAATGACATTCACATTATCTCAGAACTTATATATCTTAAAAGTTAAAATATGAGTATAGATAAATATCAAGGAACAATGAGCTTCCTATTAATTTTGAAAGGTTTAAGCTTCTAGGAGAGGAATGCAGAGTCAGTTAATAAGTAAATAAATTAAGGTAAAGGTTTAAAGTGTGCCAATTTACAATAATAAATAGAGATAATTGTCTAGAGAATAGAGATTGTCTAGAACACTAGACAATTAAAATAAAAGGTGAAAAGCGCACTAGTTTCGGAATCATTTACAGATTCCCTTTGTCAACTCAAAATGGGGGATACTAGAACATCAAGATTCTGCCGAAGATTACGGCTTACATCTGAAGTAGAATATATTTTTTATTAATTTTTTTCCCCCCTGTAGTTATTTTGCCTTGGGGACGTCCATTAATTACGTGAGGTGTTTTTTAAAAAATTTGGACCCCCCCTCCCCCTTGGTAAGATTTCAAAAATTTTAACAACCAAAAAAGTTTACGTGAGATTTTCGTTGACTCCCCCCCTCCCCCTTTTGACCTCACGTAATTAATGGACGTCCCTCTTCTAACCGTTTCATCCAGTTGGGTTCGCTCTTCTATTTCCTCCCTTCTCTTTCGTCACTGGACTTGACCAACTAATTCTCATTTAAGGTTTGTTTAACCTTGATTCTTCTAGCGTTACCAATTTTGCGTTGACAAAGAGAATCTGTAAATGATCCCGAAACTAGTCCACTTTTCACCTTTTATTTTAATTGTCTAGTGTGTTCTATTATCTTTATTATTAAATAAATTGGCAATTGAAGGATCTTCTTAAAGTACTGCAGTAACAATAAACAAGTGGTGTAGTTAGTTTGAATTATCCACTCTTTCTGAACAACTATTCCAAGAAGTTACTATGCCATCTAAACAAGTGTTAATTTATTTTTATTTGAACTGAACATGTAATTCAGTTGTCAGTTTTTACAACTATGTATTACAGACAAGTACATTATGCTTAGTAGCAAACTGCAGTTGCTTTCTGATTTGCTACAACTGTTGCTGTAATACTAATGTTCATACCATGACATATAGTTTTTAAGATTTTAAAGCATTGAAAAACAGGCAACAATTAAAAAAAAAAAAAAAATCTCAAAAATCAGAACTGCATTTCTTTTTAATCTTTTGATTATAAAATTTCCATTCTTAAAACAGTCTAAAAGGGAAGAAACCATTCTGCTTTTATTAAAGATTTTGGAGGGAAGGAAAAAAAAAAAAAAAACACCTTGCCCACAATTGTTTAATGTGTGTTTTTCATTTTGCTTAAAACGTTTTTAGTAATGAATTTAATGAAAAAATTTGATAATTTTTTTAAATATTGCTTTATTTTTATTTATTTATTTATTTTTTTATTTATTTTTTAGTACAAGGCAAACAACAATTCGATCCTATGCTTTTAGAAAACCCAAAAGTGAAGCAACAGAGGGGAAGCAAGAGAAGTCATTAACAAAGAAAAATGAACCACACAAATCACCTTTGAAAACTAAGAATTCTTCAGATATCAACTATCAGAATAATATAAGAACAGCATCAAATAGTTCCATCAGCAAGTCAGATTTAAATGTATCAAAAAAGAACGAATCTTCTAAAAAGAAAAAGACTTCAAGATGTAATGTTAGTCAACTGTCTGAGAATGTTGAAAATAAATATAGTGTCAAGACCAGAAGTGCCAGACATAGGCTTTCTCAGTCCTTGTCAGCTGATTTTAAACCCACTGAAAGAGCTGTTTCCAGTAAAAATGCTTCTTTGATGTCCTTAAGTTCAAAATCTAGAAATGCATTTCCTGAGAATCTTAGGAATTCTTCTCACAGAGTGGATGATAGAATTTCTCAAAGTTTCTCAATAGCTCAAAATACTGCAGTTCCATTATCAGAATCTGAAAGTTGCTCCTATAGTACAGATGCTATCTTAATATGTAGACCTGCAAATGAAAGCAACTCCAAACTAGATGAAGGCCTATCTGAAGGTAATATAAGTTCACACACTTCAGCTTCAAATCAGACATTCACAAATCCAGCATCATTTTGTAAACAGTCGGTTCATACTGCACCAATGTCCCCAGAAAAGGTAAATCAAAATAAATCTATTCTGAAAGTACCAATCAAGAAGGATAATAAAATTAACGAGTTGGCCTGCCCTGAAGCACTTTCAGATATTCAAACTCCTACATCAAAGCGAAAACACAGCCATCCAGTAAATCTCTCTTTTCAGTTTAAAAAGTTAAAAAATTCAGGCAAAAATAGAAGCACTTTACAAAACACACAGAAAGGAAATAAAAAAAATGTATCTCTTTCTTCAAAGAAAAAGAATACAACTAAAGATTGGATGGATCAGTCTACTATGATAGAAGGTAACAATGTGCCAACGAAAGGTTTAGGATCTCATTCATCGGAAACCACTTTCGCTGCAAATATGCCTAATTCCATCAATGAAAAAAGCTTCAACTGTTCAGCTTGGAAGGATGGAGAGGTCCTACCTGTTCTAGAATCCACTAGATATAGCATGATGCCACGAAACAAGCAGTTGGATAAAGAAGATTTAAATACCCCAGAAGCTCACAGTAGTTTGAACATACTTGTAAATCAGAAAGCAGCAAACCTTTCTAAATCTGTAAGATGGAATATGTCTGTTAGCTACCAGATAGTTTCCCCATCACCTAAAGTGAAAAGGAGGCTACGACGTAATCTAGGCAAAGCTAAGGCTGTAGGTCGAAAGAAAGCGGCTTCAGTGTTAAAGGAGCAAAAGGAGATTCAAAGTGAAGAGGTTAGCAATCTTAACTACTTACTGTTATTATTACTATACTCATAATAACATACCCGTGATATATTGATTGAAAAAATGTTTTGAAAAAGACCAATGTATTTAAGATGCGTATACATGTGGAAAGTATAATATGTTTTTATAATTTTAGAATCCTTCCACTTCTACATCCACGAGTAATCTAGAATTATCAAAGGAAAAATCATCACAATTACAGTCTAGCCACAAGCCAAAGGCATCTGAGAAGAGATCACCAGGTATGTTGTTTTTAATTAAAAAAATAAGAAAGAAAAAAAAAAGCTTGGTTTTTTTTTGGGGGGGGGGTGTTAAAGGGTTGAGAATTACAAATGGGCTATCCATTGTCACTGTTTACTGAGTAATAAGCGATATACATCAAGGCAATGATGATAAACTAACAAAAGATTGATATGATACAGTTCAAATAAAATCCAATGATAATAATGCGACAAAATAGTGGAATAGGGTTAGCTACAGAACTGATGCATCGATTCATCTCACAAGAAATCAAGTTAATAACTAATAATAAAAATACATATAACATTAGTTTTGACGTATACATACACACACACACACACACATATATATATGAAATGTAAACATAATAATTAATAAATATTATAGGATATAAGTAAGTACATACTTGCGGAATATAATTATTCTATATTTTAGATTATAGAAGACAGTAATAAAATACCTATAGAAAAACAAAGTAACTTCTATAATCGCAGCCGATTTCGAAAACTTGTTCGAATGGCAGACTCATTCCCTAACGATCTTCCGCAAGTATCTACTTATATCCTATAATATTTATTAATTATCTTTTCATTTCATAAATATATTTAGTTGCATCTGTAATTATATTCTTTTGCACTAATAGTGTTAATCAAAGTTAAATAGAATAGTATTTATCTAAAGTAGTTAGAAGAATCACATAATTCGTTAGTTCAGAGTAATTTGGATCACCCCAATTAAACAGACATGAGAAGGGATGTTTAACAACTGGCAATTCAATACTCAGTTTACTTAGTATTACATAAATATACATATACGAGCTGTACCCCGTGGTGTCACCCACTTTAAATTCTGCCCTTCTCGGTAATGTTCGGTTCTCGTCGTGCTGGTTAGCTGCGCCACTGCCGCACCTGTTGGTTGACGTTTATGTTTACTGCTCCGCTCCTATTGGTCATAGCATGATGTTATATAGCCTATAACCTTCCTCAATAAACGGGCTATCTAAAGCAAAAAGAATTTTTAAATCGGACTGGTAGTTCCTGAGATTAGTGCATTCAAATATACAAACTCTTCAGCTTTATATATTAGTGTAGGATATACATCTCTCTGAAATCATGGTCACTCCTTTCTACTTCAAATAAGAGAGGAAAAAAAAAGCAATCCTTTAAAGATGGAATCATCTTAAAGAGCTACATGAGATTAGGGTTAAACCTGCTGTTAATTAAAACAGTATTTATAGTTTCCTGGGTGTGTTCAGTGGCCATATGGGGTGCTTGGCTTTGATGAATTGCCTTGGCATCTATTTCTAGAGGCACTAAAATGGATTAAAAACAAAGAAAAAAGGTCTAACACAGGTTATGGAGTTAGATTTATTGATAAAAGTGCTCCACAAGGAATATGGCTTGCAAGGAATAATAGATGTCTTTTGGCTAATTCATGCGACCAAATTGACCTTGAGCCACTGCATATCCATCTACCCTGAAATTATTCCAATTTTTTACACCAACTGGAGAATAAACTTCAGATGTGAAATAGTTTTCTCATATTCTATGTGGGCCACTTTCTAGTTGACTTTCTGCCAATAAGGAAATGCATATTTTGATAGGTTTGAAGTGAAGCGACATAAATTATGACAAATAATTGAGTTAACATGGTGATAAACGACAGGGGACTGAAACTACTAAGTAGCTGAAAAATATTTACAATAGAATACAACAATTATGACTTAAATACTAAGATAACAATCATTTTATGACGTAATTAATACATAATACATGGGATAAGGGTTTAATTCAACAGTGACAATTCATTGCTCTGTCACAAAAATGAAAGCTGAAAGAAGCTTGAGCATGCCACTATTTCTTAATTTTTGAAGAGAGAAAAAATAAAGTTTTTTTTTTTATTATTTGTATAACTACATAACCTATGTAGCTGTTTTATGTAACCACTTTCAGACACCTTAATGTTTTACTCATGGATTAGTAAAAGCAAAAAGGAGTTTGAAAGTACAATATGTAATGAATATATTTATTAGTTAAGGTTTGCATGTTGGGACTGCACAGAATTATAAGTATGCTTAACAAATGAAATTTCAAGCTTGAGATATTACCTTTTAATTTATTTAAAATTTAAGGAAACAAATTATATTTATGATATAAAACAAAAGTATTTCACAATATTATTATATCTGAAATACTGGGCGTTTCAGAATTCCCTCCGAGATTTCGGAGATCTGTACCTCACAGATAAACTCGCCGACAGGAACAAGAGCATTACAGTGAAAAGAGTACATAATCAAGTTTTTAATATAGTTTAAAGATGTTAAACATAGCATAGATATGTTCTCCTCTGGTAACTCGCCAGACATCAATTCTGTAATGTACCTCTTGCCATACATGTTGCAATGTATCAACATCGATAATAGCAACTACAGCCACGATTCTTTGTTGAAGCTCTGGTAAATCTCATGATAAAGGTAAACATTATCTTTAACATAGACCCAGAGGAAAAAGTCACATGGAATGAGGTCAGGTGGGGGGGAGGGGCCATGGAATAAGTGCAGAGTCGTTAGATGTACGTTCAATCCACCGGAGAGATAAAGTGTTACTGAGATGACGGCGAACGCCCAAATTGAAAATGTGAAGCTTCGTCCTGTTGCAAAAGTAAATTGCCACTATCCTCATGTAACTGAGGCAATAACCGTTGCCTTAACATGTCTAAGTAAACAAAACAACACTTCTTGGCAATGAAAAATGGTCTGTTCACTTTCTGTGATAAAATTGCACAAAACACTAACCTTGGGGGAAATCACAGAGGTGTTGAATTTGTTGCATGAGGATTTTCTGTGCCCCTAGTACGCACATTACGGCGATGACCTTGCCAGAAAGATTGCAGCACGCCTCATCACTAAACACAATCTTATCTGCTTCCTTCTGTAGATGTTCTTTAAATTGCAAACAGAATTCATGACTGAGATCTTTATCTTCAGGAGTGAAACCTTGAAGAATCCAATTTTGTAGTAGTTTTTTGTCTCTCAGGAAATGGCCAAAAATGAAACATGCCTCCAACTCAAAACACAAGTTTTGACATGACACGAGTTCTTATTGAACCTTTTTTACTGAACCCTAAAATGAAATCTATTAATTGAAACTAATGTTTGTGCAATTTCTATATAGTTAACATTTTTAAAGTTTAAGTAAAAAAAAATCTATTTTAATAAAATTTGTAAAGCTATAAACATTATTATTACATTTTTTTGCAAAAAATCCTTATGTAGTAGAAACAAGATAATTAATGCTTTTAGACAGTGTCCAAGGCAAAGCGGCCC
>JAFIDM010000003.1:58410798-58442663 GCA_023159025.1 Thereuonema tuberculata
ATGCAACTCTGTTAACAACTGAAATTCCTCTTCACAGTCACTGTCCAGCGAATTAAATAAATGTAAAGTTGTCATTTTTAAAAGTTATTTCTGATAGTTGAGAGAAAACATGCTTTGGTCTCAATTCGCAAGCGAATATCAGTAAAGGCCGAACGCCGAACAGCGGTTTTGAACCGAGTTCAGCGCCTTGAACGGCCGAAATCGGCAGTTCAAGTTGACGACGCTTTTGAACCGAGATTATCACAAAATGTTGTTGGCGCAATAGGTTTAAGAATGATCTCCGTTCATCTAGCAGTTTGAACTTGGTTCAGCTACTGAACTTCAATGGTGCAACCGGGCATAAGTCTGCTTCTAGTCCTTCCAGGTAGAGGCTGGCCAGTTCAGCTTTCAGATATTCTCTTCTCAGTTGGTATGGATGTTAAAGGGCATTTCAGAGAGTGGCAATATTCCACTGCTTTTGTCTCTGATGATCTGAACTCACACACACTTGATTTTTCCTTATTCTTTTAATAAATACGCTTTCCTTGTTTTGGTGAAATGATGTTATGAGGGACTGTGATCCCTTGGAAATGTTTTCCAATATGTATGTAACGTGTGTGTGTGTATATATACCAGGTCTACCGGCTTAAATCTGCTGTTTGTTAGGTAAAAAAAACAACACATACACACTTTTTTTTTTTTCAATAGAAAGTGAAAAAATGGTTAATTTAAAGTACTGGCCCTCGCTAATTACACATTTTTCCCATCTCTCGGGCATTTTGAGGATACCTTGCCAAAAAAAAAAAAAAACCCTCCCTTTTGAGGCAACCACTTATTGAGCCATTTTCGGACGCCTTGTAGGAATCGAATTGTTCCTCAGCAAGTGAGTGGCCCATCGACGAAAACAAGTGGTAGTCAGAAGGTGCCAGGCCCAGTAGCAGAATTTTCTGTATCAATCTGCAGCACCAGTTTCTGAAGCCAAAATTCATCTGCAAATAAACTAAATACCTTACTTTTCATAGTCTTTAAAATCCATTCAAGAAGTCCATTATTTATGTCATTATCAGACGTTTATTATTTTTGCTTTTTTTTTCTTGGATTTTCAAATTCAGTTTCTTCAGTCTCTCTCAGACAAAACTTTGTGTAGTTTTATCATTCAATCAGGAATGTAGTAAATCAGGAATCTTTTGTTTATCACAAACCTTTTGTCCAGGCTTTATTAATGTCAGAAACCTCTACTTGCTGTGCATCCGAATCAGAATTTGTCACATTTTGAAATAAATCTATTACATTTTTATTTGAAATTGATTTATATTTTACTTTTTAACCATGATAAAACCACTGACAATGTGTTTTTAAATTTTTCAGCAACATAGATTCATTACAATGAAAACAAGATACTTTTTCGGTCTGCACAGACATTTCACCGCTGAGATTAGTGCATGCATGTGCCAGCGAAACATAAGTAAAACAATTTTGCAATACAGTTGACAAGCATCTAGTGTCTGCCCCTGAACTAACCAACATTCTGGAAGTTCCCGGGAAGGCGCCATCTCGTAGAGAAAATAGAATGCTCAATGATTTGAAAAAAAAAGAAAATTACAATCATCTGAAATGGGAGATTTTTTTTTCCCCTGGTTGCATTTTTTCTGTTGTCTGAATGATTTTTTTTTTTTTTTTTTTGAGTGTTTGTAAGCTGGTAAATTAATCTGCAAGCTTCAAGATAAATCTGCAGCGCTTGCTGCCGTGCTGCACAATTTCTGCTAGCGGGGTGCCAGGTCTGGTGAGTGAGCGGCATGGGGTAGCAGCTCCCAGTTGAGTGCCTCTAAGTAGTTGCTGACCATTGTTGAAGTGTGTGATGGTGCATTGTCATGGAGAAAAATCAGCTTGTCATGTCTTTTCTGATATTCCGGCCTTTTTTTCACGAAGAGCACGGTTCAATTTGATCAGTTGTTGGTGGTAGCAATGGGCATTGACAGTTTCTCCTGATTTCAGCAACTCATAGTAGAAGACACCCTCCTGATCCCACCAAACATACAGCATCGTCTTCTGTCCGAAGCAATTGGGTCTTGCGGACGATGTTGATGGTTGGCTAGGGTCAACCCACGATGTTTTGCATTTAGGATTCTCAAAATAGATCCATTTTTCATCGCCAGTAACAATCCGATGCAGAAAGGACTTTCTTTTTTATCTGGCAAGCAAAATTTGGCATGTGTTTTGACGTCGCTTCATCTGCCGATCGGTCAATTCGTGCAGGACCCATTTTCCAATATTTTGGACCTTTCCCATGGCGCGTAGGCGATCCGAAATGATTTGTTGAGCAACACCCAATTGCTCGGCTAGCATTTTTTGCGATTGCGTGTCGTCCTCGTCCAATAGAGCTTGCAGTTCACTGTCCTCAAATTTTTTAGGCCGATTTTCACGCTCCTTGTCGGTAACATCGAAATTGCCTTCTTTGAACTGATGAAACCAGTCTCTGCACGTTGTTTCCGATTTCCGATAGAGCACGGTTGCCATAGGCCTCCACAAGCATTCGGTGCGATTCGACCACCGATTTCTTGAGATTGAAGCAGAAAAGCAGAGCTGTCTGCATAAGCTCCTTTTTTTGCACAAAACTCGACATGATTACCACAGGAAAAATTTATGTTTCTTGTCCACTAACTTTGGGACCTGTCACAAGGAGGAAACTTGCAGTTATTTATTTCATAAAATTCTTATACACTTCCAACTTTTACACATTCTGTTATACTTTTAAAGCATTAAAAACAATAGATATGTTTTAGAAATTGTAAGTTATTGTTTTTTTTGGTCACAAATCTGTTTCCCCTCAATTAGTTAAAATCTCCAGAAATACCAATTCTTCTAATGTAAGTGATGTATTTAATGACTGCTTCAGTTAACTTTTAAATTTATTTTTAAAATTTTTATATTGTTGTGTAATTCAGTTATTTTTCATTCTCATTACTCTTTAGACACCAAAAAAATGATTTTACGAAAAAAACCCAGAAAGAAAAAAAATGTAGCCCGATCGGGTATGGATGTTTTTTTAGATACAGCATTACAAACAACTGAAAAGTTCAGGTAAATCTGTTTTAATTAACTTTTTTAATGAATGCTTTTTATATTTAGCTAATATAATAAATGGTGAAATCTAAATTATAGTCTTTCCACACTTTTCACTATTGCCTATTTCACTTGATGCTAGTATAAACGGAAAATCTGGTTTTCTTTAAATTTTTAATGAAAGATGCAAAAAACAGTAGTTGATTTCTTGCCACTTTGGCAATTTCTAATGCAAAATAATAATAAAAATTTATTAATTGGTTAGGATAAGTTTGGCCAATTTTTATGTTCAAATATTTAACAAGTAAAATATATATATATATATATTAAAAAAAAAATCTTAAGGCCTCAAAGACAATCAGAGGCTTTAATGCAACTGTTCATGTGAGTATTGATCATTACATTAAAACATGAGATACAAAATGTGATCAAAGGAATTGAATAATTCTATGCAACAACATCTGGATCCAAAGACAATCAGAGGGTCTTTTATTATACAAAAGATATGTTGAAATAGCTGCAGCTGTAGGTTGAAGATAAAATTCAAGTTATTATGTACTTACCATAGCATTTGTAAAAATCTTGGACACAGTGTAGAAGAGTTGTCCATAAACTGATTATAAATTACAAATGAAGCATTTATTACGGTTTTCAACATCTCCTTTAGCTATCTCTTGAGACAGTTTTTTTATTTTTTTTTTTTTTTTCCTAAATACCATCAAGAAAGGAAATGTAGACTCACTGACTTGTGAACTGATACTGATTAGCAAAGTTCTCGGGGGGGTAAGAGCTTGGCACAAAAAAAAGCTATCCTCATGTTCCATTTTATTAGTGGGTGGAATCGAAATGATCCAGTAGAGAATATTTTGCTTGACAGCAACTACAATAAGGCTACGGTATTTATTCTTGTCACTTGATTTTGAGATGACATAATCATTGTATGTTGGGGGGAAAAAAAGCTATTTTAAACTAGTTGATACGCCCCGTCAACAATGACTGGAGAACAATGTGACGGCTTTTAGTTGAGATAGAGTATTTGAAGTAGAAGTTTTTCTGTGTTTAAATATTATTTTTAATTTCTTCATTCATGTCGAGGTATGTCTCTAAATACTCTTCAGTTTGTCATTTCTGCATCTAATGGTCGACTGGTCTACGCTTGTAGTAGGCTATAAAAAATGAACATTGAAATTTAAATTTTAATCTAGTAGGCTGAAATTAATTATTTTTTATTTTTCTCTCTGGCTCTTCTCCCATTGCATCTCACATACACAGACAGAGTGATAAGAGATATTTAACAATAATTTGAATGTAGTCCCCATGGCCTAATGCAGGAGTTCTCAACCGGGGTCCACATGGACCCTGGGGGTCCATGTAATATTCTTCGGGGTCCACAGGCAAAAAATAACAAATTGGTGGTCCATAGTGATATTTGGTGGTCCATGGGGCAATTCCACTTCAGAACGGTTGTTATTACTCAAAATAAAATTTTTACTGTAATTTATCCTATATTGAAATAAGTAGAGAATATATATATGAATGATTCTTTCTAACTTTATTTATTTTATATTTCTTTTTCGCCTATCTACTCAACCATCGGTCAGTACTTAGCAGGGCTGTCGCATGGTTTGTTGGCACCCAGGGCAAGATTTCGTCAGTCGCCCTACACTTGATATTTGCGCCTCCCCCACCATCCCAAAAATCTACAGCCAAAAAAAACACCGGAATCTCCAATTCAACAACCCCCCAAAAAAAAACGCAATTTCCAAATTTTTTTTTTATTTTTGCCGTGCCGCGGCGCCCAGGACGATCGCCCCAGTCGCCCCGCTCACGCAGGGAAAAGATTCTGATCTCATATCAAGTAAAGGTGCTGTTACTGCTTTTTTGAGAAAATTACAGTTGTACAAAAATAATATCAGGCGTTGTGCATTTGAACAGTTTCCTTGTTTGGCTTCGATTAGCAGCGATTTGCACGATGAAGATCTTGTATTATATCGCGAATATTTGGAAAATATGCACAAAGGTATGCAAACTCGGTTTAGTGACCTACTCATGATGGATATAGCAACTTGGGTGACAATTCCTTTCGAAGTTAATGTTGCCAATATAAACATTTCTTTGCAAGAGCCCCTCATTGAATTACAAAGTGATGAAATAATGCGTGCAAAATTCAAAGATGGGAAGTATAATATATGGAAAACAAATGATATTGCTACAAAGTACCCATTACTCTGGGATAAAGCACAGCTCTATGTTATTGCTTTTCCATCATCTTACCTTGTTGAATCAGGATTTAGTCGTGTTTCTCACTTATCAAAAGTTCGCAATAGATTTGACATTGTGAAAAGAGATGATCTTCGAATATCGTTAACATCGATGGAACCAGATATAAAGAAACTCGCTGAGCAGCATCAACCACAGGGTCTCATTGAATCACATATTTTAACTGTAGAATAATTTATTTGCATTAACTTAGTTTTCATTCAAAATAAAGCATAATCATTTACTATTTCTTTGATTATTAATATAATCCCTTTACTTTTTATTAGTGAAAAATAGAATAAGCTTTTCTTTTATCAAATAGCTATGAGGGGGTCCACCAAACAAAAAAAGGTGGGAAAAGGGGTCCATGGGTAAAAAAAGGTTGGGAAACCCTGGCCTAATGGATAAGACATCTGACTTTGGATCAGAAGATTGCAAGTTCGATTCGTGTCACGGATGTTTCATTGTAAAAATTATTTCTATTTTCACAGGAAATTAAAATTATTTTCCAAACACAGAGGAAGTGCGTTAGATACAGACAGATCTGCAAAACTATATAAGAGATACTTGTCTGATAAGATTTTTGGTCCGTACTTCTTTATTTCTGAACTTCGAATATCACCCTATACATCACAGAATGTAATATAAGATGAAAATACCCACAAAGTACTTCAAAAATATATATGGTTTGGGAGCCAACAGTAGGGGTTTAAAGAGCTTTGATATTGTTTTCATTGAATTTAGGCTAGTAGCTAGTCAGAAATACATCAGGAAGATAGCTGAATTGATAAGTCGACGGATTCCTAAGCTAAAATCTATGATAGTGAATCTGCTATATTCTTTCTTTCTTTTCTTCCTTCTGTTATTATACTTTCTTTTATTTGTATTTTAATTTCTGGCATACATTAGTACTACGATTACAAATTATAAACATATATATATATCTCCTTCAATTAAGAAGATGAAGTAAATGATTTTCATTGGCTTTATTATTTACATAAATCATCAAAAAGATTATTTATATTTGATTCACTAAGCATTTTTCCCCTTTATAATATTAATGTAGTAAATTTGGACTTAAATGGAAAAAATAGACAAGAAATCTAAAGATTTCTGATTTACCCAAATATAGGTGTATATACATACATGGAGATCTTCATATAAACCTATGTGTAGAAACTATAAAGCTTTTTTAATAAATGCATTCATTAGTTCAAATATTAAATAAAAATATGAAATGAATGTTTATAAATGAAATTCAATTAGATACGAATAAACACACTTCTATAGTTACTGTATTAATTTTATTTTCATAAATTAACAATTACAAGTGTTTGTAAGTAAAAAAAAATTTAAAGGGCTTATTATTATTTATATTACTTATCATAAGTAATAAATAAATGCTTTAACATGAAGTAAAAAGAAAAACAAAACAGGTTGTAGAAGGAAAAAATAGAAAGTAAATTCATATTGGATCATTTATATAAGTAATAAAAGAAAATACATTAATGTAAGGAAAAAAGAAAAACAAAGTAAGAAAAGAGAAAGAAGAAGAAGAAAAATGAAGAAAGTGAAAAAGTGTATATAAAAATCATGCAGCGGATTTGATCCCAGGAACTTTAGCGTATGAATCAGTAACCTTATCAGTTCAGCTATTGCCGACAATTGGCGTCTTCCTGAGGCATTTCTGACATTTCAGCTACTAGCTGAGATCCAATGAAAACGAAGTCAAATATCTAGAAATCCCTGGAGTATTATCCCCCAAACCCATATATATATTTTTGTATGCATGTATATTTGAAGTACTTCATGTATACTGTCATCTCGCTAAATGGCTTTAAATTCCATGATGTATCCCTTATAAGTTGTCAGCTTTGTTTACTTTTGAGAGATTTCTAAGATCCAAGTCAACTCACAAAAGGATGTTCCTCACGATCCCTAGCATTAGTATCATTTGCTTCAAGTGCCTATAAGTGCTACTAAACATTTATCAATAAGAGTACACTGTAATTTTCATTATACAATATATCCTCAAAATTTTAAATATTTTCAAAGCTTTTATGTTTACCACAGTAATTATTGATAAATAACTAAGAAAATCAAAAGTCTAAGATCTAATGAAAATACAATAGATTCCCTCTTAACTGTTCAGCTTGGGACCGGACCCTAGATCAGTTGGCAAATTGGCTGGTTAAACCGAAAATACATTTTAATTAGCTTTTAACTGAATTAAAGTATATGAAAAAGGTCAAGAAAAGAGACAAAGATTATATAATTTTTACAAAATAAAAATTTATATACTTCTTGTCACAAGCACATATCACAATAACCAAAACCACAAAACTTTCTTTCATCTTAGATATAAATTTACGAAACAAACACACATTTTCTGAAGTAATAAAAAAAAGCTGTACAGTACTGTACATTTAAGTAAACTTATTCAAAGAAATCTGTGATTGTTTCTGCATCTTATTTTACATGGTTTTTTTTTGTTTTTGTTTTTTTTTTTTAAGCCAAGTCACAGTGCTGCAGATGTGCAGCTGGTTAGACAGAAAGCAAGTTAAGAGGGAGTCTGGTGTAGTTTATTACCTGTGTAATTAAGCGACATCTTAAAGGATGCATCTTCATGATGCAAATAATCCCTAATTTACACCTATTATAAAATATTGCTTTATGAATTTTGTCTCCCGACTACATAAAAATGAGATTTTGTTTTGGAATATATATATATATATATATAAAGCCGGACAGTGATGTGGGATTTGAAAATTCCAATACAAAATACACATCACTGTTTCTGTGAAGATATAGCTAATCTATCCTCACGTCATCAGCGGCAAAATTTAGAAACAATTTAGAAAACAAAAATGCAATATACCAAGACTTTTTAAATCAAAACCACGAGCAAACTATCTAAAATTTTAAAAAATACTAATATAAGAAATAAGCAATAAAGACTGCTTAAAAAGAGCAAAGTCTTGGTATATTGTATTTTTGTTTTCTAAATTGTTTCTAAATTTTGCCGCTGATGACCTAAAGATAGATTGACCGTATCTTCACAGAAACAGTGATGTGTTTTTTGTAGTGGCATTTTGAAATCCCACATCACTGTCCGGCTTCATATAGTTAGTAATATAAGTTAATTTTATTCTTATATTCTTTACTTTTTCTAAATTGCAAAAGATTGATTGAAATCTTTCCTTTCGAAACTCGAAGGTAAGGCTTTGAGTTTTGCATGTTCGATTATATTCAGCAAATTCCCGATTATCCGCGGAATTGGGTGGCTTACCACGGATAAGCAATTCCACAGATAATCCGAAAAAGGACGAAAATCAACATAAAAATGCTTTTAACATGTTTTATTTACATTAAAATGGCAATACATACAGTTACAGTACATACATTATAAACAATTATTTTACTTTAAATTATTTATTTATTTTTAAATTTTATTACTGGAAGGCTCTCCCGTAATTTAATGTAACCTGCTGGCCTAAGCTCCGCCCACAAGGTCGTTCTTTAAATTGTTTGTCTATAATTGTCTTCACTTACTTTGTTAGCCTCTTTTATTGTTTACCTTATTCTAGATTTAATTTTTTTTTTAATTCCGTAATTTATTGTACAATAAAAAAAATGGAAACAGTACAGATCCGCGGATAATCGGGAGTTTACTGTGTGTGTGTGTGTGTGTGTGTGTATACATACATACATTAGCATTAGAAATATGTTTAAGATCAGTAATCGGATGTATTAAAAAAAAGATAAATGAGGAAGTTAGAAATTGTTTAATTAAAGAATTCAAGAGAGAAAAAGAAAAATCACATCTGAGTAACATGGAAGAAAAGAAAATACTAAAGTACGTGTAAGCCAAAAAAGAGAGGAGCCATTGGATGATTACTATGTAAACCATCAAATTAAGAAGCCATTTCTAGTTGATTGGTCAATGATTCCTGAACAGATGTAATAATAATAAAAAACAAGTTTCTATGTACAACAGCAGCATTTCTCCTGTGTGTCACAATTTTCTAATTGTAAAGATAAATGAATTAAGCAGAAAAACTGTTAACACTTGCCTAATTTTCATTAATGAATTTCTGCAGCTTTTCATTTATTGGTAAATGATGTATCAAGAGCTTAGTAAGTAACAAAAAATTCCATTGAGATAATTTTTGTCATTTTTGAATAATGGGAAGATTTTAAGGGATTATGAGGACTAGTAATAAAATTAAACCATGCATTTTTTGAAGTTGTGTAGATTTCACTTGATAAGTAGTTTTTGTAAGTTTTATTGGTTATTATCCATTGAATAATGTATTAATGTATTAATTAATGTAAAAATGTATTAATATAGAAAGTATATTAAAATAAAAATAATTTGAATTTTTCATTAAAAATTTTATATTTCATTATGTTTATTTATTAAAGTATGTATCTATTTAGAAAACACACTGAAGAAGAAGACACTCAACAAATTGCAAGGGTTTTCTGTGAATTCTTAACAGAGAAGACAAAAAAAAGAGTAAGCAAACTTTAAAGTCAAGTTTCATTTTATATTTTTTATATTCTATACATTTTTTTTTATATGGTTAATTAGTATATAAGTATTATAAATAGTATAAGAAGAACTTGAAAATTGTTACAATAAAGTTCTTCATTATATATTAAAACAAAAATATATTCCTTCCATTATCATCCATCTATTTAAAATTCTTCAAAAATATTTCGCGGAAAACTATTGTTCCGCTTTGTCAAATTTTTCGCAACATAAAATAACCATAATGTGTACTAATCATAATGTTAACACTGTATATGCAATGGGTAATCTTTATTGATGCATTTTTTTAATATCCATTATTTAAATTTCTCTTCTTTGTGCCGCATTATATTTTGGAAATGAGATAATGCATTGCTATTCACTGTGTAACCTCTATCTTTGTTGATACATGGGTAACTTTTTATAGTACAGGCTTCTATCATATACCTTGTGTGTTTGTCTTTAATTTTGAATAAAATCTCTACAATTGGGTCCCAGGGTGGCCACTCAACCTGGAAACCGGGAGAACCGGGAATTGTCAGGGAATTTGAAAACTGCCAGGGAAAACCGGGAAAAGTCAGGGAAATTTACGAAAATTTCTGGAATTTTCTCCCCTCTCCTGCCTTAAAATGCATGTGAATATAATACAAAGTGTTTTTTAATTTAATGATAATTTACATCTATTGTAAAAACTCAAGTAATTTTATTACAGAAAGCAAAATTTCAATAAATATAGAAATTAAAATTTTCAAATTTTAATGATACTAAACACAGACCTCGCAACAGGTCTTTTTTTTGTTTTAATCTAAAGTCCCTAAAAGTCAGTTTTTGTCGAATTTGGTCCGTTTTTTTCCTATTTTCATTTTTATTTTCAAGTTTTTATTTTGTTATTTATTAATTGATATTAAATTTTTATTGATTTTATTATTCCAAAATAATTTTGTTTTTTGCTTTCTTTTTTAATTGGCGCCCACGGCGGTGGCTAGTTACGGCGCTGCTTTTTCGTATTCCTCTACAAAATTGCTAATAGCAAGCATAAGGATCTTCTGATTTCTATCCCCACCCGCTGTTGTTTTCTTTAAGTAATTTTCCCGGAAGGTTATAAGAATGAAAGGAAAAAAAAAAGAAACTTATAAAGCGACAGAAATCGCCTTAATACTACTGCATATATTCGCGTCATAATTTGAAACGATTTAGTGTCAGTGTATACTCAATCCTTTTGGATCTTTCCAAATTTTTTATTCTTCCATTAACCAAATGTTTAAAAAGTTACTAGTGTGTTACATGGTAAACATTTAATATTTATTTCTCAGAAATACTTTTTTTTTTTTTTGTGGCGGGGGGGGGGGGGTGTCGTTTTATTTATGTGCGTTACAATGTGCGTGCGTTTTATGTAAAATATTAGTTTACACAAGTGCTTATGCAATCTCTAAAGAAGATTTAAAAAAATCAAAAAATGAATTAAAGAAAACCTTAAAACTTTATTATTTTTAATATTGACTTAAACACATAACATCTTCATGTCACATTTCTTCTTAAGAGGGTCCAGGGCCCATTTTTTTTTTTTTTAATTCTATTTTGGTGATTAATCACGCAATGACTACACAAAAACACCTCATAAAAATTTTCTTAAACTTTAAAAAAAAATTAAATTTTAATTAAAAAAAAAATGGGGTAATTTAAAATTGATATAACTCAAAATATTATGAACAGAATTTCAAAATGTTTTCACTTAATTAAACAGAAATATATCATTTTTAATTTGTTTTCGGCATTTAAAAAAATATATAACTGAAATATTTTCAGTTTAAAAATTTTTAAACTGAAAAATTAACGATTTTTCAATGTAAAATTTTTTTAAAATCTCATATTATAAAAAATAAATATTTTTTTCAAATTTGCCGAAGACAAATTATTTTCAAACATTTTTTTAAAGTAATTGATATTATATTTTTTTATTGATTTTATTATTCAAATATATATTTCGTTTTTTGCTCTCTTTTTTAATTGGCGCCCAGGGCGGTGGCCATGCGCTAGTTACGTCTCTTTTTCGTATTCCTCTACAAAATTGCTAATAGTCAAGCATGAGGATCTTCCGATTTCTATTCCCACCCGCTGTTGTTTTCTTCTTTAAAGTAATTTTCCCAGAAGGTTATAAGAATGAAAGGAGAAAAAAAACTTGGAAAACGGCAGAAATCGCCGTTGTACTACTGCATATTCGCGCCATAATTTGAAACGATTTAGTGTCAGTGTATACTCAATCCTTTTGCATCTTTCCAAATTTTTTATTCTTCCATTAACCAAATGTTTAAAAAGCTACTAGTGTGTTACATGTTAAACATTTAATATTTATTTCTCCGAAATGTTTTTTTTTTTTTTTGGGGGGGGGGGGGTCGTTTCGTTTATGCGTTACAATGTGCGTGCGTTTTTTTGTAAAATATTAGTTTATACAAAGTGCTTATGCAATCTAAAAAAAAAAAATCAAAAAATGAATAAATAAAAACCTTAAAACTTTATTATTTTTAAATATGCCACATTTCTTCTTAAGGGGGTCGAAGTCCCATTTTTTTTTTTTTTTTTAAATTACTAATTACCGGTAAGTTAAAAATATTTGAAATTTTTTTTGGTGATTAATCATGCAATGACTACACAAAAACACTTAATAAAAATTTTCTTAAACTTTAAAAAAAATTTAAATTTAAAATTTTTTTTTAAAAAATGGAGTAATTTAAACTTGATATAACTCAAAATATTATTAACAGAATTTCATTTTTTTTTTTCACTTAATTAAACAGAATTACATTATTTTTAATTTGTCTTTAGCATTTAAAAAAAATATATAAATTTTAAAACTGATATATACAACTGATAAAACTAAATATATACATTTTAAAGTAAAATGTTTGAAAATGTCATATTTAAAATTTAAACTCTCTACTCTTTATTATTCTAACCAATACTTTATTCACCTTTTTCAAGTTTATATGATACCTCTTTACATGAAAAATAATAATAAATGATTATTTTTATCAAATGCTGAATTTTAATCGAGAGTCATATCGAAAAGTTTAATTCACATACACTTTACATCAGTTTCCTCCAGAAAAGTAATTCTACTTAATTAGATATTGAGGGAATTTTATGGTAAGTAATGTCAGTTTTAATCTGATAATTTTGGTGTTTCTTCGCTATCTAGTTTCTTCAAATAAATTTTTGAGGCATTTATTCTAGCATTTTGGTTATCACTGTATTCTGTATATTACTTGTGATATTCATGCAGAACATTCATAAAAGGTTCTTTTCCTCTCAAACATTGAAAAATTATATTCTATAATGTTCAAATCTTCTAAAATGTTCACTAGCAATAAAGTAAACAAAATATGCATAATTACCTCTACTGAAATATAATTATTACCCTGAAATTTCATAATTTGAAATTGAAAATGTTTAATTTTAGGTCCCTTTTGGTCCCTTTTTTACCTAGGGACAAAGTGAATATCTGTTGCAAGCCCTATAAACAGTTTGCAAGATTGTGCAATAAACAAATACAATGGTGTTTCTATTCATAATTTATAAGAAGTAAAATTTATTCTGTTAATGGAGTAAACTTATTACAGAGGAAATTATTAAAAAGAAAATAAATATTTTAATAAATAGTAAGAGAGAAAAACTTGTATTGAGTTATCTAAATCTAAAGGCAATCATTGAAAAGGGTTTCTACAATATCGTGTACAATTCATGTCCAGCCCCGCACCTGGATTTTTTTTTTCAATTCACCTGGAAAACCTGGAAAAGTCAGGGAATTTTAAAATGTCTGGAGAGTGGCCACCCTGGGTCCGTATTATGGTTTTCATTAATGCAGTGTTCCACCCATTCCGACGCTTTTGGTTTGTTGTTCCTAAAAGCAGCAATATGTCCCAGTACTCTCTCTTTTAAAGTTCTTTCTGAATTTCCAAAATAAATTTTTTGATAAGTTCTACATTTTACAGTAAGACTTGCTCAATGTGAACCGTGAATAAGGCGGAAATCTGTCCAATGTGAACAACTTTAATGGTCCCGACGAAAATAATATGAATTTAAGGTAAATTATTTTGTATAAAACGGATTTTGTCCAACGTGGAAACGGAAAGATATTCCTATAAAATTTATGAAAATTACTTCTATAAAACGCAAAATAATAAATGTTTTTTTAATGCAGTACTGTATGTGTATTTTCAAACTCACTGTACAAAATCTCGCTGTTCTTGTTTCTCATACTAGCCCCGTCAAAAAAAATGTTAGCGGGCACGAGAAAGTGTTTGCGCTGAATATACCCCGTGGCAGACCACTCCCTCCACCCTCAACAGAAGAGACAAAAGACAAACCATAAAACAATAGGTGCATCACTGTTCGAGTTCGTTTCTTTGTTTAAGAAAAAAGTTTTAGAAATCCAGTCAGTCTCTTTTACGAGTACAACAGCAGTTACTGTATCAGACTAGTGAAAGACAAGTTCTGAAATGGCTAAATCATACGTAACATGTCGCTTAATGAAAAAGTGAAAGTGATTGAAGCGAAAGAAAAAGATAAACTTTCAGTGAGCGAAATAATGAATAAGTTTAAGTGTGCAAATTTATGAAACATTAAAACATAAAGATAAAGTAATGAGTGAGTGGATGCAACGAAATGGTGAAATGAAGAGGAAGGCTAAAAAAACAGAAAATGAAGAAATCAACGAAATAATATGGGAGTGGTTTACAAGTGCGCATTCACGAAATCTGCAAATTTCCGGACCGATGCTTCAAACCCAAGCCCTAGCTGTTACTTCTTCCCTAGGAAACAACCAGTTCCAAGCGTCATCAGGTTGGCTGGATAGTTTCAAGAAAAGGCACAATATCGTGTGGAAATTTGCGGCAAATCGAAGGATGTGGATCAAAGTGTAGTGCAAGAGTGGAAACCGAAACTGAAGAGTTTGATTTCAGACTACGAACTGAGAAACATATTTAATGCCGACGAGACGGGACTATTCTTCCGTGCATTACCGTTGAAATCGCTTGTTCGTAAAGGAGAAAATTGTGCTGGCGGGAAAATGTCTAAAAGAACGGTTAACTGTCCTCATGTGTGCAAATATGGCGGGGGAACTGGAAAAACCTCTTGTCATAGGAAAATCTGCTCAACCGAGATGCTTCAAAAACATGAACTTTAATAACCTCCCGGTTGTTTGGCGGAATAACCAGAAAGCATGGATGACAAGTTCATTAATGGAAGAGTGGCTAAATGCATTCAATTCAAAAATTAAAAAAAGAAAAGCGGAAGATAATAATATTCCTGGATAATGCCATGTGCCACCCAAATCTAAAACTTTCACACGTCAAGTTAGCTTTTTTTTCCCCCAAACACAACAAGCGTACTACAGCCTATGGACATGGGCGTAATTTACACATTTAAATCTTGCTATAGGCTCTTGTTAATGCAATCATTAATAGCAAACATAGAAACAGCAGGCAGTTCCTATACTTTGGCAAATTCAGTTTCAGTTTTAGATGCAGTAAATTGGATTGGGTTGGCTGGAAAACAAATCAAAGTTGAGACCATAATGAAGTGCTTCAAAAAAGCAGGGTTTGGAGAAGATGATGGTGCTGACGCTGTGATAGAAGCATGTGAAAATTCGGTGGCAATAAATGCGCTTTGCTGCGAAAAGAATTTGCCTGGTGATGCAGAACATTTCATTTCCAGCGATGAAAATCTTGCCACACATTATACTTTTGAATCCGCAACAGATTTACTGGTAATAAAAAATCAAGAGAAGGAAGAAGAAGTAGATGATGATGATGATGAATGTGAAGAACAATCTGTTCCGTTAAAATACGCACCCATGAACAGGTTGTTGAGAGTATCAGTGACATCATGCAGTTCGCGATTGACAAAAACAATCTCCGGCTTCTTGAATTATTTTACAGCGTTAAAGACTGTATTGAAAAGGACATGGCTACGAAACAGTGGAAACAGGCGTCTTTGTTGGATATGTGGAAGAAGAAATAACAGATCCGGACAAACTTAGTGTCTCATACTGTGTGAAAAGTTTATAGTATTAGTTAGTCATTCTGTAGTTAGTAGTTATTAATAAAGTGATGATTAAATTTAATTGAAGCAAAAAACGAGTATATCAACATGCTACTGTACATAGATCTGCTACCATGCTAATTAATGACAGCCAGCAGTGGAGAAAAAATTCCTAGGTATGTAAAAATGATACGTGCTATACAGTAATACAGTATACTATTTTATATTGTCCTGCATGTAAATTATTTGACAGTATTTCCATAATCCGGAAAATTGTCCAATGTGGAAAGAAAAGTTGGTCCCATGCGATTCCGCTTTGAGCAAGTTTTACTGTAATTTGTAAACAGTACCCATTGAATTCCAAATTTCATTTTTGTTTTCACTTTTCTTTTTTAATAATGGTTTTAAATTTTTGCCCCTTATAGTTTACTCTCTTGATTTCATTTTCTCTGCAAATCTTTTTTATTTCTTTATGAACTTCAGCTTCGTCAGGTAATTTCAGTATCTTATTATATGATGATTTATTTGAGTTTCTAATTTTTCTTCCTTTTCTGAAAAAAAATGATGCAGTTGTTGATAAAAATTTCCGGATATTCATTTAACATTAATTTATTTTTAAAAATTTGAATCTTGTTATCCCAATCTTCTCTTATCGTGGTGTTTTCCGTTATTCGGTTTAATATATTCAATATCACTTTTTTTTTTAATTTTGATAGGGTGCGCTGATTGATAATTAATTGTATGTTTGCTTTTGAATGATTTTTCATGGGGTTCATAATAAATTTTCATGTCTTCAATGAAAAATCCAAATAAGTTTATTTTGTTATTTTCTTCTTCCATTATATATTTTATATAATTGTCTGCTGTGTTTAAATGATTGTAAAATTTCATGAATTGCCTTTTGGTTCCTTACCATATTATAAAAATGTCGTCACCCAATGTTATTCACCCATTTGGCCAATTCTTGTGTTGGTGATCCATATGGATGTACAACAAAATAAAGAGCATTGACCAAGATAACATGAATGTAATTAGGAACTCTAAACAATTAATAGAAAAATTGACGAAATTTAACGAAGAGAATGAAAAGGAAAAGTTTAGGATGTACACCATGGATGTGGTAGCAATGTATACATCTATACCTATAGAAGACACACTTAATATGGTTCATGACAAAATAACCAAAGATAACAATTTCACAGACATAGAAGTTGATAAAATAATGGAAAGTCTGAAAATTATATGTAATAACAGTTATTTGAAAACAGATAAAAAAATCAGTATACCTTAGAGACGGACATCGACGGCTTTATACCATTCTTAGATGTAGGTATTAAGAAACAGGGCTTAGGGTATGAAACATCAGTGTATCGAAAGAAAACTGATGCCCTTATTACTACGAACTATTATAGCTCGGTACCTGAATGTTACAAGAGAAACTCGGTGACTATGGCACTGGATAGGGCTTTTAAAATCTGCTCTAGTAGTCAGATTTTATTAAAGGAATGCAAAGAAATAAAAAGGATCTTTTTGAATAATGATTTCCCTGAGCCTGTATTGGAAGGTTTTTTTAAGAGATTCTTTAAAAATAGGCATTTCAGAAAAAATGAAATGAAACCCATTGATTTATTGAGTAATCAAGGGAATAATGCAACGAGAGAAAAACGTAAAAGGATAGATATGTTTCGATCACATACGATGAAGCTTTAATAAAAAGGTTAAAACCTACTCTAATATCGGTGGGGATGGAATTGCTTGCAAGCCTAGAAATACTATAGGCTCTCTCCTCAACCGGAAAAATAATTTTTGGAATAACGAATCTTTACTTAAGATGAAGGGAGCTATATATGGAATCCGGTGCCAAGCAACTAACACTGGTAGTAATAAGTGCCTATATATTGGTAACTCAAAAAGGGTATTGAAAAAATGGGTTAATGAACACGTAAATGCGGTCAAAAACGGTAATAGAGCTTATAAAACCGCCGCTCATTGTCTCAACAATGGACATTCATTAAATACCAACAATATAGTTGTGTTTGGAAAAAGAAAAATCAGATATTTACGTGAGTTCTATGAGTCAGGGATGATTAGAACAATGGGAAGCTATAATCAAGATCTATCGACCACAAACGTTTTAGAGTATGGTTTGTAAATGGATCGTTTCTAGTTTTTAATAATGTTTATTATTGAGCGTCGTTAGTTGTAGCAGACAATTACTTCCGGCACAGGTTCTAATTATTCACACTAGGGGGCAACATTAAGCCAGAAGTCCCAAGATACATTGCCTCATTTCTCATTTGATCAACGACTCCCGTCAAGGGATGAACATTTTTAAGGTAGGGGGGTCTTTTTAATTAACTTGAAAACGAAGCCAGTAAGAAGGTGCTTCGAAACGTACATTGTTTTTATTGCGTCTTATTTTAATTTATTGATTGGTGCCGTTTTAGTTGGCTATTTATTATTAGATAAAAAAAATCTTTAAACAAATAAAGGGATTCCCAATGGGCAGTCAGGAGTGCTAAGTAACATATATATGAACAATTTTGAAAGGAAGAATATCTTTAAGAAAATAAGGCAAAGTAAGCCAAAGTTTAATGTGCTGTGAGATGAATTGAAGAAACCAAAAAGAGACAAGAAAACAAAAGAACAGCACCTGAATTGATTCAGGTGCTGTTCTTTTGTTTTCTTGTCTCTTTTTGGTTTCTTCGAAGAATATATTTAATTGGGACAAAACAAATTTATGTATGTGAGATATGTTGACGACATTTTTATAGGGGTGGGCGAGTAGTGGTTTTTTGATTCGAGTCGAGTAGTTGAGCCAACTACTCGAGTATCGAGTTGCACAGGTTATAAGTAAAAGACTTAGTTTCCAATAGTTTTTATTATAAAATTTAAAACAAACAATGTTCCTTATCTCTTAAGATATTGGTTTACAATAATATAGGCCTACAAATGTATAAACTCAAAATTATAAAATTTTGACTTAATTTTTTTTTACTTTACTTTTAATGTTAAAATGTGTAAATGAATTGATGAAATTGACGATTCAGGTAAATACCTGAAATAACCATACTTCAAGATACAAATTCAGTAAAAAAAGGGTCAAGTTTAAATAAAGTGTCAGGTAAGTATTAAGCAGGCCTAATATAATTCTAATATTACATTTAGAATTAATCAAGTAAGTAAAAGTACCCTAATAAACTAGAATTGCAACATGTAAATTATAACTCAATAAAAATGGAATTGAACTTTGAAGTTTTCCTTCATAAGAGGGTCAATCCATACCAAACGGTCCAGCCCTGGTTGCTCGATCATTTTTAAAAAAAATGATTTTTTTACTGTTGTTACCCCTATGCATGAGTAGTTCAAAACAGGTATTAATTTATTTGACTTCGTTTAAAAATGGCGTCCATTGTTGTGTTATGGTTTCCAGCATTTTTGGCCTTTGCAGACAGTTGCGGTAATTTTGATAAATCAGCTAAAAAAAACGTTAGAAAGCAGCGGTAAAAAACATTATTTTCAGCACATTACAAGCTACATTTTATGTCCTATACCTTTTTACCATATTTCTAATGCAAATGGCTGAAATTTAGAACCGAAACTGATATTCGCTTTTGAACAAAAATCAAAGTTCCGTTTTTTTTTTTGTTTTTTTTTAGCAGGAAGGAATGAAATATCAAAACTATAAATTTTTTTGAGAAAAGATATACATCCAAAGGTTAAGCAAAAAAATATTTCAGCTCTGTTACTGGCTTCCTAATTTAGTTATAGTTCTTGAAAAATGCTCGTTTTTCATTTTTTTCAAAGTTTTAGATACCTATGTATCTAACCCAGGTATCAAACTCAAAATGTTTTTCACAGATAGCTCTCGATAGCTCTCATAAAGTTCTCTTTATACTGTAAATATCAAATTTTTATTAGGTCCCGCACCAGAGATATTGGGGCTCAAACTTTGAAAAAAATGAAAAACGAGCATTTTTCAAGAGCTATAACTAAATTAGGAAGCCAGTAATAGAGCTGAAATATTTTTTGCTAAACTTTTGGATGTATATCTTTTCTCAAAAAAATTTATAGTTTTGATATTTCATTCCTTCCTGCTAAAAAAAAAAAACCGGAACTTTGATTTTTGTTCAAAAGCGAATATCGGTTTCGGTTCTAAATTTCAGCCATTTGCATTAGAAATATGGTAAAAAGGTGTAGGACATAAAATGTAGCTTGACATGTGCTGAAAATAATTTTTTTACCATGGCTTTCTATCATTTTTTTTTAGCTGAGTTATCAAATTTACCGCAACTGTCTGCAAAGGCCAAAAATGCCGGAAACCATAACACAACAATGGACACCATTTTTAAACGAAGTCAAATAAAAAAAAATAATGCCTGTTCTGAAGTACCCATGCATAGAAATAACAACAGTAGAAAAATCTTTTTTTTTTAAACTGATCGAGCAACCAATTTAATGTTTTTTGGACCGTTTTGTATGGATTGACCCAAGAGACGCTAGCGATCCTGGTGGCTGGCTGTTTCACTAACTCAGTTTGGCAAGTACAGCGCGATATATTCAAAAGGAATCAGCTGATTCTATGACCACTTGGAGCACTATTGTGTTGATCGATTTCGTATTTCTGGGGAAAACTACCTGGAATGGATTAAAGTTTGGACTTTGGCTGTAGCAATGTGAATGCGTGATCTTATTTAGTTTCGATTCACACCCATTTCGGTAATCTTTTAGCGATACTCGGAAGGATATCAAACTCATTGTTGAATATGCTGGAATTTTTGTAATGTTAAGAATCGGGACATATTTATTTTTGGCAACATTAAGAGGAACTTTTTTTACAGATATTGATACGATAAAGATTACTACGGTCCCGTCTGCACCGACTACGGTGTTCGGGAACAAAATAGATGACTGTTGAATGAATTTTTCTACTTATTGCGGGATTATATCAGTATTCATTTATATCAGAATTAAATTAGTATTCATTTAGAGGAATGGGGGTTAAATAAAACAACACACACTCAAGTATGTTTTTAATTTGTCAAACATTTTTTGTAAAATAATACGATCGGCATTTTCGACACTTTTTAATTACTCGACTCGCGTTTTCGAGTAGTCTCCACTACTCGCTCGAGCTTCGAGTTTAAAAAAATACTTGACAGATACTCGAAAACTCGAGTACTCGTCCACCCCTACATTTTTATAATAATATTATAATTGGGACAAAACAAATTTATATGTGTGAGATATGTTGACGACATTTTTATAATATTATAAAAATGTCGTCAACATATCTCGAATATATAAATTTGATTTGTCCCAATTAAATATATTCGGCGAAGAAACCAAAAAGAATATTATGGTTCCATATTATGGTACGGAACCAAAAGGCAATTCATGATATTTTACAATCATTTAAACAGCAGACAAATATATAAAATATACAATGGAAGAAGAAAATAACAAAATTACTTACTAAAAATGACACAAGACACATCCTCTTCTTAACAACGCTATATTTCGCAGTTTTATTTCTTTTAACTGCTTCATCAGGCTTTCTTATATACACATGGAAAAAACTCTTCGTAAAATATAATAAAGAATCTGGTAACATTATAGGGAATATATACAACTTATGTACTTCACAGATATCTAATTGATATGCTCAACTTAATCAGTTGAAAAACCAACATAGAAATATTCCATATTTTAAAAAAATGACTTTCTGAAATACAATTAGAAAATTAAATATTGTAAATATTAAAATTTTCAGAGAAGATAGACTTTAATAAATTTCAGTAACCGCTTCCAATCATTAATCCTAAGATTTCATTTCTTATTACACGAAGTTTCTAGTTACCTGAAATCCATACTGATATTAGAAAAAGTATACTTTTCAAATTATAGATCATGATCATTGAAGCTGGATAAAATAAAATGCAGATGGTGTTAAGAAAATACATATCGAAAAACTTTACTATAAAGTCCTCCCAGCCTAACCTCAGCTGTGACCTTAACAAAGTTGATTATCAGTCAATCATTTCAGAACTACAGTTTATTTTCCAGTTTCTGTCATGGTGGCCAAAATAGGATAATTCAAAGCTTTAAGAAATCAAACAAAAGAAGTTATTGTTAATGTAGAACCATATTTTGAGAAATCGGAGAAGAGAATATTACTGTCATTCGAAAAAGTTACAGAAAGAATATCTGCTGCCATGTGGATAGCAGTAGCATTGGTGCCATGTGTTTGCCATGTTTGCTGTAAATGTAAGCTTTCCTACATTAACACATTCACTGCAGACTACATGGAACATCATGCTTATAGTAGACATGCCGATTACACGGCACTGTGTTCTGTGGCTTTTATTGATCAGTATGCTGCCGGCGCTTGTAATAGATACTTGTATTGCATGCAGCATCTCAATAGACACCTTGAACTGTCATAAACAGTGGTTGGCACCGAACTTTATGGTTTTTTTTTTCCTCCCCACAATAATGAGTAATGTGGCAGGCCCTTGATTCTCTAAATTTGTTGATTATTGATTTTTAGAATTCAGAATTTTAAAAAAATAGAAGTTCCTTGATCCTACACCTATTTAATTTTGTATAATTTTTTTAAGAATTTACTTTTATTTTTATTTAATAAGTTAAAAATGCATCTTTTATTCTATCCTATTTACATTTTATTTTGATTTCCTTACCATATCATTGACGCACCCATACAAAAATCTACTGAAAATCTAGTATCTAAGAGACACTTAGCCCAGGATTTTAACCAGAGGTGCCATCTACACTGAGCCGTGATAGTTGATTTGAGTGGGTTGGGGGTGGGGGGTTTGACATTTGATAGGTACTGACTTCTTATTTTACCGAATACAATAAAAACATAAAACCTAGTGGCACCTGAGGATCACCAACCCTACAATGGTGGCTGTGAACATGAATGGAATACGCAATCTATTCTAATTCTACCATGATACCATCTGGTAACCACAGCTGACATTACACTGGGATCACTATAGTTATAAGCATATTAAAGCATATATAAATGTGTAAACTATATAAGCATATTAAATGTGTAGTGTTTTATTTGTTTGCTTGTTTTTCCACTATCCTGGACAGATTGAGATGAAATGTTCATCTGGGAGAAGGATTATTTATTTCATTTGTCTAACATAAAACATATTAGACAGCTTCCAATTCAGTCATACAGAAATCAATCATTATCAAAGCTTAAAGAAATGACACAGAAATTGGTAATCCTATTAAATATATATTTTGGCATCAATGAACTTGTCCGATTTTCATTTTGAGACTCAGCTATATCAGATAAGCTGTTCTAAATGGCAGTTATAATGTTTTACAATTATTTTTTACTTTATTTCTCCATGTATATTGTTGCTATTATCCTGCCATTGGTAAACAGCTCCACTGATCATATTTCAATTCAATGGTTAGATAAGATGTTCCATTCTTAAAACAAGACAGAGTGGAATACTTACCTATATGAAACAAAGCTGAAGTAATAGAATAGTATTAATATTGTTTTTTTTAATAAATTCATTACAAATATTTATGACTTATCAGATCTTTTTCTGAAAATATTAAATTCAATACAAAATCTTTTTTCCCCTTATAACTGCATTTTTCATATTTATTAAATTTCACATTTTTGTTTGGGATGAATAATGAAGCTAACTTTTGAAATATAAATAAACTACAAACCACAAAACAACTACTGAGTATTGACAAATTAGTGTTCAAGTAAGAATTAAAAGTAGATTAGGTTGGGATTGTACTTGGGTTTTATAAAACGTAAATTTATCATAATTTTAACTGTAGAGTATGTGGTGTGCTGCACCAAGTACTTTTCTGCATCATTAATTTCAGATCATTGCATTATCTTCTTAAGGTGTTGATATAATCCCTTAACTGTAGTTTATTTTCGATATTTATTTAATCATTTTCTGTTCAGGTTACATTGAGGCTCAGATCTGTCTCCAAATCTTAAGAAAACCTTTTTTATTCTGTTTATTATCGTGTACCTCTACGATGACAATGATGCGCCTTCTTAAGTTAATCATGACTTCAAAACACTTTTTTTTATTGGCTTTATCCCAAATGATATATTTTTTATTATTTTGCATATTGGTTAACATCATACCTCTGTCTGTTCTTAAGCATTTTCTGCATAAGAAAAGTATTTGTATCAATAAGGTATTAACAACATTGTTTATCAGTTTTTGTTGTTTTGTCAGTTTCGTAATTCAAACCAAATCAACGTCTTAAAAAAACCTAATAATGCTGTATCTGTGATCTTCTGTAAAAGTATTGACATACTTTTTGATATGTATTTTTATGTTGCAATTCTGGTTCTTTTCCTAATTAGTCTTTTTGTAATCAAGATTATTTTATAACATTTTTCTGTTAAATCTTGATACTCAGAAGCCTCTAAGAACTAAATTTATTAAATTTAAAAACTTTTTTTTTCCATCAATTTTTAGACAGAAAATAGCAAAGATTCTGCTCCTTCAAAGAAGAATGGAAAAGCTGTAAGTTAAAAGAATATCTTGGAAAAGTTTTCTTTTTCTTTTTTCTTTTTGGGGTGGGGGGGGGGGGCCATATCATAAATATTTTGGTGGTTTTTAGGTAGCTAATAATTTGAAAATTATAACTGTATAAAATGATTTAATATTTAGGGTTTTGAACTTTTTTTGTAAGGCCATTCAGAAATTTTAGCAACTTGTAATGCCATTGAAGAGACTTAAAATTATCAAATGTTATAGCCTTGGCTTCTAAAGCATTGCTGATTTGTTGGGTTGTCATTCTAGTACTTAACTGAATAAAAATTTGCTGTAAATTTAAATTTGTAATGCATATTTTCAAAATAGTAAAAACTTCTTTCTGTGTTTGTTTTTTTTATGCTATTTTGTCTTAGAAATACCTTTTATTTCAAAACTAAATAATTTCTAATTATTTTCTAATTTTATTTTGCAATTTTTAGGATATTAAAACTACGAACTTGGAAGTAATGCAAAGAAATGAGGATTTAAAAAGGCAAGTTATTTTTAAATGATTTTCAGATCACCTTAATTAATAAAGACTCAAAATATATAAATATTTGCTTTCTTAGTTTCTTTAAGAACATACAAAAAGAAAACTCAAAACTAGACCAATTAAGTCCTCAGACTACCAAAACCTGTTTTAATTTCATACTCCAAAAATGAGTGTAGGTTGAATATTGTCATTATTTTCTAAAATTGCCTTGCAATATTTTCACTTCTTCCTATTTAAAAAGAAATCTGTAAGAAAGAAATAGGATTTCCTAATGACTTTTTAGGATTTCCTTTTTTTTTTTTTTTTCTTAGATATACAGGGTGTTGCAAAATTCATGTATAATATTCAAACCATGTGTAGGGACATGGCTAAGGATCAATATATTCTTAATAAACCCATGTCCGGAAATGCCCCATTAGGGCACTAGGTTGTCCTAAAATGAGCCTTTTCTAGAGAACATATCCTTTGTGACACCATGCGAAATGTTTTGCAGGCGAGTCTGGGGGGAAATAGCACCTCAGACTCGCCTTCAAAAGATTTCGCATGGTGTCGCAAAGGATATGTTTTCTAGAAAAGGCTCACTTTAGGACCACATAGCCCCCTAATGGGGCGTTTCTGGACATGGGTTCATTAGGAATATATTGATCCTTATCCATGCCCCTATATGTGGTTTGAATATTACACACGAATTTTGCAACGCCCTGTATGAAAGTATCTTAAAAGAATACATCATCACTCGAACTGCAAATATTTTTTAATGTTGCAAATTTTCGGAAAAGAATTTGCTTTTCCTTCTTCAAGCTTTTCTAACATTGAAGATAAAACAAACAGTTCATAACAAAATGCGAGATCTTGATATTAACATCTGATTCATATAGCATTTTACAATAACTAAAAAAATAAGAATTTAACAATTGAATTTTACAAATAAGTTATGTTACATAATACACTCAATAATCAAGTTTTTTAAATTTTATCCAGGGTGTATGCTTGATGTGTGACATCTCGATATTTATTTTATTGTTGATATAACTTGAAAAAGGAAAAACGAAAAATTTCCGAAAATTTGTTTAAATAAATATATTTTTTTAAATATATTTTTGAAGAAGATGATGTATGTTATTTTTTAAATTCTACTGTTTTATATGAATTTAGATTTTTATTTATTAAATCAATATCTAAATTTACTAACCTGTCATCAATTTCAACATCAGCACATCATTTTAAATTATTAGTTCTTGAATTTCTTATTAATAAACTTTCAATTAATTTCCTTGTGTAATTTTCTTTTTCTATTTCTAATATTTGTACTTTTGTGTTAGGTCTGTGTCCAAATTTATAGCAATGGTCTGATATTTCAGATATATCAATTTTCTTTTTTTAACATAGTGACAATGTTCTAATGTACGTTCCTTAAGAGTACGTTTACTCTCTCCTAGATAAAGATTATTACAATTAATGCATTCAATCTTATATATAACCCCTATTTCATGTATTGAATCACTCTTATTCACCTTCGAGTTTAACAAATTTTTTAATTTATTATTATATACAAATATCATAAAACTTTGATCATCAAGGAAATAGACAATAAAAAACAGAATTTAATAATACAGTCGACTTTATATGTGGAAGTTGATGGGATGCTAAAAAAAAAATTTGAGATAGCGAGATTTCGAGATAACAAGGATTTCGAGATAACCAAAACATAAAATTTCACGTAAAAACACAAGATACGGAATAATATTCTAAAAATTAGTCTTGATAGATGAAAATAAGTATAAATATGTAATGTTAGTTCACAAGAAGTCTAAATATAGCATGATAATTTTAATTTTTAAAAGTAGTCGAAAATAATCACATTAAATGGAAAAGAATTAGTAAAATACAATGAACTTACATTGCTAGAATGGCTTACACCATACTTCTTTCTAATTTCCTCTCTTCTGTCAGTCTTAATATTAAGCATCAACATACTCACCATAAATAAATGTAATAAAATATATATATATATTTATTAAAACGCAAATTTTCGAAGAGAAATCGTCTCTTCTTCTTCAAGCTTACAATGAAAATGCAACTAAATAAAAAAGAATTTAAATAACAAACTAAGGAAGATTACGTAAAAAACAGTATTACATGGATTGTTGAAACAATCCATGTAACAACAATTATAATAATCTGAAAGTAATACAATGAATCCGCTATTAAATACATCAAATTTTACTTTGTTTTTACAACGTGCACAATTTTTATTAATTATCTCATTAGCCATTCCTACTATCCTTTCATTGTAAGCTTGAAGAAGAAGAAGAGACGATTTCTCTTCGAAAATTTGCATTTTAATAATGTATATATATATATTTATATATTATTACATTTATTTATGGTGAGTATATTGATGCTTAATATTGCTAGAATTTCTTAAAGTCCAGTATTGTGGCCTGGCGACATCTCTTTTGAAATTGTTCTTCAACCAATTTTTCTGTTTGAAAAATAGCAGCAAAGTCATCGTTTTCCACATTATCTGAGCATTCCATGAAGCGTCGTAGTATGTGGACAGCATCTTTAGCTTTGGAACTTTCCATTTTTGAGATAACTGGCAACAACTCACTGACATGTTTTATAACTTCCCAAACGTTTTTCGCCGGCTAACTTAACCATATGCAGTAAATTCTGAACAATTTAGAACAACACGCCTAAGCAACAGTGTAATAAATGACTGGCGAGACATAGTAGCGCACACTCGCACCCTCCTTTCCCCAAATGGAGTTATTGACCAGATGATTTATCGGACTCGTCCTTGACCCCTCAGAGATAATGAAGAATGTGAGAGATTCTTGAAAAAATACCTCTATTGCTTCGACACAACTGAACAGCAATTTTTCCTGAAAAATTCATTTTTTACTTCGAAAACTCTTTGACATAACAAGGTTTTGAGTGAAAACTTATTGACATAAGAATTAAAATTAACATTAGATGAATATGTAATAACAAGGGGAAAAATAATTTTTTGACATATCGAGAGTCTACTGTACCATATTTGAACACATAGTTACAAACTGAAAAATATTTGTTAAAGATTCGGTTATGATGTGATATTCGTTTTAAGAATTTAACATTAAGTAAGTTAAGTTGATGTAATACATGATCATTTTCTGTTTTTGTAGGCTTAAAGGAAAACTCGAAGAACAGGAAATAAACAAACAGAAACGAAAGGAAAGAGCTTGTCGTAAAGAGGAAATAAGCTTATTTTTATTTAAACTGCAAGATTTCCATCAACGTATAATGTATTAAAATTCATTAATTGTATATAGGTATTGGTTACATGATTTTTCTTTTTATTATTCTTAATCGAAAAAAATTAGTGAATTTGAAAATTATATAATCTTGTAAATATTGTAATATTAACTTCATAGTGTATTTATTATTTGATAAACACAAGTACTGCAAATTAACACAATTTTTAACTTCTGTGCTGCTTTAATAATTTTATACATGTACATATTTTTTTATGAATAAAGTATTATTAAAGTACGAAAAAAAATTCAAAAGCTATTTAGCTGTGATTTCAAAAATAGTTCTTGAATGAATCTCTACATCAATGGATGGTATTTTTAAAAGTAACTAAGTTACAGTGAGTTTTTCGTGCAACTTGTGGGTTTGAGGCAGGTTTTATTTGAGAACGTGTAAAGCGTTAGGAAGAGTAATAGATAATGATTATCTCTGCCACTTCTGTATATTATTGGTTAGTGTGTAACGGACGGCATTTTGACTAAGATTTACATATGTCTGTTCCTGGTAAATAATTTGTTAGTTTTTTTTTTTTTTAATTATAAATTTAGTTAAAACATTGCCAAAAAATTCAATTTAATGTTTGTTATATAAACCAGTAGAAAAAAATTAATTTAGCAAATTTTATTCAGCAAATCAAAATAATTTTAAGACTAGTAGAATTTGTATTAGTTATTTTTTTAATAATTACTGAAAGAATCAATTTAATGTCAGTACTTAATTGTAATAAAAAATCTAGCAAAATCTATATTTCTTCTCTTAACAGTGGAGCGTTAAAAGATTTAAAATGGCATCCTTTGTAGGTATTGTCTATTCCTTCACTAAAACACTGGAGACGATATGTAATCCCTAAGATAGTCATAGAAAGGATCTCGAGGCGATTCTAGTTCCCTCATAAATGAGAAGTGCGACACCTTTTTTGACAGGCTTTGCCAATCTTTTCAGTGGTCTGCATGAAATTATATAGAAAAAAAAAATGGATGAATAAGTAACGCAATTTTCTTACTCAATTACCACTAAAGTAACTGTGTTAGTTACTCAATTAAAAAAGTAATGGCTTTACTAATAACACGTTACTTTCTAACAGTATTGCAAATTTGGAATGGTTTATGCTTCTCTTGTATCATAGTGCTGTGAAATGTACTCAATGAAATTATGGAGTAGGAAGGAAGAAAACACACCACGACATATGATGCAATCACCTTACAGAAAGTTAATCCAGAAGAAGAAAAAAACAAACTATTGAAATGAACATATTCAACAGCAAATGAGCTTGGTTTAGTAATGATCAAATCACACTATCAAAGTTTTCATCATTACTTTCAGACTTGTCTAAAAGTGTCATAGTTTACACTGAAGTACCTCAGTCAATTGATATTATTGTTCTCAAATCACATATTCATAAAATGTGAAGAAATGCCTCATGTTATTGGTTCTTGAATTTAAAAAGCAGCACCAATCAGTGATGAGATCTAAAACTTTCGACTTAGTTTCATTATGGATTATGCAGCACAATTTCTGTAGAATGTAAAAAGTTCCCTCATAATTAGAATGTAACAATTATATGAGCTAATTGTCAACTTCTTCCAAATTGCATTAATCTTTTTTTTTTTATCAAGTGGAAGCAGAGTACATGAGAAGGTATGTTGTGAATTTTTCACAACAAATGGGAGATTGACAAATACAATCCTTTGAACCTGGTGTTTCCTCAACAATAAGCAAAATCTCTTTGAGCATAGATATCTGCACTTTCTGATGCTTAGAACGAATTTATTTCAGTTGCTTATTTTTGAAAGATAATCTCCTGTAACAGTTAATTTATAACAACAGTAGGCCATCTCCCGTGTACACATGCTTGTTTTTCTATATCACATAAATTTGGTTAAGTAAGAATATTATATTTAAAATATTGCAGTGTTTCGGCAATTATAGTTTTAATTGCCATTTTCGAATTACAAATAAATAGACGGATCGGAAATAAATAAACAATCTTGAGATTCAAAAAACAGGTTGAATACATTCATTATTTAATAGGGCGAATGGGAAGGACACATAAGTCAAAAAAAAAAATAAAAAATAAAGTGAATTGTAGTCCCAGTGGCCTAATGTATAAGACGTCTGACTTCGGATCAGAAGGTTGCAGGTTCGTTTCCCGTCGTTTTGTTGTAAAAATTACTTATATTTTCCATTCTCACAGGATACTGCGCCGGACAGAAAATAAAAGATTTTAGTAATATAGATTGGATTAACCAAAGCTGTATCAAAAATGGCATCAGCTGCTCTATCTTCAAAGGAACTTGCGGTTCTCATGTATTTACTGATATGTTCCAGCTTCACTAATCATGATTGGTACTCTCTAATGACCTTTCACTGAATTTTAGAGTAAGTTCTAAGCACTATTCAATGATGAAATTGGTGATCAAAATGATGACAAGCAAATCTCATGATCAAAGAGCTGTAATGATTGAGTCAGTGTTGGAACAATGATAAAAAATATGACCTTCTATTTGGATATAATAGTAAAAATAAAACTTAAAATAGCAATGTAATCAGAGAGACTGATATTATTTAAATTCAAGTAATTTTAATATATAATTTTGCTTAAAACATAAGTATCTTAAGTGCAGTAAAATTTATGTTGATATACATAGAAATGTGCTGGTCTCAGTAACATCTTAAACATGGAATATTTTGTAGGTCAGTGCATTATTTCTTGAGGTTTTGTGTTTACTAGTTTCAGAACAGATTTTGAGATCTGGAAACTTGACTTTTATTCTTGAAATTTCTTATAAGTAGATATAAGCATAAAATTTCTTACATGTGGAACTTGGAGAATACAAAAGAAAAGATGCCAAGCGTATATATAAAGCTACTAGCCGAAATATCCATTCTTACAACAACAACAACAGATGTCCTGATGTATTGATAGATGAAATTGAAATTGTGAGATTACTTCGAAGCTTTCCCAGTTGGTAAAAAAGTCATGTAATAGGAACAAAGTAATGTTATTTTCCCATTTTGTAACTTGAGATCCCTAGATACGAAATTAATATCGAGATAGAATATAAGACTTCTCATCCCTTTTTTGCCCTTTCCACACCCCTATCTCTTCATACCTTCCCCAGTTGGTAAAAAAAAAAAACATGATGATTACAAATTAATGTTATTATAGTATTTTGCAACCTGTAGAAGTATCCTTAAACAAAGTTTCTTCCCCCCCCCCCCCCAAACACACACACACACGTTGACACCCCTTAGGGATTGATGTCGAAATTCAATCAGATAGCTTCTTTTTGATTTTGACAAAGAACACCCATGTCAAAGTTCGTGTTTCCGTCTGAAGCAGTTTCGGAGAAATGCGTACCCTTGAAGAACAATGGCATGCTGGAGGGTTAAAGGTGTATTCTAATCTAATCTTCTATGATCCAGCACCCTGCCGGTCCCAATGTTGCTGGATTAGTGATGGTCGACCTATATGTATATTTTAAATTTTAGCAAAGCAATTTAAAAATACAAGTATGAAATTTCATGTTTGCATCTCAAGCGGTTTCAGAAATATGCATACCCTTCAGAAAAGTTTTCCCCTCTCCTGTGTACACCCCTTAAGGCTGCTTTACATGCACCATTTCACAAGCCATAC
>JAFIDM010000003.1:58442673-58470289 GCA_023159025.1 Thereuonema tuberculata
AAGAAAGGTTGCCTATCCCCCGGTTACACTTATTAGGATCCGAATATCAAAAATTTTTAAAATATGTATTGTTTCAATTTTGACAGAGAACACTCATGTCAAATTTCATGTTCACCAAGGTGAGGATGAGAATTATGCACAAAAATATTTTTGTTCCAATTTTTGCCACCAGGTGCATATGGGGCACTAATTAGGGATTTCACCCCTAAGGAATGATTAATCAAAATCCTGATAACTTACTTTTTTTAAGTACAACCTAATTAAGAATTCTGCCAAATTTCAGTTTTTATATATAGCAATATTGTATATGAATGGTAAATTAGTTGATTAAATCAATACATTACAATTATTCTAAATTAAAAGGCCAGTATGATTTATTCAAGTTTGTTTAGTTTCCTTGTTAAAAAAAATTCCTGTATCAATAGAACCAGAAATAACAGTTTTAATTTATGTATTGTAATATATAGGGTAACCCAAATTTATTTATACAATTGGCCATAGATTTGAATATAAACATTGTATATAAAAATATGGGCCATCCTGTATTTATTTTTAAATCCTCAAGATCTGGAATACTTCTTGAAGCAATTCATAACTTAAAAAAGAATGTGCTTACATATTCTTGCTTTAAAATATATAAACACACACTGTCCGGCCACTTTATTAGGTACACCTTTCTAGTAGCGTGTGGAGCCTCCTTTAGCCCTCAGAACAGCCTGAATTCGTCGAGGCATGGATTCCACAAGATGCTGAAAACTTTGTTGAAGTATTGTGTACCATGCAGACATGTGTGTCACGCAGTTCCTGAAGATTTGATGGAGGTGTAGGCCTGAAGCAAACAACCTGTTCCGACCCATCCCACAAATTTTCAATCTGGCTGAGATCCGGGCCACTGCAGCAAAGAAAATTCATTGTCATGTTCCTCAAATCATCCCATAGTGATGCAGGCTTTGTATTATCCTGGTGGAAGTAGCCATCTGCATGAGGATAAACTGGTAACATATTTGGTTGCACTTGGTCAGCTACGATGTTTAGGTATGCTCTAGCATCCTTATGTGCCTCCAGAGGTATCAATGGACCCAACATTTGCCTGGAAAACATCCCCAGTTTTGTTAATACCATTTATGCGCACAGCAGGGACGTATCTAATAAAGTGGCTGGACTGTACATATATATATATATATATAGGCTTTTGTACTGTTTAATCTATGTAAGCAAACAATATTACAAAGTAGTAAAAACTCCCTGTAATCTAACAGTTTGACAAATAGGCTAGTTTCTGAAAGATATATTTACATTGTATGTTTTCTATAAGATCAAAGCTTCTCAACCAGTGTGTTGAAAGGAAATTCTGAGTACATCTGTACTCAGAATATTTAGCTTCACATTTACCCAAATGCTGTAATCAAAAACCAAATTCTAGACATGAAATAATCAAAATATAAACTGCATTCTGATTCATTCTAACAATGAATGTTAATCAAGTATTAATTATTCGAATTATTATTGTTAAATATTTTTAAGTAGACTATTACATTCATTATTTTGTAAATGTAAAAGTTTAGTGCAGGGAAATGAAAAAAGTTGAGAAGCACTGTATTAGATAATGTAAATAAAATATAGCTAAATGTTAACATGGAAGTGCCAATCTATGAAGACAACTACAACTATTTTTATCAATATCAGCTTACTAATGTGGCAACAAAAACAATAAATTGGCAGAGATGTACTGAAAATCCAAAAGTAAAGAAAAACTTTTATAAATAAGTTACTTGTCTCAAAACATTGTGCCATTTTGTTCAGTAGCAATTAAGTTGATTTACAAAACCAAACTATTTATTAAATGTAGATAATAATGCTTAAATACTTATTTAACTTCACATATTACTGATGAAATAGAATTCTAAAATTCTTTTGTTGTAATTTAGATAATGTGTACATCTCCCTGCTTTTATAATGAGAAAGTAGGATCTAATTCAAAATTGGATATTATTTCTGAAATATATATTTAATTCTTTTCAAAGTTTGATCTTTTTTGTCAGAATTGCAATGGCACCTCAAAAGCAAAAAACAACAATAAAAACTCACTAATAAAATATTAGAGAAAATATTCATGTGCCAGCAATCTGATGATTATTCATAATAGCCTCAGTATCGAGACCTCATTGTTTATTGGTGACTGCTCCTAACTGATCACCAAAGAGCAAGAAACAGCTGTTCTAGAATGTCACTTAGTAAACACTTGGTTTCGCTCATTGTTGTAATGTACCTTTTTAATCCCTAAATTAAGAAAATCATTTTTCTTTTAAACTCGTTCATGATGATGGTGTTCCATATACTGCGCTGTTTCTAATGTGCATTGCTAACATCTGTATTTAGCCCTGACATAATAAATCATAAATTTTGTGTTAAAAATAAATTCAAATCACCAATTATTTGCAAAGCATAGAACAAAGATATACCAGACAGAAATGAACTACATAAAATTAAATCAACAAATAACTTTTTTCAGTGTTTTATACGTTTATTTTAAATATTTCTATTTTTTTTTTTTTTTTGCTTTTACAGGGCAGTATTGTAGTTTTTAATTGTGTTTTGACATGTTATGTTCAAGTTTTGATTTCTAACTTTATTTTAGGTACCTTGCAATATCTTATTTTAATTAAAATTTCAAAGTATTAATAGTAGTGATGTACTAGCAAAATTAATCTTGAAGGTTTTTAGCAGTTGTGTGATTTTATGTTAACTGATTGATTCATAAATTCACTATGAAGCTATTTTATCCTTTTATTTTTAAAGATCATCATAATGTTCTGCATTTATTACAAGCTACATTCAATTTATGGTTTCTTGAACATCCCTTTTTTTTAATTATTATTTAATTACCCTTCCCCTCTATAATATGTGGTTTTGAAATAGCAGTTATATTTGGAGAGCTTATCAGCAGAGTGGTCTATGTCACAGTTAGTTAGTTTTGAGAAAAATGCAGTTAAAGTTGGCAGATTTAGCTTCGTTGGTAAGAATGATCTAACTTCTTTCATGCTCTAAAGCAAGCAAGGATCAAAAGAACGGTAGCCCACTACGACAGAATAATAGAGCAAGTTGTCAAGAATCAGCAGAGTGGTCTAACTCAAAATTAGTAAAAATGTTAGTTAGACCACTCTGCTGATAAGCCCTCCATTTATTTATCTCAGTTTCATCCTGAGTTAGAGTAGCTGATGTAGCCAGGATTTTGTTATGACTAGTTAACTTTGTGAATGAAAAAAAAAAAAAAAAATTCATATAGAGATGTAGAGACCTATTATCTTGAGGACCTTGTACATAATTCCCAATTCACCCTAACTTGGAAATAAGATCATATTTTTTAAGAGATATTTTACATTTTGCTTGTACAAATAGCTCTTACGGCAAAACGTCAAGGAAAACTGAAGCTTTTTTTTTTTTTTCTTTGTGTAGTGTAATATTTATCATTACCATTATGCTTATGACAAGGACAGACAAAGATAAGGTTAAACATCTTAATGACACTAATCATAAAATAAGCTTACAAATTATGCTTTCATTTATTTTTGAAATTACAATGTAGAAAATTAAACAATCTTCTCTAAATATTTTACCATTCTACTTTTTAAATATTTTATATTTTCTAAATTCTTTATCTGCAAAATATTTTTTTTTTTTTTTTTAACTTTTATATAGTAACAGAGATTCTAAATGCAAATTAACTTTAACACATAAACCTTTTACAACACTGACAATATCTTCTTTTGCAATATTTTGCACAGCATAAACTCAGGCATCTCGGCAGATTTTAAATACAAAATGGTTGTAACAACAAAACTATGACCGACATCACAATCTATATTATGAAATCGTACAGCATCTTTATTAGTAATATTATTGGAAGATACTGCTTGCCCAAGCGATCAAGACTGGGTTTGGCACACTGCCAAAACAATGGAACACACCAAAGGGACGAAAGGAAGCTCTAGAGGGACGGAAAAATATGCTTGGAATTTACACATGAATACGCTTCTTCCTTTTGCGCTTGTTTAAATTAGTTCTTTCTATCGTACAATCGTCATATCAGTAATTTTTCACTTATGCATCTCTCCTTTATACATAGTTTGTTTCTGTTCTTGTCAGCACATACGCATCTCCCCTGTTTTCACGCCGAGAAAGAAGTAGGAGCGACTACTAAATCACGTGACCAGTCTCTTTCGTCTGGCTAAGCAGTAGCTTTATTCTCAATCATAACACGTCATAGCCATTCCTTTCTGCTTATTTATAAAACTCAAAATTATTTATAATATTCGAAACTATTCATTTCCTGATACAGTACTTTAACTTAAAAGGTCCGGGATTATGATTATGAAATAAACAGTGTTCAGCCCAGTCAGAGATCTTAGGACAAACACTTCTATATGAGTGTACATGATCTATTTCTTTCAAGAAAGAAAGAAGAATCAGAGGAATTTATGTCCTCCGAAAGATCATATTGTCAGTGTTAAGGTTTACATAATAAATAATTTATTTGAGGACTTTGTGGAGTTATGCAAATTGGCTTGTTTAATATGTGGGGCAATGATATTTATTTATTTATTTATTTGCTTCCTTATTCTTATACTATTTCCTCTCTCTTGATTTTCCTTGTTTTACATTCAGGAAAAAAGAATATCTAATAGGAAATAGAAGTTTGAAAATAATGAATGCATTTCATACCTACATAAACTGATATTGAGCACAAATATCAGTTACAGAAAAAGATGGCGAATTAGTTGAAATTACAACAACTTTCCTTCGTACTATCTGAAGTAACAGCCCTTGATTGCAGTTGTGAAGACCTCAGGTAGGACTTTTCATATGGCACATTATGGAAATGAATATTTACCTAATTCCATTGAACAATTAGCAAGTTGTGAAAGATGGCTTTGGTTTAGGAAATGTGATGAAAGCTTCACATATGTTAATTTGTGTTGGAAACATTTTTCTGAAGGCATTTTTCAAAAACAAAAAAAAAAAAAAAAAGCTTGCAAAGAATATTTTAATATTAGAAGGCTCTGTATATTTAAAGTAGATCAGATTCTCTTTGAGCTGCTGCACAGCAAGTGACCACAAGTTTGAAGGAGGAATGATTGCTGGGGCTCTAATTAGCCATACCATTGCCCTGCTGCCGTGGGATGTTTCCTTCCTACAACCAAAGGGTTGCAAAACAGCTTATTTCAGGGAAACATGGACAGAAGAAAGTATATTTTTGAGAAATCTTGATTTCCAAAAAAAAAAAAAAAAACCTTCCTGTACTGTTACAAAGAAATAACAGAAAAAAATTCAGTCAAATTTCAGTATTTATAAGTATTTGGATAACAATTTTTTCAAATAAATATATGAATATTTTTTAAATATTGACAATACAGCTAGACAGGAATTATCTCCCAATATAATGCAGCTAGGAATATTAATACAGCATAAAAAAAATTACATGCAAATTAATAAAATTGATTTTAATTGTCTAGTATTAGCATGTTAGTGTAATTCCGTACTTAGATGTTAATGAAAAAAAAAAAAAATTCGATCATAAATAATTTTTGTGATCAGGAAACATTTTCTAATTTTTTTATTAGTATTTTTGTCATCTTCTATACTTAGTAATCGAAACTACATTAAACACATTTGTAAGGAAATTTTATTTCTGATATAATTGGATATTTAAATAAACAAACAATCAATTATATAAGGCTAACAGACTTATTTTATTATTAGAAAACTTAAACAAAAAAGGGCTATAATTATGGTTAAATATTTTTTATTTATTATTTTCCTTTTTAATTATTAAATGTTTTGTAAATTTAGTCTATCTTTCAAACTTTATAATTCTATGTAAAAGGATTAAAAAAAAAAAACTTTTTGATCTAATATTGATTCCTTATAATTGAGGAACCTGTCTTTCTTTAATTTTTCCTTCACATTTATTTATTTGTTTGTGTCGGAAAAAATTAAATCTGGAAAAATCCTTGGTATTTGTTGCTTAATTCCTGATACAAGAAGAGAAAAGACAGACAATGGTTTGGGCAAAAACAAAATTAAATTTTGAAACCACGCATTTGGCAATCCAAATGTCATGAACTTAAAAAAATTACAAGAGGATTTTTCAACTAGAAATAAATAATTGATATATTAAATCAAAATAAAAGACAAAATATATAATTAAGGTATTTGATATATTTTTTTAACTGTTAAAAATAATAAATGCATTTATTTTGCTTTTTTTAGTTTGGGAGGTATTTATTTTCTAGTTCTTAGTTGTGCATTAGATGTTAATGATTTTCTTTTTTTAATTTGGTTATAAATGATTTTTGATCAGGGAAACATTTCCTACTTTTATATGAATACATAAATAAATATAAAACATTTTTATTTAATGTAATTGATTAAAGTTAAATATGTAGAGTATTAAAAAGAATTAATGTACATCAACTGAACACTTTTTTTTTTTTTTTTTACAGACAATTTATAAATGCATTTGTTTTCATTCCACAAGTCTGACCATTTGCTGCTGCAGCAAATCTTTTGATTTAAAAGACAAAAAAAAAAAAAAAAAAAAAATTACATTATAAAAAAAACAAGATTTAAAAAAAATAAATTGTTTTAATACTAAAATTTAAGCTAATAAGTTACGATGTTTCTGACAAAGCAGAGCTTCTACATGTGTCCTTCTCTGACTTTTGGTTTAGATATGCCTATAAAAAGATAAAACAATAAATTTCATAAGGATAAAAAAATTATTTTTTGTTAAGCCTATCATCTATAACCTGCGAATTTTTTACAAATTGCAATTTTAATTCTTTTCCATTCAGTACATTTACTGAATTTCAACAATACTGAAAAGTAATCAAAATAATAAGTTCTAAAAAGAAAAGAAGGCAAAACTTCAAAATGTACTTTAAAACTCAGTGAAGACCTTCACAGACTTTTCCTAAAGTATTAATACTGACTAAGGAAAAATGCAGTGCTTTAAGACACAACGAATGGAAAATAGAAGTTAAGTATGTCTTTCAACAGAGAAAATCAAATTCTGCATATTTTACATCTGCAGAAGTCTTATCTTGTCTTACGACAAGTTTAATACCCTTCAGATAAGAATAAAGTACCTGTAATATTTTTATTTTAGATGCTAACATTCCCAAACAGGTACACATAGTATACTTAAATGTATAGTCAGTAGTATGTCCATGCTTCACCCACTAATCCAGGGATGCTCAAACAATCGATCGCGGAAATAATATAGGTATCAATACAGAATAATCTCATTTCTGTGGCAGTCACACATACTCGACACTTTTAAATAATAATTACGCATTACAGACACCAAAATTTTTAGTCTAGATTAATTGTTTAATAATAATTGTTTCAATTCAAGTTGAGACCCGTCATCCATTACGCATGCGCACTATATCGAAAGCATTGTTCTCTAGACAACACTCGATCGCGTCACACTGTGCTCTGATTGGTCAGAATTTTCCAGAAGCATTGCAACTGCGTGACGTTCAGGGAACTGATTGGCTAGAATTTTACAGATTCTTCTAGAATTAGAAGTAAAACCTACCATTTTAAGTGATTGGGAGGACGAATTCTTGTTTGTTATGGCCAAAGATAAGTGTGTTTGCATTGTTTGTCGAGCTCTGGTGGCATTGGCTAAATGCGGGAACTTAGAAAGGCATTATAAAACCGTTCATAAAAACTATGAAAATGATTTTCTGCAAAAGAGCGAGTTAAGATGAAAACTTCAAGATTTAGTTTGAAAGCAGAGCAATCCATGTTCACTAGACCAGCAAACAATCAGTAGCTGCAACAATTGCGTCTTTTAAAATTTCCTACATACTGGCAAAACACAAGAAACCTTTCGAAGATGACACAGTAGTGAAAGAAGCATTTATTGAAGTGGCAGAGTGTACTTTTAATGACTTAAAAAATGGAACAAAGATTATATCTGCCATCAAGGAGGTTCAGTTATCTCGTCCAACTGTTACTAGATGTATCGAGATCATGAGCAGTATTTGGAGACCAAACTGAAAAGTGATATCATGAAATTGTACAGACTTTTCTTTGCAGTTTGATGAGTCCACCGATATGACTGATACTGCCCAGTTATGTATTTTCATTCGAATGGTATTTTCTGATATGTCTGCTAAAAAAGAATTGTTGACAATGCTACCACTGAAAGAAAAAATTTGCAGAGAAGATATTTACAACGGCTTTTCTGGATTTTGTAAAAAAGTATATGCTACCAATTTATAAACTTGTGTGCATTACAACAGATGGAACACCATCCATGGCTGACAATAAAAATGGGTTGTTGCATTGTGTCGAGCTAATGAGGACTTCCCATCGTTTTTCATATTCCATTGCATCATTCATCAGCAAGTTTTATGTTCAAAATTATTAAATATGAAAGATGTCATGGACATTGCCACAAAGATCGTGAATTCCAATTGTGCGCGATGCTTGCAAAGACACCTTTTCAAAGTGCAATTGGAAGCTAGCGAGTCGGCTGAGCACACTGATTTACTTCTGACATGAGATGGTTGAGCCGCAGAGAAATTTATGTTTGTTTGATTCGCTATTTAGGTGGCCCGTGCTGCTCTCACGATTGGCCCTTCTAAAACTTAGACTAGTATCAGGGACCCCTGACGCTGTGATACCCTTTCACTTCACAGGAGTGACGCACCTACATAGATGCACCACATCCACGGTGAGGCGAACAATTGCTGAGAGCCGCTCACCGAGCAGACCTCAACAATTTTCAACAGGGTCGGGCCGACTCACCTTCAGTTGTTGGCACAGTATCAGTCATTCTTACAACTGCAGCTAGGTATCCGTCTGCCCTCTGTTCTGTCCTCCTATCTCCTTTTTCATTTAAAGCAATATCTCCCCTGTTATGACGAAATAAAAGAAGAGCAACAGATTGGGGAGCAGGAGACACCTATCAGTCCAAGTGCACATCTGGTTGCACGTGTCTACGGCTGAAAGATAGGGAAAGCAAAGGAGGATGACTCTCAAAGGCAAGGTTAAGTATAATAAACGCAAACGAGAGGCCGAAATGGAAACAGAAAGTGGCGAAAAATGAATGGCATCTGTTAAGAGTTTGGTGATGGAGAGTTTCATAATAACTGGTCGACACCCTGTGGAGGAGATTCCTTTATCCCCTGCGAAAGGGGACAATAGGCTAAGGATGCTTAAAATATATGCTTGGGAAAATTAAGATGATTTGAAAATATTCTTCTGAAGATCATTTCTTACAAAAGCAATGAAATAAGGTGTAGAAAGTGAAGCTGTATGAAGCAAACCTTTTAGGATTGTTACACAAATAAGTCCAGCTTTCAAGCTTGTCAATATAAATGTTGACAAGCCATAATAACATTGAATTCACCGCATCGAATAGGCGATGTTGGACAAACTGCCCAGTCTTTTTCCACACATCTCCTTGAAATCTTTCCTCCACTGAAATCCCATACACTATTTAGTCAGACCCTCCTAATTGCACAGCAGCTAAACAGCTTTTCCATCAGAATTACCCCACTGCCTCTCTTTCAAAATCTTTCAAATAATCCTGCTGCCAGTGGTATAATGCTTCATATTGCTAAATTATCTATCCCAAATTCACAAGCCTGTTGTCTTACATATTTATGCTGTTTCCCTGATGGTGTGTGTAAAACGCTTTAAAATTGATTGATGCAAATTCATCTTATACCATTTCTTTCAGTAATTCATTTTTAGCGACTCGTTTGGGAGCTATTGTGATAGTGACCAAAATCGGTAGCTATTGCGTTTGTCCTGTCCCTCCGTGTCTGTTCTCCCCTAATAACTCCCTAACAGAAGGTCAGATCGGCAAACTGACTTTACCACCATGTTCAAAGGCCCAGACAATGTAGGAATAGGGTATTTTCAATATTATCAGTATGGTGTAAAGTCTTCATGAGCTGCTACATGCGGTGGCATCAAATCAAACAGGCCTTGGATGTGTTCCTGGGGTACTGCCTGCCAGGCTCCTAATATCAGAGTCCACAGTTCATTGGTATTGGCTGCTAGATGACAATGATGGGCTAGTTGCTGAATGACCATATTGCAGACATGTTTAATAGGTGACATATCAGGCGAACATGCAGGCCAGGGAAGAAGGGCCTTTGAAGACGGCCTGGACATTTCTGGCAACATGGTCGGGAGTTGTCTTGTTGAAATATGACTCCAGGAAGCCATAGTGTGCTGAAGGAAGGGTACGACTTTAGCCTCCACAACTTTCCTGATGTAGCGGTTTCTGTTGAGTGCCCCCAATTCATAGCAGCCAAGATCACAGCCGCAGTATGAAAATCCTCCTTTTATGCAAGCCGATCATTCGGCCCCGTTCAAACTCTGTAGCTTGCTTATAAGGCGCCCTTTGACATCGACGAGGCATACTGACTCTAGTAGGCATGTGTACGATGAAAAACTACTACAGCTGACAATGAAAACTACTTGTCTAGATCCACAATAGTCATCTACTTATATGCTCTTACACAACAGTTCAGAGGGCACTGCTGAGTCTAGGCATGCGCAATCATTCCCAAATTTTAATCATGGTGTTGCATTTTTCACAAACGTGAGTGTATTTGTACTCAGTTTTCAAATAAGCAATAATAAATCTGTCAGTTTCACTGCCTATTTTTAATGTTTTTTACTACTGAATGTAGAATAATAACACTATAGTGAAGGCATCTTCTATATGTGTGTCACTTTGTGACATGAGTCGTAATAAGGATGAAACAGCTGTCCCAGATTGCCGACGATGGCTCAAAGGAGTGAAAGCAAACGGATTTGTGCATTTCTATATTTTTTCCGTTTTCCAAGTTAGTAAACATCATAGGAAAGAATGCTGGTGTGATCTCATCAAACTTGTTTTGCTATTCAAATCTTACTTGAAAATAATTTAAAGAATTATTATGCTATATTAATGATTTATGATTACTAAGATTACAAAATCACCATTAGCAGATCAGTATCTGTCAAATGACATTATCAAATGGTTTTAATGTAGAAACAAAAAAGTTATCTTCAATCTGAGTAGCTAAAATTTAACTTACTGAGAAATCAGAGTAAGAACTTGTTACAGAGGCCTCAGGTACACCATTCGAAGGAAGAACTGTGCTTGTATGAGGAAATGGACTGTTAAAAACATCCATCCCCTTAAGGATTCCTCTGGAAGACTTGGTAGTTTTCTTGTTTGTTGAACGCTAGAAATAGAGTATTGGCCGATCTAAGTTTAAGTTTAAAGCCAGGCATTTTTTTCCATCATTATTAAAGTAAATTAAAGATTAAAAATATTATATTGTCAAATGTTTAAGAAAAGTATTTATAAAATATAAGTATTTTTTTTTATTATTTTATATTAATTGGCTATGTTAACAAGAAACAGAGCTAACTTAAATCAGAACAGTTACATATTGCTAAGCTGATGAAACTTTGGTACTTACAAATTAAAAATAGAGGTAATTTTGTATGAACTGTAAACATCTGGGATGGATTTGTGGAAAGTTTATCAACGAAGAATAGATGAAAAGTAAATGAGGAGTAATGTCATAAACTGTGTGATGTGAGAGGGTAAATGGTGGATTCTAAGAGTTAAAATATAAATGTTGCCAGACGAAGAGGAAAGATTAGTCATTATAATAAATTGGGGTTAAACAAAGATATAAAAAAAAATCTCCAAAATGAAATAAGAAGAAATGTGATCGTGACAAGTGTTAGGTCTTACTTGCAAAGCCAAGAAAACTTATCCATCAAGATTTGAAAAACAAAAATTATTAGTATTCAGTGGATTGAAATGAGAGGGTCAAAGATGTTGCTGTTAGATCCAGTTAAAAGGAAGAGAAGAAATAAGGAATGGTGATTCATAACAAAACAAATGTATGAAATACTGATGAACCTAGTTCTGAAAAACAGGCACCTGCTCAATAAAATTAAAAAAATCTCTAGGTGAACCAATTTACAGCGTTAGTATTTTTGTGAATACCATCCAACTTACTAAAAAACAGCTATTTGCATTTTGCTATCAAAACAAACAAACAAGTAAATAAATAAAATTGGTCCCACAAATTGAAAGGTGTATATTATGCAGATCTGGTGCTGAGAACCTGTTCCATGACTAATTTGAATTAAAACAAACAGTAAGATGCCATATGAAGTTGGGTTGATTTACCTCCAGGTGCTGAGGAAAGGAAATATACAAAAATAATAACTAACAAGGAGACCACATGCACAGTATATCATGGAATTTAATACCTATTTGGTAGATGAAAGTATGTATTAAGTATTTTAATATGGAGCCAATCCTACATGGGTATTTGATATTGTTTTTGTTGAATTTACTATAATAGCTTAAACACTAAAAATATAACCAAACCATTAAGATTGTCGCTAAGAGTTTCAATGTGATGGACTCAAATGATCAAGTTACTTTGATCGAATCCGCTCTGTGTTTTTGTTTTTCCTTTTCTTTCATCTTTATTTTTCTAACTTTTCCTAATGTTAAAGTACTTTCTTTTATTTTGATTTTATTTTCTGGCTTTACAATTACAAACTGTAATTAATAACCCTATAAAAATACAATGTAAAATAATATTTATTTAATTATAAGGTAAAAGTTTAATAAAATAATAAACAAAGTTTTTCTAAAAATTATCAAGTGGATCATTTATATTTGATTTATTTCTTTATTATTTTTATTTTGTGGCTTACATTAGTAATACGATTAGAAATTGTAAATAATATCACCTTTAATTGTAAGATAAAGTAAAATGTTATTTATATTATTTTATTATTTATATAAATGAACAAATATTTATTTTAATCTTTTTCATAATTTTCCTTTATCCTTTGTTTTTCTTTTTCATTATGTTAATGCATTTTTTTTTTATCACTTACATTCTTAATATAAGCCAATGTCAAATATCTCAAAATCTGTGAACTACTGGTCCCCAAACCCAAATGCTGGAATATGAAACTATCTAATGGACTAATGCATTCCAATAAGTTGGAGAAATCCTCAAGATGGAAAACGAATTCAATAGAATTGAACAAATTTCCACAATAAATTCATATATAATTTTATATCATCAAAATATTTTACTATCTCCAGAGTAACTTCACAAATACTATTACAATATGGATAGGACAATTTTGTGACATTAACTTTTAGTAATGCAAAAACAGTGCAATGTTTGAGAACAGGTAATAATAAGACTACACTGCAATAAATTCAGTGCAAGTTCATATCAATGAAGCATATGGAAAACATTTCTTTTAATAGAAATAAATGATTGAATAATTTTCAGAAGAATACCTTTCTGGGACCGTCACTTCTTGATGCTTTTGAAAAAGAAGGGAACTGAGCTAGACTTGAGTGAATTCTTGGCACTGATAGAGGAGGAGCCACCTGCAATGATAATAATGTTAAAATTAAATTTTATTGCTACACTAGACAGCTCCGTCACTTCGCTCTGGATGCTTCACATATTTAACAGAAAATAACATCAAAAAAGCAAATTACATCAAGTAAACTAAAAATTTAAATTCTAAAGATTCGCATAGGATACAAAAAAAAGTTATCTGATTTGGATGATGAAGAGGAAGAAACTATAATTTTGAGATCAGTTTGAAACTTTCCCCCGTAGGTAAAAAAAAAAATCACAACTTAGTCTTATTTTGTATCCTGAAAACTCTGTAGAAGTACCCTTCAAAGGTTTCTTCCCCCCCCCCATTTACACCCCTCAGGACGTGAATATGGGAAATCCATCAAATATGTATCTTTTAGATTTTGACATAGAACACTCGTGTCAAATTTCATAAGTCCAACTCAAGTGGTTTTGTAGATATGCATACTGAAACGCCTTGCCATGGTTCTTTAGCGTACTTGTAGGGAAAGGGTTATAATACAGAGAACTAACGCAGTGGAATGTCTGAAGGATTAGGCGAGACAGCTCGGCCAATTTTACCTCGTCTAGGAATTAAATAACTACAGAAAAGAATCTGTAGAGGTTACAGCGGTGTTTGACTGATGCCAGGAGGATTGGGGACTGTTTTGTAAACAGAGCTTAAGGGGCTTATGACGGCACACAGTCTAGTCAGGTCAGAGGGGTGATGCCAATTGGTGGCGGACAAGACTGGCGTAGGGCTTCCACCATTTAACTCTGTGTACGTTCCCTACACTGGCATGGATAAGGGAGAATAAACAAATTACTGAATTGAAATGGATTATAATTAGTTAATAAAACAGGTAACTGGGACAGAGTACGAAACAGATTTAATAAAGAACAAGATATATATTTAAATATAGATTATTATAAGGAGATTATACATTACTCCAGGGTTTCAAACTAAGTAAATAAAATGAAACATAAAAGACCACGCGTAAATATCTAATACTGGTGGCAGTCAATACAGTGGCGTTCCTATGCGCTAGCACTGTGTGGAGTTCACCTGAAATCACATAGTTTGTGGCAGTTCTCGGAGGTGGTGATGCAGGTCAGATTTCAGTCCATTATTCTTGGTTATTCGAAGAGCATTCCCGTTGTCACAGGCCAAAAGTGACTATCCCTTCACATTGTTCGCCATAACTTCCTTCAGAATTATTCAAATCGATCAGGAATTGTTTTGTTTAAAAGTTCAGTAAGTGGACAATTAAGCGGTAGTATCTGGGCCAAGATGTTTCTCACCATTTTTTAAAATTTTGGAAAACACTGGAAACGCACCAGTCAAAAGCGAATACCACCCTTTCACTTTGCGGAGTTATTTTTTATTTTGTTTTGTTTGGTAAGCTTTTCTTGTTAATTATTATATTAATTGTAAAATTTGTATTGTTTTATTCATTTTAGAGATGCCACCGTGCCAAGAATATCCTTTAGATCTCAAGAAACGGGTCATTATTTTCCTTGAATCTGGGAGAACAATTCGTGATGCCTCAGCCACATTCTCCGTCAACATCAACACAATTAAGTTATGGAAAAAGAATCTGAAGAAGTAGAAGACTTGAGAATAAGCCACAATCGAGTCGACCAAAAAAAGACCAATTTTCAAGAAAAATCAATGCAGAGTCTCTCGCAGTCACATCCAAGACTTACTGCTCATCAAGTTCTTAAAGAAGTTCAAGTCGATAAAGACCCCGATGTAAGTATCCGCACTGTTACACGAAGGCTGGTTAAGTTTGGACTGCATGGATATCATGGAGTCTGGAAACTTCTAATATCCATGAAGAACAAGACCATTAGATTGAACTGGGCGAAGATGGAATGTTCTTTTTTACCTTTTTAAGACCGTATAATTTAGTAGATAAAGGAAGGGAACAATGTTAATTTATGTTGTCAAATTATTTGTTGAATAATCAATCAGAAATAATGTAATGAAAAACACTGCACCAGTACTGTTTCCAGATTGGAAGAATGGATTGCGTTTCTTGTCTGGCTCATTTGAAGTTACTGGCGTAGAGGCGTTGTAGTTCGTTCGAGCAGGCATATTGCTTCGACCACTTGGTGAAAAATGTGGGCCCGGTAGCCGAGTGGGTTAGGACGCTTGGCTGCGGGTTGGAGGTGGCGGGTTCGGTTCCAGGCCTCGGCGGAGCATGGGAATTTTTCCACGCTCTTTCTCCTCCAAACGGGTCCTAGGGTCTACCCAGCCCTCTCTAGAATGGGTACCGGGTTTCTTTCCCGGGAGTTAAAGGCAGGTGGGCAGGCATAGGGCTGACCCCCCCCCCCGACCTCAACTTCGTCCCGTTAGGTCGTGAATGCTGGAGCCTACCCTCCAGCCACCCCATAGGCCTTTGTAGGCCTGTAAGTGGGATACTTTAAAAAAAAAAAAAAACTTGGTGAAAAATGCGGAGGAACAAGAATTTCATTATCATAATTACTATTATTATATTATTATTTGGCTATTATTAATTTCATTATTAAATTTTGTTTGATGTTCGAATTTTGGTAAGTTTTTTTTTATTATATTAAGTTTACAAATTAAGTTCTACTAGATTCTTATAAAAGAATATGAATCTGTCTGTAGGTTCTGTAGGCTAATGTTTTTACATTAGAAACCAAAATTATTATTGTTTTATAAAGGGAATAATACAAGAAACTGACTGTATATAAAGTAAGATTGAAGTGACGTCAGAGAACCGCATAACACATTATTCTGCAGCGAAGAATATATTGTAGTTCCAGCATTCTTGTTATTTCATCCTGAATTTAGAAATTATTGTTGATTTGAAAACATTAAATATTTTAGGAGACAGAAAATGTAACTTCAAATTATTAGATTTGTTTATTTTTCAATCATACAGCAAGGGAACAAGCGATTGGCTAATGTTGTTGTTAAGGGTCTCATTTCAAATGGCAGCCTTCAGTGCATCGCTTGCATCTCCTTACAAATATTTCAAAAGTAATTGTAAAGGTCAGTGTGAAAGAAATAATTTTAAATATTTATTTCAAGTTAAGAGAATTGGAACAGCATCTGACAGTTGATGAAGTCATTCAGAAAATGACATTTTTGACAGGAATATTAGCGAAGTCATTTTATGCCATTAAGAAAGAATTTCAAAAGGAGAAAATTTTACACACACCAGGCAAGAAGAGGCCGCGGGAAGCAAATACATCATGTTCGGATAAAATTTGTCCTGAGCTATCAAATATTTCCTGCACTATATTGTGTAGAACATTGTAGATTGTGTGAATTTAGGTATCAGACTCAGCATAGAAATTCACGATTATGTGGCAGTGAATCACTTGGTAACACAAATATTTGCGTGCAATTTTGTGGAAGATGAATTTTGGAATCCGGACTGCTTGATAGACTGAAGAACAGCCAGTAGTCATTAATTTCTTCTGATTCTTCAGTGATCGTACTGTGATTCTTTTGATAGTATGAACGATACAGATTCATCAATTGGATGTGAAGTTCTCACAGCGATCAGTGATTAATAAAGCTAAAGCAAAAACTTATCAAATACAATGGAAAAATAAACAAACAAAAAAATGTGAAATAAAATTAAATAAAGCAAAAAGAAAAAAATAAATAAAAAGCCGAATTTTTTTTTTTGAATAACATTGGGAATCGATCCAACATCCTTTGTCTTACAAGCTGAATGCTTTATCCATTAGATCACCATGAAGTATGTATTACTCCGCATTACGTCACTTCAATCTTTACAAGAAATGGACTGTAGCAATGTAATTATGGAGATTACGTAAATTACAGAAAAAAGGGCAATGAATACCAGGATTATAACAATTTTCAAGTTATGACTTTGCTATTAACAAGTAAGAAAACAATAATCGAACAAGTAAGACAGTGAAAAAGTTATTTAACAAAATTTCAGAAAATTATAAAAATTATACAAAGAAATGTATGTGAAAAATTGGTAATTGATTGCAGAGCTAGATTTTTTTATTTATTTATAACTATGTACATACACTATTATCACACGTCTTGCGTAATAAGTACTGAATTGTTCCATACTAGAGTTAAGTTCATTCACTAATGGGACAGTCTTGTAGAAATATACAGGATATTGTTCAATCACAATTGTTCTTATTTTCAGCAATGCATTCACTGTTCAAATACGCATCTGTATTGTCATTTCTGTAGCACTTATGCTTTGTAATTTGGAAGCACATAAAATGTAGCAATAGATTATCACTTTGATAACACTGCTCTAATAATTCAGTGTGAGCACTTATAAACTAAATCTGAAGTAACACTAACTTGTAGCACTTTAATTCTCTAACCGCTGTAATTGCAGGTTCTACTAAATAGAGCTGACGCACTAATTAATTTCAGTAACGTAATAATAGCACTGTATTATTCACAGTAAAGTTGCACTAACTCGAAGCACCAATTCAATTTGAATAATAATACTTTAATTTTTGAATTAATTCTTTAGACAGTTTCTTCTACTCGTAATTCAATTTCATATCCTTTGAAATTAAATAACAGAATATACACAGTTGAACATATTCTTTGACTTGAGAAAATGTTCCTTTAATTAACTTGGCAACGCTCCAAATATCTATCATGTGAGTACGACATTTACTTCTATCCATTCGTTGAATAACAACGATTTACAGGTAACTTCTTTCCTTCCTTTTCACGAAAATATATAATCGAAATTTAACTTACAGTTCCTGTTGATACTTCTCATTCAACGCTGCGTTGTATCTCCTCGCTTCTAATGCGAAAGTCCTTCCAATTTTCATAGTCTTGGCTTAGAGTCCTTCTTTTCACTCACAACATGTTGTATCATCGCTTCCCCTGAATGGTGCCGTCCTGCAAGGCCTCACTGCTCTTCTCATCTCAACACGAGAGCCTTAACCTTACGGCTTTCACCATTCAATCGCCTTCAACTCAATGATTCCATACTCTCCAATCAGTCAACACTATTCATTTCAGTCATGTGTCCACTCAATTTCCTTTTTTCCATAAAGACGCTAATTCACTCTTTTGGAATTATGTACTTTGTGACGCAGCACAAAAATATCCAAACATCTTAATCTTATAATTAAAATAAAATTACTTCGAAGCAAAGTAAAAAATAATAATGATTTTAATCAATTAAAATTCTCTACAGTATGTAATAGGGGGGTCAGTCCATGTCAAACCAACAAGCACTCAACCCGACCATCTCAGATTTTGATGAAACTTGGTTTATTTGTAGTCTTTTGTGCCCTGAATTCAAAAATAATTTTTAAAAAATTCTCTCTCTTATAGTTTCTTAGCTATATGTATTTCAAAGTCTGAAAATTTCACATTTTTTACGAACGCGCTAAGCTAAAATGTGCTCTAATTCAAGTTCTGTAAGCCCTAGAAGGGTGTTCAATGGCTCATTTTAAAGAGGATTTAATGAGCTTTAATTCAATGACACCAAACTTAAAACATACTGGTGAAAATATTTTTATTTTTTTGAAAATTATATGTATTTTTTATTGTAATCTAGCCAATACACCACAAAAAATTTCAGAGTGGGATGACAATGGGATCCGCAGTTAAGATAAAAATACTTCACGGTGGTTCAATATTTTTATGAGTTCTGGCATATCGGCTATGGGCAATTTACTATATGTCCAAAAAAGAAATAAATATCATTTCAATCAGTAAGTTAACTATAAATATTATTCCAACATATATTTTATTTGCTGTAATATTACGCACATTAATTAATTAAAGAACAAAATTTAAAATAACTTGCCCATTTTAGCATTAGAAATTTTTACACTCAAACGTAAATGACATTTTAACAACATATTCAAACACATATACTGGGATATGTGGAAACCATTCCAAATTCTCCTTTAGCAAGGATGAAAATCAGATTCAACAGACACATTAAATAGGTACAAAGAAAAATCTTAGTTAAAAAAAAATTCCAAAGTTCACCTACTATCAAAATTTACACACCACAGTTTTCTGTATATGTAACACATCTTAATCACTATTTTTTTTTAACTTTTTCAGTTTGGAAAGGAGCTTTTCTGTTGCTTTTGTACCTTCAAACTCTGTCAGATTATATACTCTTCCAGTTTCTGTTGTAGGATCTAATTTAGTTAGCACATCAGCTTTGTTAATGATTAGTACATGTGGTGAAAGAATTTAAGTGTTAAAAGAATCTCCTAATTCAAAGGTTACAAAAGACACTGGATTGGTGAAAGAGATTAAATAAAATATTTATTCTCGTAAAGAACTCGCCACAAGAAATTGGCGAAGATCGCAAATAGCCAACAATCAAAGGCACGCGCCTCGCAGCTTGCGGAAGTGGTTTCGTGCCGATTGTTGGATGCGAGTGAGCAGTAGTTTCTCCCCAGACAGCGAAGAAGCAAGAACTGTTTTGCTGTTAATGAGTGCGAACGTTTACAACCAAAATAAGAACTTTCCGTGAGTATGTAGTTATGGTTATTGCTAACTCTGCGAACAGTGAAGAAATACTTTATCTGTTGAAGCATAGCTTTAATATTGATCTCATAGTACATCTGGCGAACGAGGGTATTTAAACGATGGAGAAGGTCCATGAGGCTCTAAAAAACTTATTTTAACCTCATCATTTTCAATTCCTAACACCCACCCTAACCACCATTCATTGTCATACATACATGTGACAAAAACAACAATTTCACTCAAATCCAAGTCACTGTCAACATCATTTACTGAAACAACTTCCTCTTTTGAATCATTTGAAAAGGAATAGGTCTTAACCAAAACTCTGGTTTCATTTTTTGGTTGATAGTTATGAAACTGTTGAGTTCTTTTAACTGTTTTGGCTTCTTCTAATCTAACTTTCAAAAGTATCTGTTCACGTTCATATTCTTCTTGTGTGGAATAAATGAAATCTATATTTTTTATATTTTCTTTAGCCCAGTCATACAATTGGCGCGGATATGTGATTTTGTAGAAAATTATTCTTTTGTCCTCCAAGATGCTGTGCAAGGCTTTTATTAGAACAATGCTCAAGCAACGATACATCCCTTTGTAATTTATTACATAGAAGACAAAAGTTGCAGCACTTGAGCCAGATTGCATGGTACACGATACGATTGTTGTGCATTTGTTCCAACGGCTCATGATAGATTTCCTAAAGCAAAAGCTGCTGATTGAACTTGAAAAGATTCATTATTTTTCAGATGGAACAGCATCTCAGTACAAAAATAAATCAAACTTTCTTAACCTCTGTCATCATAGAGTTGACTTTTCTGTTGAAGCAGAATAGAGTTTCTTTGCATCTTCACATGGGAAAAATGCATGTGATGGTGTAGGGGGTTCAGTTAAACGTTTACCCGTGCAAGCAAGCCTTCGTATGGTATACAATGAACAGATTATGACTCCGCGCCAATTGTATGACATATAGCTAAAAAATTATAAGAGATAGATTTTTTTAAAATTTTTTTTTGAATTCAGGACACAAAAGTCTACAAATAAACTAAGTTTCATCAAAATCTGAGATGGTTGGGTTGAAAATTACTATTTTTTGGTTGATTTGATATGGAATGACCCAGGGTATACAGTTATAATAATTTAAATTTTAAAGTTATGAGAGCTAAAACATAGAAACTATAGTACCTATAAAGGTTTTATTTATACCATAAAAAACAATATAATAAATATTTATGAATTATTTTGTATTATGCTTTATTTTCCATGTCATTTTACCAAATATAATATTATATTTTTTAATTCACTTACTTTATATATTTGACTCTCCTTTAAATTTGTATTAAATTATTTCTTGAATTATTTTCTTTACTGCCATAAGGGGAGATGACTTTGTGACACATGATTGATTTTTTCTTATTTCAAATCTCGCACCACGGTCATAAGGGAAAGACGGCGAAGATTATCGGCAGCAGGTGGACACATGTACAGAGCCACCAAGCGGCTGCAGACTTGCTTATTTTCACCAGCCATTTGCATGTTGAAACCTGCTTTTGCATTGTTGCAAATTTGGTAAATTTTGTTCTGTGGTGTATCGTACATTTACGAACAGACTAAGACAGGTAATTATTATTGAAGATAAATATGTTAGCTACAATATGGTTTATAATTATGTATGTTTGATGTTTGTTAGTTTAAGATATAAGCAAGTTTTTAAAAAATTGAAGGTTTGCAGGGTGACGTTGTGACAGCTCGACCGTGTATTAATTGACTGGAAAAAGACTCCCTCTGGGGAATAGGTATTCAAGGATCCTAAAGGATGAATTCCTTGGACTTCTCAAGAAACTAATGATTGCTTTGGAGTCAGACACAAAACAAAATTTACGATCCAGTTTCCGAAAGATGGGGATAGTTCCTCTCAATGAGCATAAGGCCCTGCATCGGCTTCCATGATAGCCCATGTTAGAGAGATGTTCATCGAGGAGCTAAATAAGAAGAGAAAAGAGGTTACTAAAACCCAGAGTGACGAAGAGGAGGAAGAAGATTGAATGTCCCACCAGGCAAGAGTATTGGGGCATCCGACATTCTAAATGCCACTATCCAAGACACGATTGCTTCTTCCCAACCAACTGCAGGTACATCCTCCAGAAAGGCAATAAAACGAAAAGGTCTTCTTCCAAAGAAGATGGATGAAGAGAGTGAAAACAGCGAATAGTTTTCCCTCCAGGACTTCGTCCAAAGTCTGAACTTTGACGAAGATGAATCCAACAAAACTGATACTGGCAGTCCTCTGGCATCCTTACTCCCAAGCACCGGCTGCTATGCTACTCAAAAAGCATCGTTAAAGTGGGAGACCATGTACTTGTTAAATTTGAGGGGCAGCTCATCCCCGGAAGTCACTGATACAAAAACTGATGGATACGACCAAGAAGGACTGGAGATGGCTTCCTTAATCCAGATGAAAATCTGTATTTATAGCAGAAAGTCCTCTTCTTAATCGATCCCCCCCCCCCCCCCCAGCAAATTAGCAATCGAGGTCTGTACCAAGTCCCAGAGTTGGATTAATTTTTCATTCCTTTTGTTCAATGATAAAACTTGATTTCGTGTTAACTATGAAAATTGTGTAATTATCATTACCAAAGTGTGTACCAATGTCCTAAATAAACGTTTAAGGAGGTTACTTTGTGCACCATTTTCTCCCCATGCATTTCAAGCCATAAGTACACCTTCACAAAGTCACCCAGCAATGTGGGGGTGACACTGTGACAATTGTTAATGCAAATTCTCAGCGGATGTTTAAGAATTAGATTAGAAAAACACAGTAGTATGTAGAGGAAAGATGGGTCAACCAAAATAAGTAGTTTTGGGTTCCATTCAAAAATGTTCTGCTGGCAGTAAAAAAAGCCTGTAAACTGTCACAAAGTCACCCCCTCCCCTTTCAGTACTATTGTTACATAGTTTTTTTAATTTGTAGAAAGTTTTATTATTAAAAGGTACATTAATCTTTCTGTGGGCAATAAAATATCGTATTTAATTTTGATTTCATTTTTTTCTTTATCAGTAGAATGGTTATGCTTTATAAATATAATGATTTTATTCAATATTCAATTTATGTTATTTATATTCATGTTGTTTAGATGTATCTTAAAAATATAAACCATAATTTAAAAGCGAATCAATAAATTTTGTGCATTAAAATTTTATATTTAATCAAAAAATATTCTTATATGTTTTAAACATAAATATATGAATTGGGCTTTTTTATTAGATTATTTCTGATTGATTATTCAATAAATAATTTGAAAACATAAATTAACATTAACAACAATGGATGAGACCAAATTATTTACAAGTGACATCCTGGAACAGCTGTTTCACGCTCATTGGCAATCATCAGCCAGAAGAAGTCACAGTAAACAAGAAGATCTCCGTACTGAGGCTAGTATGAACAATACATTGAGTGCAGTGGTGCCTCAAAGGAAAAAAATGCACAATGAAAAACTCATCAACGAAAAAAACTAGTTAGAAAATCTATGTGCCAGCAAGAGCAGCCTCAGTGAATTTTTTTAAAGCATAAGACTTCAAACTGTGCATTTGAAATGTTAAAAAAAAAAAACAAGAATTATGGATGAGACCAAATTATTCACAAGTGACATTTTGAGGCACCACTGCACTTCCTATGTATTGTTCATACTAGCCTCAGTACGGAGACTTTGTTATTTACTGTGACTTTCCCTGGCTGATGATCACCAACTTGCGTGAAACAGCTGTTCCAGGATTTCACTTGTGAATAATTTGGTCTCATCCATTGTTGTTTTTTTTTTAACATTTCAAATGCGCAGTTTGAAGTCTTATGCTTTAAAAAAATTCATTGAAGCTGCTCTTGCTGGCACATGGATTTTCTCACTGGTTTTTTCATTGGTGAGTTTTTCATTGTGTGTTTTTTTCCTTTGAGGCACCACTGCGCTTCCGATGTATTATAAATTAACATTGTTCCTTTCATTTATCAACTAAATTACTCAGTCTTAAAAAGGTAAAAAAAAATAAATACAACTTTTTTTTTTTTTTCCAATACTTACATGTAAAATTTTGATTCCCCCCAACTTCCCTCTCCTTGTTGGTGACAATGCCAAGCTTAGCTCATATACATAGTTCATCATCCTCAACATATGTGCCAAGTTTGATCAAAATCCCAGAGATAGGGTGCTGACCATATCCTTGTAAATACACAGCTGATTACCAAACAAAATGAATTTCATGAATACAGGTGGTCCTCGACTTTCATACAATTCGCTATTTCAGACTGTACTTAAGTTAGATTTTTATCGACATGAATCACAAAACCTGCTTACTTCCATGTAATAACTCTCCTCTCCGACATTAGTCACACCTTTTTCCAGGTATCTGTACAAATTCAGTCTTGAGTTAGAACGTGTGTTTATAAGTTGTATCTTTGTCAAGTTTATGTTAAGACATATGTTGTCAGTTTATGTACATATCTGTTTTGGTGAAAAATTTCGCCCTTATCAATTCATAAAATGAGTGAAAACATAAAAACAACATTGCTCTACTTTCGTACAAGAACAATTAGATATGAAAGTCGAGGACTGCCTGTATCTTACACTTCATATGAATAATGTAAAATTGTAATTGCAACATTGAATTATTTAATGTTACCTACTTTAGCTCTCTTGCCATTTGGAGGTTTTGATGGAGTTCCTGGTAAACAACGTTTATGTGCAGTTGTAGGTTTCGTAGTTTTCATCTTTTGCTACAACAAAACAAATATATTTTTTCAGTTAAATCCAAGTAAAGTTAAGTAACACAGCAAATCTTACATCAAAAACTATGTATTATTCAAAAACTCGAGGACATCCTTATACTTGTTGGCTAGAATTAAGATCTTGAATAGTTCAGATATAGCATTTTATCAAAAGTCAGAAAAAAAAAATTAAAGAGAATTTCTTTATAACTTAATGAACTGTGTTTGGCTGCTTAATCTTTAACTTTGGAAATTTTCATAATAATAAGTTGATAAATACAAAGTAAAAAAATTAATAAATCAAAATTTTAAATTAAATTCCCAAAAATTGAGAACATTAAAAAAATCTTTGTCATTTTTGTCTAAGAAAACTGCTTAAAGAGGGTGCTTAATTTACCTTTTCTTTCTTTATTGAGAACTTACAAATGCAGAGAGCAAGAGGCTAGATCTTGATTTTTCAGTAAATTTGAGTAATTTACTCATTTTTTTTTTTTTTAATCTCTAGATTCATTGAAATTGAAATTTCCATTTCATCCCTCTGAGCTTTGTTAGGCCACTTGTACACACGTTTTTTTTGCCGTGAAAAACAACGGTTGATTCGCAGTGTGTAGGCACGGTCGTCAGGGTTGTATGGATCACTATGGAAGTATATTGACAGACATGGCGGCACTACGGCACGGCGCCGTACGTGTTGTGCCTGCCCCTCAGCACGCCCCGTCTGAGCACGGCGTGATTTACGTCAGTGTTGTATCGCAGTCTATGGGAGTCTGTCGACGGCACAGGACATTTTGCGGCGGCACTTATTTTCGTGACAGCTTACGAATGCTGATTTTGTTTTAAAATGGAGATAAATCTAGAAGTATTAATTACATTGATTCATGAAAGGCCTGTAATATGGGATAAGACTTATCTTCGTCTTCCTTCAGTTGATTCTTGACAAGTGTATGAAATGCACCAAATTCCTCCTTTTTTTCTAAAATCGGATGTATCCAAAACCTTTTTTCTTTTTTAAGTTTTCTTTACACATAATATGCAATGATAATCTTTTTCTTACAAGGATTCATGACGAACGTCTGCAGCTTGGCACAGAAAAACCACAACTAGCCATTGTCTCGTCCGGTGGTTTGCCGTGTCATATACAAGCTCACACGTATATTCTATGGCGTGGCTAACATGCCGTACCATTAAGAAACTGTGCCGTGAACAAGAGGCCTTTGAATACTGATGTGAAATTCATTTGCTCGTGTTAAATATGATTTTCTTAAAATTATGTCCTATAGGTTTGTATCTGGATGAATACTCCATGCATTATCCCCAACTATGATAATTCTCAAGGGATGTTAAGTTATCAAATGCTTCAAATGTTGTGTGAACGACCACATGGGTTACCATTACCTGCTGCAGTTAGTTTTTGGTAACTGCCTTCTTTGTTAGAAAATAATAGATAATTTAAGATAAGAAGTCTGAGGAGGTAATTTTTTATCAGGAATGCTACTATGTGTAGCATTAGAAGCTTCAAGTTCCCTAATACATATGGCTGAAGAAGGCAGCAATGATTAAGATTGCAAATATCTATAGTCTCTTAAAGCCTAGCAGTTAGGTCATTTCATCTCCGCTTCCTCTAATAGCAGTTTATAGCTCTTGTTCCTGTGATAACCCATTAGCATAAGTCCCCCCCCCATCTTAAAATACTTAGATTTAGTCCTGTTTTTGTTTTTCTTGTTTGGGAGCGAGGTTTGACAGAAGTTATTGCAATGCCAAAATTCTATCATTTTCTTTATGTCTTAAACATTTTGCAGATAATTGAGTAAGTGAATCACTTAGCTCTACAGTGGTCGAAATCAAATTGTCCACATTTTTCAGTCAACTTTACAACTTCCCACCCAATTAGACATCCAGATTCATGGAAAGAACTCTATTCATTGGTTCATTATTATTAAAATTTCATTTACACTTCTTTGATTCATAAAAGACATTTCCCATCTAATGGAAAATTTAGTGACTTACACCACTATGGTTTTGAAGGACTGAAATTGTATAATATTACAAATTAGAAAGAGAAACTTACTTTAAAAATTTCATTTTCTTTATGTTAGGTAAAAACTGTTCTTAGAGATTAGCGCTGCAAAAGCAGACTTAAGATTTTAACTTAATCAATTCAAAACCAGGTTTCTTAAAAAGCTACAACCATGTTAAGTAAATGCCTCAAATTCCTTTTGTTTCAAATTAACAAAGTTGAATATTGTTACCACCGAAATGCTTTTAATTCCAAATAGCTCTTATCTCCAGAGGTTTTATATATAACAGTCTCGATCTTTTCGATACTGTCAAAATGCAATAATAAAATAATATGGGGTCAAAATGCAATAATAAAATAATATGGGGACAAAATGGGAATCATCTATTACAGGAGAGAATAGTGTGCAGCTTTGTTCTTCTAGCAGCGTTGTTTCTCCCATACTTTGGTAAAGCTGTCATTGTCCTGACAGTTTCTTTGACACCTTCGGAATACCTAATCAGTTGTCGCAACTGTCGTACTTCCCAAAACGTTCTGGTAGGTTTCCTCAGAGCTTCTTTTACTGCATTGTTGTTCCAAATCTTTGTTTTTTGTTGGCTACCTTCTACTATTTGGGCCCCTGCTCCAAAACTGGATAACGTCTCTTCGTGCTGGGTTGTCGCCACCTGGGTTTGAGTTCCAATATTGGATCCTTCTCTCTTCTGCTGGGCTGTCAACTCTTGGACTTGTATTCAATTCTGGATCCTTCTCTTATGCGGGAGGAGGAGAATGCCTTCTGACTGACTGCTGCCAACGAACTGCCCTAATTTGACTCTGCCTTCCTTTTATGCAACTTGAGGCTCACTCTGGCTGAGCCAAGCCAGTCGACTTCATTAAAGGGAGGTAAGTTTAGGTCAGTCGACTACATT
>JAFIDM010000003.1:58470299-58497722 GCA_023159025.1 Thereuonema tuberculata
TATTAATGTATAATTTAGTAAAAAGGAGTATTCGGAGTAAAGCCAATATCTGTTGAAATAATAACATTTTTGGAAATTTTTCAATCTAAGTCCACTTTTCTTTCCAGTCTTTAAAATAATATCTATAAATGCAATTTACCCTTTCTATTTTTTCATTCTCCTTTTCTTGTTGAAACATTTCCTTCTGATCTTCAAGATACTCCAAGTAGGATTTGCCATAAACAAGAAACACTTGTCCCTGCTTCTCCTCCCAGTTCTTAATCCGGGTTTTTAGATCATTTTCAATCTGGAAAAAATTAACAAAGAAATTTGAATTATATTTTTTAATTATTATCTATAATATCTTAATTTCAACTTCATTTATTTTAATCAGATCCACACACTAAAATATGTTTCAAAGATGCAGAATAATCATAATTTGACTACCTTTGTCAGGGTTTTAGAAATTTGCTTCCTTTCTTTTTCTTCTTGCAATAAGGCACCTCCTCGGTTATTGTATCTGTTTGGATCCCGTGCCCTTCTCTAAAGAATATTTCATTATAAAATAAATATTAAAACTTTTACAAAGAACCACAAAAAATAATTTAATTATTAGAAAATCTTAAATGCTAACTGAATTTACAATAGCAGCAGCTACAGCTTGTTTGACATGCTAATCCCTCAACTCAAGTACGAAACTTCCTATTGTTAGAATTACTTTTTTTGCTCCAGTTTTCTCAGATTTTAAATATGGATATTCTTCGTCTGATAAATTACTATTATTTTATAATTGTGTTGCAAGGTAAAATTATGCCAATTTGCACAATATATTCAGGTACAATTTTATCAGTTTCTTTTAGATATTATGATGCCATCTTGTAAATCCAGAATGGAGATCTTGTACTCTAGATTTTTTTTTAATTTTCTAACAGTCGATTCCTTGAAACTACAGTTTTCTCTTCTCTCTGGTCACAATTCTCAGCTTTCATCATATAAATAGTAGTCTTTGCTTTCTTAATTGTTGCAGTATGCTTTTCTGACAAATTTATGTCAATTTCAAGACTACTTGAATTATTAATGGTTACCAGTTTTGCCGGAACAAATTTTCTTTAATCTTAAAAACATGTTATTCAGTGGAAATGGGGGGGGGGGGTTATTATATTAAATTCTACAGTAATTATTTCAAAATCTGTATACTTTCCAAACTTTTGGGCAGCTTTTCCTTCTCCCCTCTTTAAGGCGGAACTCAATTCTTACACATAAAACTGCTTATTATCAAGAAATAAATATTAAGTTTTAATTAGTAAAACTTATTTTCTTATATAAATCTTCTATAAAACTGAGGAAACTTGCTTTTCAAAAAAATATCCCTCTTTTATAAAAACAAGTTAGTTAAAAATGCCTAAACATTTCAATTTTAAACCTTTACAGTTTTGAACTTCCTTTAAATAAGTTAAAATTACCTCAAGCTCTAACATTTTGTTCCATAACTTGTCTCTTTCAACAATTTCTTCGATCAAGTCCTTATTATTATGATAGTAGTCTTTTAATTTTTTGATCTCCCAGTCATGCTGGTTAAGAAGATCTTCAGAATATGACTCTGTTAATAAAAACAATGGAAAGTTTATAGAAGCATTTCAAAAGTCCTTAGCAACAAAATAAATAAATAAAAACACTGCACACAATTAAAGTAATAGTAAAGATAACCAATTCATCTTGAATAAATCAAACTTCTTTATTAAACACAAATTCTTCCAAAACAAACTCTCCAAATGACGATATTCAGCTTTCTTTCTCAAGCTCCAAATAAATAAAATAAAATAAAATAAACAGGGAAAAGATATCCAACATCATCTTCCCCACAACTCCAAACAGAAAAATAAATTTAATTTAACAACAAGCATGAAAAACATAACGTGCTTCATGCTATGCGAGACATTATTTCGCTATAACAATGCTCTATTACAACGCTCAACATTTTAAAAATAAATTAGTTCACACCCATATCCATATTTTGAATTATCTTTGAATTTAAAGTCTTTGAAGAAAGAAAGCTGATATAGCTTTCAAAATATCGTCGTTTGGAGAGTTTGTTTTGGAAGAATTTGTGATTAATAATAGCAATTTATTAGTTACAAGAGATGTACATTTTCTGTAAAATGAAGCCACTTCTAACACTACTATTCTTCTATACTGTTTAGCTTTATTGATTATTTCACTATGAACCTTCTGATTATGTTACTGATAATAAAAATGAGCTAGTGTATTTTTGCAAATGGGTCACACCAGCCAACAAGAAAAATGCCTTTCATATTATTGCAAGCATGCTTAAGTTGAAAATAGCCATTTCAGTTTGAACCACTGTTTCTTCCTACTATCATTACTCTTTAGTGACATTCCTGTTATTGCTTTTCCATAAAATCATACTTATGCCATTATCTGTAATATCTGTAATGGTTGCTAGTTGTTTATAAAGAATTGCTTTATGAACTTCACAATTTGATATTGGATTTAGTATCAAATTGATTTCAGTAATCTGTAATGTTTTTCAGTAATTTCTAGCTGAAGATTTTCAAGTATATGATGGTAATCACATGATGCGACTTATAGTCTCTTTAGATATACAACATCTAATTACATTAAACAACCAAACAATACAAGAAACGTGCAGCATAGATTTTGGGATGAATGTGAACATGAGATTGAATTAAGGGATTTACTTTCTTTTTTTCTTAATCAAATTCATTTCATACTAGTGAATTCAGAGGTCAGAAAATGATCATCCTATGAATTTTGGTGCGTATCCGTTTGTTCGAACCCAAAGGTGTTCTTTGTTAGTTTACTCTCAGTTAATAATTGTAAGTACTTTATGGTGTTAAGATTGCTAAAACTTCTTCATCTTACTTTCCTAAGCCCTAAAAGACCAATGTCAATCTAACGAAAGCAAAAAGTCAATTCAATTTTATTGTTAATAAGGAAAGAAATTTTGCTACCCGAAATTTTACATCCAACACTAAAACTGTGTGTAGTCCCAATGTGACTGTGGGTGAAGTTACCTCATACGAGACTCTGGGATATTTCCCACATTGTTGAAAGATAGACAAGGCCTTTCGTGTCCTATTGTTCAGGAATCTTCTTCAGGTGGACTTCAAGACGTTTTCCTGAACGAAAGGCCTCATCTATCTTTCTTTCAAAGATGTGGGAAATACTCCAGTCTTGTATGCACTAAACTATGTTAAGTTTTGTAAAATTAAAATTATCAAATTCTGTAAGGAATGCTCTGAACAATGGACCTTTTTAATAATTTAGGGTTCAGATGGAAGCAGAACAATTGCATAGTGGGAAATACATTTGACAAAACATTGGACAGTTTCTCAAATATATATATATATATATATACAGGGTGCGTCAAAATGATTTCAAAAATTCACTGTAAAAACTGAATTGAAAATTTTAATAAACAAATTGTGCATTTGGATACAGCAACTTTGGAAGTTTTTTTTTTTTTCCCCAAAAAAAATCTCATAATTAGGGAAGGTATTTAATGACCTATAATTTGCTAATAAAGACAATAAAAAATGCATTTATGACCTAAAAAAAGTAAAAAAATAACAGAAAAATAAATTATTTGAATTTATTACATTAAATACTTATTTTGTCACTAAATAGATAATTAAATGAATTACGTATATTATGAACTTTTAAAATTATGTTTTCAGTTTCAACTGTCCTAATCAAATATATGCAATTTAATAGCAATTATAAAAAGATAATTTTACCTTGTATTGTTATTGAAAATACAGATTTCAGTGCATTTTCACAAAAAATTTGAATTACTTGGCGGAGATTCTCAAAAATGATTGTCTACTGTCTGCTAGTCATGACTTAGATCGAAAAGCTCTTCTATTTCAACAGAAACAATTTGAGCATACTGAAAGCAAGCAATGTCTCTTGGATTTAATTCACAGTCAACGAGAGAAAAATTTTCAATGACAAAGCTTTGCCACAATTGAACATAAAGTTTTGTACCTGCAGTTCTTATCTAACAGCTTCTTCATTTTCACTGAAACTGCTTCACCTACTTTCTCACATGAACGGTTCAGATCATTTACTACTTTATCCACAATTTGTAGCTGCTCCACTAGTATCACTTGGGATTTTTCCAAAGCTGTTATGTCATCAGGAAGGAACCAAAAATTTGTCTTAGTATACGAAAGTGTACCTGCAGTTTATCAGCCAGCAGTTCTTGCACTGTTTTAATTGTGATATCAAAGGAATCAATTACTTTCTTCACAACGTCGAAGCTATGGCAATAATAACAGCATATCTTGATCCATGTTATCCATCTTGTCAAAACAGGTGAAAAGGATAATGGAATTTCTGGAGCTCTGTTTTGAATGCTAGAACTCGAGAGGGGGCTTTCAAGAATACTTTCTTCATGCACGGAATTATTTTGTCAACTTCAGAAAAATTACCAAGTACCTCCTCCATGGCTCAGTATAAAGCATGCGCTAAGCATGTCATGCACCATTTTTGCATAAAGTGCATTTAAAGAATCAGCAGCCTTCACCATGTAGGGTGCTGCGTCCGTTATTAACAGCAACACATTATCATTCTGAATGCCGTCAGGCCACAATATTCTCAATGCTTGGTCAAAAACTCTGCTAATCGTTGAGTAGTTAACTTTGTCCAACTGCTCACAATGTAGTAGGAATTGTTCTCCAGTGCTCCCTGCTTCCAGAATTCCAACAGTTCGCTATGTATTATCCTAAAGAGCCTGTTGTCTCATCTATGGATACCCATATTTTTTTTCTCCAACTCTTTTCCTTATTTCTTGCAAAGTTTTGTCGTAGCACCGGCCAACATAGGTTTTTCTCAAGATTCTGGGATCTGGGATTAATTTCCCGGTCTCGTCTTCTAAGAAACTGCGCAGCTTAGGATGGTTCAACTTAATCATTTGAATATCGGAGTAATTTCTCACAAAATGTTGAACGAGTTTCCCCCAGAAGCATCTGCTGTAGGCTAATGTTAGCTTTATCTCGATGTTGCTGCAGACCAAGTTTATGTTTCTTTTGCAGTATGTGTTGTTCTACTGTAAACCTTTTTTCAGCAGCCACTCGCAAATCACAGACCTTGTAGAATAATATTTTTCCATCAGTGGAAAAAATATTTTCTCCATATTGTGAAACAAATCGCTTTAGTTTAACACTTACACTTTCTTTCACTTTGGGCATCTTACTATTCTTATGTTTGGCTGGAATGAGGACAAGCAAAACAAGCAGAAATACTGAATAATAAATAAAATCTCAAAAATATAATAAAAATGCCATTGCCTTCCAAAAAACTACTAAAAAAAAAAAAAAAAAAAAAAAATTCCCTAACAAATTGCCTTTATAGTAATTATCAGACATGATGTGCATAATAATATTGTAGAAGGACCAAACACACACAATAAGTAAAAACGTATTCTTTTCTGGCTTCAATATTATGTTCGGAGCCATAGATTTTTCCTTAATATTAATATTATGTTTATCATCTGAAGAGGACGACTACGATCCTCGAAACATGTCATGAAGTTTTTGTAATGAAGTGTTTATTTTTACTTATTGTGTGTGTTTGGTCCTTCTACAACAAAATTGCCTTTATTTCACACCAATTATTTAATGTTACACATTTTCATATATGTTTATATATGAAGCCATGCTTCAACCTTCATAGATAAAAGATGCAAAATCATCAAATGCCTTGCCCTACTCATAACTGTCCAATATGAGCACCTTTTATCACATGAAAAATGTCAACACAGTACTCAAATTCCTTCCCAAGTACTCAAATTCCTGCAGCATGCCCACACCTAAACAAACAATTGCCTCAACGGTGGATCAGTTATGCAGGTTTTTGCAATTAATAGTTGATGATTTGGCCACCCCATTCCCCGGATCTCACTCCTTGTAACTTCTTCTTATGGCTCATGTTAAGTGTTTGTACCTCCCTTATCAACAGATCTCAGCAACTTTAAGATATCCATCTGCGTTGCAGTTGCCACAATCGACAGACCCATGCTACTTCACATTTGTGAGGAATTTGAGTACAGTGCTGACATTTGTTGTGTGATGAAAGGAGCTCGTATTGAACAGTTATGACATGTGAAAAAAAAAAAAAATCCAAAGTTGCTGTATCCAAGTGTACAATTCATTTATTAAAATATTCAATACAATTTTACAGAGAATTTTTGAAATCGTTCAAATCATTTTGATTCACCCTGTATATTATATATATATACATACAGGCTTGCATATACATACATACAGGGTGCACGGGATAAATTGGCAATAACTGTCTCCACTTACTACATATGCTTCTTATTAATTTTTAAAAAATACATTTCTAATGCTATTATTAACATCAATATTACAGACAAAGTATTAGATTCTGAGAGCAGCCATCATATCGAAGGAATTCGTATTCCTGAATTCGTGAGAGCAACGATAATTTCTGGACTGCGCGCAGGGCAAGCTGCTAAGGAAATTTCGGACTTCAATAACATCCCTTTACATACAGTTTACAATGTGAAGAAGTTGTATGATGCTGATCCAGTAGTCTCACCAGCAAGGAAAACACATAAGGTACGCAAAGATTGCAATTGATTTTTAGGAGAATAGTTGTACCGTGAATGAAGCAAGTCACAAATGGCCGTCATTTTATCTTCCAACAAGATGGTGCACCAACACATAGCACCAAAAAGGTGCAAGAATTTCTCAGTGTTAATGTTCCTGAATCCTGGTCAAAGGATATCTGGTCGCCTAGTTTACCGGATGCAATTCACCTAGTAAAATTTTGCCAATTTATTGTGCGCACACTGTATATATATTACACTTACAGCTTTAATTGTTTTTCAAATACGAAATTTTTGTTTGGTTGAAATGCCTGAGAAAGGATCCTGTTTTTATTAATAACCTCTCAAATATCTTTCATGAGACAAAGCTAAGATTTTTTTCTCAAAAAGCTTTATTTTTTTGTCCCACGAGTGTAATCATTGTAATTTGTTTTCCATCTTAACATAATCAAATGTCACTTTTGGTATCAATATTTAATAATTCAATTTTTTTATGTAATTTGTCCAAAGATACATGCTTAATGTGGTTCTTTATTGCCTAATTCATTCATTTATTAAAGTTAATTAATACATCCAGTTTGTTTTTTAATTTTTAAAATAGGAACCTATTAACAATTGTTAATTAAAACAAAAATAACTGCATTACTTCCCTTATTACAAATGAGAAGTTTATCAATTCTTAAGAAAAAAAAACAAAAACATCATTTCAAATTGTGATATTTTGTACCATTTCAGCCATACCTGAATGCGAGGCAACACATTTTCCATAATTCAAATTGGCTCTCAATAGAGAGCGCAACTAGGTCCATTCATATCTGTCCCCAATCTCTCTCTCTCTTTTTTTAATTTATAATATGGAAAATAGTGATTATACACGAGTAAGATACAACCCCACACAGGTACAGTGTATTTGCCCATTCTTTTAATGTCTTTTAAATTTAAAAGTTGCATTTCAATTGTTTTATTAAAATTAATTATTATTACAGTGTAATTAATACGTAAGCTGACAGTTATAAAGCTAATCAATGTAGACACATAAATGATTCATTAAAGTTATTAACATGTGTTCAAGTGGAATCAATATAAAATCATACAGAATTTAGAACAATATATAGAAGAATAGAACTTTTACCATTAGAGAAAGCTTCAAACGAGTCTTTGTGCTCTTTGCTGAAGAGACACTTATTCCACCAATCAATTAGTTCCAATCGTAATTTTTCAACATACATTTGTATGTTTTTCAGCCGTAGTGACTTGCATCGGGCAATTTCCTGCTTTAACTATTAAAGAAAACAACGTGTAAATAAAATTTATGCTTAGACATAAAAAAAAAAAAAACTAATATTTTCGGGAGATCATATTTTTTCCATAAATTATCGAAGTTCACTATTCCCATCCCTACAATTTGATAAAATCTTCATTACAATCTCAGAACAATGAAATGTAAATGAAAATGCATTAATTTCATTCAATCATACACTTACTTGACCAATGATTTTAGGCTGATAGCCTTGAACCTTAGATAGGAAATCATCCCTTTCTTCTTGATCGAATTCTAGTTTTTCCCATAAGTCTGCTAACTGTTCTCTCAGACTAGAAGCCAGGCTTTTATTGTGAAGAACTAATTGCAGCAACTGAAAGTAGGCATTAAAATTAAAGTTAAAAAAAAATATAATAATAATTAAAGTTAAGAGAAACAGACAGTAAAAATTTTGGTTCTAAGACAAAATATTACTTCGATATTTTGCCATTACAGTTTACCCTTTGGTTTTTGTCATTGTTTGTAAGATTGCAGTGAAATAATTGTGTGCGGACAGTTCACAATGAGGTGCAGAATAAGTCGAAGGTAAATAACAAATTTACTTAGAATCTTATTCAAACTTCTTTAAAATGTAAGAAAATGTGCACTTCCGTGCCTTAAAATTTTTAAATTTCAAGGCTATCTGCCAGAGCTTTGTAGATGCAGGATTAAGACAAACAATACATAAACAAAATGGCTGAAATTAAAAAAAAATACAGAATATGCTATATTTTGAATGTTAACACTAGCTATTTTCTTTCTGGTCATTTCAAAAGCTACTATAGTGACATCAAAAAGTTTCCAATGAATATTATAAAGAAATCATTCATATTTGAGAGGAATTATACTAGACAAGGCCAATACCATTTTTTGGAGCTTCAAATATTTATTTACCAAATCCAAAACCTCTAAACTGTAAACCTCTTTTGACAATCAATGAAAAAAAAATGAAAAAATTCTAAGATATTGCTGTGTATCTTATAAACAAAACATGAAAAGGTTGAGCAGTTAAGTTGGAGAAACTTAACCTCGGAAATTCTCCTGCTTCAAGCAAGAGGCAGCAGAAGAATTGCTGATAATAACCTTTCAATGGATTTTTTTTAATGGGACAGGGATGTGATTAAAAAAAATAAAATAGCTGAAGTCTTGGTAAAGATTCAAATCTCTAGAACACTATAGTAGTATACAAACAATTTCCTTCACTAAAAATGATAGTCTTCTAATTAAACTGTTGGCAGATACAATGTCTTTATAAGAGACCCTTAAAACAGTCAGCAAGGCAACACTTCAAAATTTTCTCCATCCTAATTTCAAAAATTTTCTGAATATCAAGTATGAATAAATTTACAAAAATATTTTTTAAATCTGATCTACATAGATCAAAATGTAATCAGTATGAAACAGTGTAACCAAATCAATGACCTTAAATTCTATACTTTGCTTTATTAAAGTTTTTATCAGATAAAGATTAGGGTGAGATAAACAGAAGAATAAAAAGAGCCCGAAAACATTAATCTTTTGCAATATCAATATTACATTCTATTTAAATGCAGAATTAAAAGCAGGATTAGACTGCACAAGGATATTGATTGTAATAGCTCAGAAGCATCTTTTTAAACAAAACAAAACAAAAAAACAAACCTAGAAGTATAAATAGAACAATCCTGAGATCCAAGCAAATAAAACAAACATAACATCCAAGATAAAAGAAGGATAAGTAATCAGTACATAGCACACATGAATCATAAAGAAATTGATCTTAGTTTCTTTAGTTTCCTTTAACATCCATCTACAATCTTAATCTACTCTTGCTTTCAGCTTTCACTTACAAGTTAATCATCTGTCATTATTAAATAAATGAATTCCTTATTAAAGACAATGATATGTTTACATCAAGTAGTGGAAATCCAAAACTATGTAACCAACTGCAAGAAGGTTATTCTAATTTAGCAATTATTAGAAGGTCATTCATAAAAAAACAATGCAACTACTAATTAAAGCAAGCCAATTCTTATTGTGATTGACGATTAGAAAAATTTAAATATATTTAAGAAACTTTGCAGAATTGGTTTTATGCCACTGAAGTGTAGATTCAAGATGTTAATGAACTAATACATTTCACATTTCTGTTGTTATGAATCTAAGGGGGAAAAAATCTAATGAACCCCATCTGAAATTTCTCATTAATTCTAGGTAAGATTTATTTAAGAATTACAAGGTAAAAGATTAAATATTGCAAGCAATCTTGATAATATTCCAGCAACCAGAAAGAATCAATAAACAAAGTTTGAGCATTATATCTGAAGATCTCATTTCAGCTGTGAACTAAACAGTTTTTTTTTTGTTTTGTTTTGTTTTTTAATATATATATATTCTGAAGAACATAAGAAGTCTTAAGATCTATATATCAAGATTAGTGATGATGTTTAACAGATTAATCAGGCAAAAAGTACAAACATTTAAATTTGACTGCTAACAGAACATCAAGATAATTTCTGCAAGACAACTGCCAATTATCATTTTTTTTAATATTTCCTCAGAATGTAAAAAAAAACAAAAAAACAAAAAACAAACAAGAAATCAACAACAACATGGTACAACATATTATACGCAAATCAAGTGTTAAATGTATTAGTTCAGTAATATCTTGAATCTACGTTCAGTGACATAAGACAGTTAATTTTTGCAAAGTTTTCTTTAAATATGGCGATTGTTATTTCCAGTATTCAAAACACTAAATTTTATATCTACTATGAGTCGTTCAATCATTAATGCAACACATTTTTTTTTTCTCGACTAATATTTCATGAAAAAATTGTGAAATTTTCTGTACAGTATCTTTAAACATTCCTGCACTTCCTCAAATTGTTTCATTGTTCTCCACTGTGTGGCAGCACTCTAGGTAGCAATCACGATGGCGTCTGTGAACGAGATGAGTTCCAAAGAAAGAGCACTTATTTGAATTTCTTTTGGAAGAACAGGAGAAATATTCACAAGTGCTTACAGTATGCCTACAGAGACCAGGCAGCTGATAAAAGCAGTGAGAGTCGTTGGACGAATCGTCTGTCATCATTGGAAGAAGGAAAAGGGAAGCTGCGTGATCTCCTGCAATGTTGCAACGATCAACTCAGAAGACTATTTGAAGAAACTGAGGAAACGATTACAGCGTGTTCGTGGCCACAAAGACGTGAACAAACTTCTCCTGCTCCATGACGACAGACCACACTCAACTCTGTATGATACCCACAAGGAGATCACAAAACTTCACTGGACTGTTCTCCCTCATCCACTGTACAGCCCTGATCTCGCACCTTAAGACTTCTACCTATTTGGACCACTAAAGGATGCAATCTACGGGAAGCGATACGGCAACGATCAGGAAGTTCTTGGCACAGAAGTTAGCTGAGGCACAGACCAATAGAGTGGTACCGCTAAGGCATGCAAGTTCTGACATCTCGGTGGCTTAAGGCCATAGATGTGAATGGAGATTATGTTGAAAAATAGTTTTTTTGTAGCTAAAGAATTGAGGAACAAGGTGATGTATTTAAAACTGTAATAAAACAAATCTACTTTGAGAAAAAATGTGTTGCATTACTGATTGAACAACCCTCGTACATCTCCATAACTTACTTCTATTTTATTCTCTTCAATAAAAGAAGGTTGTTGAGAAAATCATTATTGTACTCATAATTCTCTGGTGATTTGCCAAAAGGAGTTAAGTCCAGACAGCAGTTGGGAGAAAATGAACATATTACCTCAAAATGGCCAATTGTAGACTTCATTTTCGTCCAACTGTTGTGTCTGGACTTTTGCCAAATCACCAGAGAATTAATCAATGTGATTTATAACACTCAGTATTTTTTTTCTCTTTCCATTTTATGCAATTGTCATTTTCAAAAAAAATCTTAGCTTTTATTGCTTTACCATCACTTTGAAATTTTATATTTAAATTTATCTTTCCATGCTCTTTTTAAAATAAAAAAAAAATATAGTTTTAAAGCATTCTTAAAACAAAGTTGCAATTTATTAAAATCACAACAAAAGCTTTAATTAAACAAAGATCTAATCACTTACACTCACTAATTTCTTTACTTTGGTCTTATATGCGAGGCATGTTTTTTAAGTAAGTACCGTTTTGCAATAAAACCAAAACTAGTGAAGATATTGTCTAAATTTTTTTTTATATTTTATTCCTGAAACACTAAGCTATTTTTCAACATAATTTCCTTGTTTGTGTAAACACGTATCACAGCGTTATATCAGTTTTTGTAAACCGATGTCATAGCAATCACCCGCCGGTGAAGACAACCAGGATTCAACCGCTGTTTTCCCTTGTTCGTCTGTTTCCAACCGTTTACCACCGAGAAACTCTTCCTGTGTAGGGGCCCTAATGCAATGAGAGCCAGCAAAGTGATGAAAGGGTGAGATTGTTCAAAGATGGGTGTGGCAATGTTCATGATGAAACAAGGTAGGGGCGACCTTCTGTAATCACAGATGATTTGGTACGTGCAGTTGATATCAAAATTCCTGCAGACAGGCGATGCAGGATTTCCATTTTGTCATTGGAAGTTCACAACTGTGCTTCCTGACAAAGTTTCTCGGTGGTAAACGGTTGGCAACAACCGAGAAAAAGGGAAAACAGCGGTTGAATCCTGGTTGTCTTCATCGGCGGGTGATTGCTATGACATCGATATACAAAAACTGATATAATGCTGTGATGCGTGTTTACACAAACAAGGAAATTATGTTGAAAAATAGCTTAGTGTTTCAGGAAAAAAATATATAAAAAAATTTGACACTATCTTTACTAGTTTTGGTTTTATTGCAAAACGGTACTTACTTAAAAAACATGCCTCGTAATAAATATGGATTTTTTTCTAAATACCCTTCATCCTTATGAGTTCAGTATTTCAGAACAGTGTCGTTTCAAGATTGCAAGTCATTTCTGCTTATATAAATTCCATGTTTACTGTAAGATCCATTAGAAAATAATTACAGCAAGTGAGTGATGAAGTTTAAAACATATGGAGTGTTGAATTGATTTTATATATAATAATGATCATTGGACATTGGAATTGGACATAAAAGGAAATTATAATTACCTCCTGATGTCTTCTTTCAATCCTTGCTACATTTTCTGTAGAAACAAGAGAAGATTCTTTTTCACAGAGACTGTCATCAGTCTCCTTTAAATCTAAGTCCTTCATAAGATCACTTATTTTGGCTGTCGTTTCTTTGAGAAATACCCTTCTTTTCTCCTTGAAAAGTTGAAACAAAAATAAATAAACAAATTTATTAAAAACTGCTTTTTAAAACTTTCAAAATATTTTGTCTTTTTGCTTTGCTAGAATATTTTGTTGACTTTTGTTTCCTGTTCAAAATGTAAATATCTTCTGTCAATTGGAAAAGTAATATTAATCCATATTCTAATATGTTGCTACAAAATTATTCATTATTATTAAGTGAATTAGATATGACAGATTGTAAAAGTTTTGAATATACTAGTCAGATATATAGAGGTTTCTATATCAGTTGCATTGTGAATGTCTTGTATTTTTTAATTCAACATTTTAATGATTATTTAATGTATCTATAATGCTACAGATTGCAGTGGACAAGTTTGTTCAGATCTGTATCCTGTAATTTGATCCAGAAGAAGTCAGTCTGTCCTCTATACTAATTTCAAGTAAAGAATACGAATTGCTGAATTACTGAGAGGATGTTTCCAGATAAGTTTTTGTGCACTTTTTGAATTTCCTGCAATTTTTTTTAAAAACCAGAGATTTTATGTACATTAAAAAACAAAAAGGCACCTGATCATTTAGGAATACTAAACATGCCAATATACTAAACATGCCAAATTAAAAATAAATTAATTGAATTTATTTTAATGCATATTAAATTTTTTCTAGACATGATTCGAAATTATATTTCTGCATCGCTTGATTACATTACATTCACCAAATTAGTTTTACAAGCAGTCTTCCATTTAGGTTGAAACAAACATTTCAAGACAGATTTCTTTAGATCAAAAGGAATTTTATGATTCTGATAGAAGCCACTGCATCATAATTTGAGGTGGACAAGTGTTTCGATGTTGATATTAGTCAGTGTCAGATACATTTTGAGTACTGTGTTAATATGTCATCTTTAAGTAAACAATCTTTTGACTGTTCTGAAACTTGAGAATTTATCATTAAATGTGAAAATAGTTTAAATTCCTTCATTACTGTTTCCTGATTCATCTAGTTGATGATATTTTGGGACTAGTATAATTCTTCGCTATATCTTCAGTTTTATTTTGTTCTAAATTGCTGCTAGATAGAAAATGTAAAGGTACATAAAAATCAAATGAAACTGATGTGAAGTTTGTTCACAATGTTTAATACGATCACTGAGTAACTTTTGATCCACACAATAAATTTAATATCACGTTAATGCAAAATCTATTTTTCATGGGATAGGTTGGTTTATATTTAATAAAACTATATAGATATTCTACCTCTTCTAGTTTAGCCTCAGTAATGTGATTTTTCAAATTCCTAATATCTTCTGAACTTGGAACTTGATTCAGAGAAATATCATAAGGTGTTATTGTTAAACTTTCACACAATAACTTATCTTCAACAGCAAGTTTATTTATTAATTTCATTCTGTTATGTTTCTCTAAAATCAAAGCATCCACTCTTGTTCGTAACGCTTTCTCCAGCTTTACAATTGCTTCTTCTTCAGGCTTCTAAAACAATAAATAAATAAAATACAAGAAATAAATAAATTTATAAATAAATAATTTGATTTTTTTTTTAATGTTTTATGGATATTTTTACTGTCATTCATAGCAAATCCTTGTTTATGTATCACATATGTATATAATTCACATATTACATTTTTAGAAAGTACCGTAAACCGGGGTGACTTTGTGATGCGTGGTCAATTTTTCTTATTTATAATCTCGCGCCCGGAACCTAGAGAGAAGCAGGCAATGGGCACCGCCATGAGTTGGTGTCATGTGTGCTGGCGCCTAACAGTCGACTGTCAAACTCTTTGTGCCTCGATCCGGTGAGCCAGAAGCATTGTTGCCAAGGACCACTTCTGAAGCATTGTTGTGTTTACCATCAACTTTGATTTGCACAGCGAAATACAGATGAGGATATCGTTTAATAGGTAATTATTATTGAACATTAATAATATTGTAAAATGATGTTAATTGGACGAGTTTTGTATGAGTTATTAACCATTATGTAAAAAATCAAAGATTTGCAGGCTGACTTTGTGACAGCGTCACATTCACCCCGCAATTGTTTTACTGGGTTTTAACCTATATATTTTGTCTTGCAGTGTACATAACGATATTTTAAAATGCCGAGGACTCAAGTTTAGACTTGTACGAAGAGTTTTCAGATGATGAGATTCCTATCCAAGCTTCACCCACTCCGCCCATGGAAACAGAATATGATCAAGGAGATCACATAGTTGCCAACTTTGAAGGAGAGCTTTTCTGAGGAAAGGTGACACAGAAGAGACTGACTGGACGGTGTAATTGTCAGCGCAATGGAAAAGAGTGGAAACAATTGGAAGGAATCTACAGAATAGCTACATAAGTTAGTTCTTCTCAATAACGAAGTTCAGTGTGAAAATACAAAGAACTGAAACCCAGCTCAATTTTGTATCAAAAAGAAGTTTTGTTTCGTATTGATCCTCCCAAAATAATTAATAATAGAGGACCTTTTAAAGTTGTTCAATTAGACTAATTTAAGATATAAAAATTCAGACTGATTTGCTTAAGAAGTAGAAAAAAGTATTCATATTTCTCACTACATCCAGTCTGCTTTTCCCAACCTAAATGTATAATTTACTCTGTTCAAATCTTTTAACCCTTTCATTTAAAACAGTAAAAATGGTTTTAAATACACAGTATGTGGTTTGAGTTTGTGATATTTCTTTCTCCCATGCATTTCTAACTCAAAAAGTCACCCCCAGCTGGGGGGTGAGTTTGTGACAATTTTTTACACTAATTATTAAAAAACGATTGAGGCAACGAGATTTATATATATACAGTTTTGTAGAGGAAGGATGGGGTAACCCAAATCACCGTCTATAAAGTGGGAGTAACGAAAAAGATTAATATAACAGCTTGGAAACCTCAAATTCTGTCACAAAGTCACCCCGGTTTACGGTAATAAAAAGCCTTTTTCTAGTTAAAAAATAATAATACTAAAAACAGTAGTCTCAGTAGATTAAGAATTCTGTTGTAAATTACGTACATATCTTTCATCAGAAACATTAAACTAAGAAATAGCAAGTAAATGTAACTAGGAATTAAGAAAAAAACTTCAGAATATCTTTGAATATACTTTATTGAACTACATCATCTCATTTCTTCAAAAGCAATTTAAGTTTCCTTCAATTAATTTTGGCACATTTCTTAATCTGTATAATCCAGCAATTATAACAGATCTAGTTAAATAATAATAAGACCAAATTTTAATTAAAAATAAAATTAAAATAAATATGCAAAAATTGAAGCAATGAAAAATTAAACAAATATGCAAAAGAAAGGCACAAAGTTAATAGAAACTAATAGGTTATGGAATTGTGATTATAAATGAAAAAATTAAAATGCCTCATTTTTTTTTTCTTAATATGAAAAACCTGCGCTTTAATTTAAAATTATGAACAAGAAGTGAAAATGCTTGAGAATTTTGGATATGTGGGACAAATACATGAAACAATGCTTATATTAAATAAATAAATAAATAAATAAATAAATAAATAAGAACATCTTAAATTCAATTTTGAAAGGATAGGGAATAAGGTAATGTTAAGATAACGCAAGATTCCCAGATCTACTGTCATCTAGCACTGATGCATTATTAGTCAATTATTCAATAATAAAATTCAATGGTTTTAGATATTCTACAAGAACCCCTCCCCCCTCCAAACCTTTATGATTTTTCAAGATATTAATAAAAAGGGTTTCTAGTCTAAAAAAAAAAAAAAAAAGAAAAAAGAAAAGTAAAGAAAGTTTCTGTGCAAAAAAGGCAGATATGATACAGAATGAACTTACAAAATAAGTGTCCATGTAGATTATAAATTTGAAATATAAGCAGTATCATCCCTCCAATAAGAATAATTTGTCTTTCAAAATTAATAAAATAAAATTGCACAATAAAAGAAAAAAGCAGATAAACCAACTATGTTGACAGGAACACGACATTTAGTAAAGATAAAGGGATTAAAGTTTAATAAAAGTATTATAATTTGTCTAATCAATTGACTCAAAAATACTTAAACCAACATAATTATAAAAAGTTTGTTGATTGAAAGATGAATTCATCTTATTTGTAACCATTTTTTGAAAATAAAATAAAATTGAAAATAAATTGGAAAAGAAAAAAAAAATATTAAAAATCTGAAATGAGAATCTTGCATTTTTTTTTTTTTTTTTCAAGTTTAGTTGCACAGATAAAAGAAAAAGATCAATCCATAAACATCAGACTAACCTCAAATCTTGGCAAATTCAACTCAGAGCTGAGTTTTTTCCCTTCCTCCTCTAAAAACTTTATGCTCTCTAGTAATTTTTCATATAGAATCTCCTCTTCTTCTAACATCTGCTTAAGCAATGCGTTCGTATGTGTTTCCACAACATTCAGTCTTTGTCTGCGAGTCTTATCTCCAATGCCAATTTTATCCCATATTGGCAAGAACTTTCGAAGACAATTCGTAAATGAGATACTAAGTTCTTGAATTTTCTCCCTAATTAAAAAAAAAATAAAAATAAGAATTACAGAAAATTAATAGTGGGTTTGGTAGCCCAGTGGTTTAGACTCTGGGTTCGATTCCTGTTGCTGGTCGAGGATTTCTCTATGGTTGTTTCTTTTCCAGACGAACCCTAGGGTTTGCCCAACCCTCTATCAAATGGAGTTTCTTACTTAAAGGCCTCATCAGAAGACCATCTAACCTCGACTAGTCCTGCTGATTGAGAATCGCTGGGAGCCTAAACCTTCCACACCACCCAAGGGTCTACATGGCCTTTACTGATAATTAATGACTTAAGATCAAAATGAGCTTAGTCAAGATACAAAGAGATGTCTGTAAGATAATAACATATGAAGAATTCAGAAATAATAAAGAGCTTAAATAAGGAAAACTATCAACAGTTTTTATGCAATATAACATTGGTGTTTGAGATTGATAGATTTACCTATTAACCACATCAATATTATAGTTACCAACAGTGACATAGGACTATTTCAGGGAGGGTCATGTTTCCCAGCTCTCCCTATAACGGGCGATTCATTAAGTACTGGAAAGTACTGGTGGTTTTCACCGCCCTATATCATTTAAACTACTGCTCATAAAAATCTGAAACCTTTTATATAAAATCGTCAGACATATAAGAGTTATATTTTCATGTTATTATTTATTCATTATTATTGAAATTCATTTTATTTGCATTCAAACACCCCCAATATATTGAAATTATTATAAAAAAAAAATTATTCGACTGTCTCCCAAAAAAAAGTCATTTGTCAGAATGCATTTTCAAAAAACTACATTTTTTTTTTAAATCAAACAAAGGAATTAATGACAAAAGTGTTTAGATTAAATTTCCCTAATTAGGTTTCTGTATCATTTGAATAATGGATCCAGGCTTTAAAGTTTAAACAACATCACAACAGTTTATACGATAGTTTAAATGATATAGGGCAGTGAAAACCACCAGTACTTTATGAATCATCGGGTATACAGCTACACAAATCATTCATTTTTGTTTGAATCATGTTTTACATATAGTTCATTTTATGATTTAGCTTATAAATTTTCACTATTAAAACATTGCCTTGCCACATGTAGGCTACATGTCCCCTCAAAAATAAATAAAAGTGTTTGTAAATAAAGAGGCTGCTTGAAGGATTTGAATAACTTACTGCAGTTATGTGATTCAGATTTAACTGCATTGCCAAGTTCAATCATAGTTGTTTTATTTTATTTGTACACTAGTACAAATTCAAGATAACCTAACACGAATTTATATTTGAAAATGACTTATTTCTCTGTTCACTTTATTTTATTCCCTGCTCAAAAATAGCTCCCATTCCAAACAGTTTATCTTGATTACTCAGCAATTTTTTCTTCAAGGGCTTAACCATCAACAGTTAACTACTTTACTGCACTCTGACTCCTTTCAATTAACAGGATTAATAAATTGGAAACCAAAAGTATATAGTGTTCAAATCTAAAAGCTAGCCAGCCAATCAATTAAAACTTTAGATAGCTTACTTTCCAGGTATTCATTCACTACATTAAGGATTAATATTAGCATCCATTAAAAGAAATTCTGAATCAACAGCACTTCCACATATGATTTTGGAACTCTTCTTGATATTTTGGATAGTCAGTTTTTACTCTTTAAGATGTAGGGAGCTCTGATGCTATGCAATGGGAATCATTTACTTGGTAATCAGAAGTATAACTGAGATACTGCCTACTAGAAAACATAACGTGGTGATAAGGCAAAAGATTTACAAATAATTTTTGTTAAAACAAACTGTTAGAAAGCATTGTTTTGTAGCTGCTGTTGTACCAACTTAGGCAAGTCGTCACTTTATCATCTGCAGGCGAGATGTCAGATCTCTGAATGCCACTTCAAAGCTCATTTATCATCTACAGACACATTTCGGTTTCAACTAACATGACATTCATCCATGCATCATTGATTAAGCTACTAAAAGACAATGATCGGGTCTTTATGTAAAAATGTCCAAAAAGTGAATATAACACCATAATATAAACAATAAAAAAAAATACATTTAAAATAGCAAGCTGAAAATCGATATCGATCCAGTGGAATCATCATGCAGGTACTTTTTAAAGCTCCTAATATGCATTAGAGGGGGGGGGGTTAGAATACAATTTTAAGTTAAGATGCATCTTTCTATCCATCTAGGTAGGTTTGGGGTTGCTTGTAAAGATGCTAGAAGCCAAAAGCTGCCTAATCCATTTAATCATTCGAGCACAATATCAGAAAAACCAGTTCCCTCCACTGCAAAGTGCTTCTAGTTTTACTCTCAACAGAACCTTCAATGCATATTTACTTTAAATCCCTTCTCAAATTGTCACTTAAAAGAGACTTTTGATGGCCAAACGCTTCTGCTAAGCAGAATATTCTCTATTTTTCGTCATCAAAAGTAACTATTTCTTTCTGATCAACCATTGTTGCTTTTCAATCCATATGGATATTCTTAAGTTACTCTTTCTCTCTCTCTTATGAAATATCAACTGGAAGTTTTTAAAATAAGAGAATGACATTCACTGATACAACCACTTCTCAAAAATCTAAATATTTCTAAAGACCTGAAAACATTAATTTCTGCTTAAACAATGGCAGAAGATAATTTTATATGATAATAAAACTTTTATTCAGCAGCTTTGAGAAATTAAAAAAAAAAGGCCAGGAGATTTTGACTTGTATATTATCTTACGTTAATGCCAATTTTAAAAGCATACCAAATTATAGGCATCATTTTGATTAAATTAAACTTACAAGTACTTTAGAAAAATTAAGACAATTTAAAAATATAAAAAGAGAAAGGCGAATTTAATAGTTGTTTTGAATTACATATAAGTTTATTACTAATAATTATTAAAATTAGGGCTTTTTTTTTAAAAAAAAAAAAAAGGGCTAAAACGGAGAAGAGGGTACAAGCCAGTCGCTGTGTTCGGAAGGATACGTGGCGGAGCGAATTAGCCTAAGAAACAACTTACATGCTATTGAGTTCCGGAGGAACGAATCGTCGCTCATGATTAGCTGTAGGTTAGAGAGGTTAGGTCTACATAGCTGCAGGATGTATCTTTAGGTAAATTTCGAAAAAATTTTGGCCCTTTCTAATTTTTTTCCGATTCCAAAAGTAGTTCCAAAGCGGCCATTACCTCGAAGGCTAGTACCCTCATCTCCGGTTTCACCAAAAAAAGATTATTATTATTATTAAATACTTAATTTTAATTATTATTCTTTTAAATTAACTTTTAAAGTTAAAGATTCCCACTATAGGCCGTGACAGGCCTTTGGGGCTACTGGAGGTAAGGCTGCCATTGAACCAACATGACGAAGTTGGGGCCGGGGGGTCAGCCCGACACCCACCCGCCTTTAACTCCAGGGAAAGAAAGCCGGTACCCATTCGACAGAGGGCTGCGTAGACCCTAGGACCCGTTTGGAGGAGAAGAAGCGTGGAAAAATTCCCACCCTCCACCGAGACCGGGAATCTAACCCGCAACTTTTGAGTTTAATTTTTTCTCGTTTTTAAAAAAAAACAAAAAAAAAAAAACAATAATAAAAAAATTGGAGGTTTTATAGAAAAAAATTATAAATGCTAACAGCTGCAACTATTTAATTTTACTAGCAAAAAGTTCAACCGCCCAACATTCTAATAATTGTTCGTAAAACTACATTGCAAGCAACCAAAATTCAGAACATTTTTTGGTGATTTATTAGTTTTATCAGTTATGATACATCTTAACGAAATTCTATCCATTCGAATTTGGACGTTAAACCTAAAAATTTGGACGTTAACCAACCGAAAATATGTAAAATTAAAATTTGAAGAAACTACAATTTCACCCAAAGCCACCACTGTGGATCTTTCATAATTTATAGGCTAATAAATAAGCAACTCTCATGAAGTGATTATAAAATTTCGATCCGGAAGGCCTTATATGTAACGTGACTACAGTTAATGCCTGGAAATCAACGTTGTATTTTATTCAAAAACACAAATTAATTTAAGTAAACTAACACTTAATTCAAACAAACTTGATTATAAAATTGTTACACGAATCTAATTCTAAAACGGTGGTAAACTAAGCTATGGCAGCTCCGCGAATAGATGTTTTCAATTACATTCCAAAATTTTGGTAAATCAAAATAAAAAAGTATTCTCTCACTGTAATTCTACCATCGTATTAAAACGTTAAGCTAACCTTAAACATTAAGTTTAAAATCGATTTCTTAAACATTAAGTTTAAAATCGAATTGTCAGTTGAAATAGAATGCAAAAATATGATCCATTTGGTTGTTTGTTTTTTTATAAGATTACAAGCGTGGATATAGAATATCAAATATATTGCAAAAATTAAATGTTTTCTTTTGGTTTATAAATACCCCTACCGATCATGAATTGTTTAAAATATAGAACGGTTGTTCCATTCTTTTGACGAACAACTGGTATTTTATAACGACAACCGCGATTACAACATTGGAATAAGCCAAAACATTTTAATTTTTAATCTGGTTTTGTAAAGGTCTATCCTAATTGCTATTAAACAAGGTATTTTGATCCTTGAACTTTAATAACTGCATCGTATTAGAGCAATGACAGTTATTGGTAACTGATTTCAGATTATATTAAAATACAAAAAATAATGATAACTTACTCTTCGGACATCATGTCTTCCATTTCCGCGATGTTACATTCATTCATGACAGGAACTCAATTTACATCAAAAGCAAAACTTCTCTATGAAAATTGTGTCCACTATTATTCAAACATCGAACCATCAGAACTCATGGAACTCATTGGAGAAATGGTTTTGAGTTTGCAGAATTGATAATATTTTAACAGCCAATCAAAAGAGCCCAAATGAACAGCCAATCAAAACGAGCCCAAATGCAGAGGCAGCGCCACCCATTGCCCACACCAGTTTGCTATATCTAAAATCATAACAACAACAACAACAACATCTAAGTGAAATTAAATTTTAAAAAAAACAGTAATTCTGAATTTGAAATATGAAATAAAAAATACGGTTTAGAACTGATGGACTACCCACTGACTTGAACCGTAACAGCCCAACTTCTTCTGTTCGCTAAATTGTTACCAGGTGGCAGATCGAGCGTCCGCCATTTTATGATTAGGCGTCGTCTGCTTAGATGACCTCAAAGAAATTATTTGCAATTTATTCCGATTTCTGATGACAATTGGTGATTTTATATTCAGCTTTCAACTTTACCAGCTCGTGGGAGAAAGGAAGGGAAACTCATTTCATTGGTGAGTGAATAGCTTCATTTGTCATTTCAGAAAATTTTGCAAAATCACATTCATTACATTACCCTATTATGTAAACTTTAACTTTCTTCTTGATATTCTCTGAAACTTCAAAATAACATCTTATTAAAACAGTAAAACTTAGCTCTGTAATTCCTGTGTTATTTATTGTTGCATTGCTTTTCCATTTTTTTTTTCTTTTGATTATTGTGACAGATGCTACAATGCGTTTCAATTAATTAACGTGTGTAAATTAGAGTTATTGAGTAATTTTAGGCCACCAAACATCTCAATTAAAAATAAAAACATCTGTACAATTAAAACACTATTACACTAAAATTACTCAATTTTTTATGTATGTTTTTAGTACGTGCGTATTAAATCTATATTTATTAGTGTAATTTGAAGATAAAAAACTACATAATAGGAGGTTGGTGACGCCCGCATCGTCTAATAAAGTTTTTGTCTCAGTGTTCCGCAATCGAAGTATCTATTCTCCGTGTATATTTAACTTCATATAATATTCTTTCACCTGATTCATTGATTTTAAAATTAAATACCGCAGTCTCACGATTGACAAACAGAAAAAAAAATGCCATTTGAAATACCACCTATACTGAAAAGAATGATTGTTTATTTATTCCTATTTTCATTTCTTTATAATATGAAGTGTTGTCTTCCGAGGGACACACAAACTTTAAGAATGCGGTCAATTCGCTATCCAGAACAGGAAGACAATAGCGCCCTAGCGGCCGTTATTTGAACTCTTCTTGCATGTCGTCGAAATCGGGAATTTTAGATAATTGCGATTGATTATGGCTGATGAAAAATAATTAGGACTAGACTTACTTCACAAGCACTAACCTTTCTTTCTAAAGTGTCATTTCGATAGAATATTTAACAATTTTCTGTAATGTAATGTATTTATTACATTTTTTTTAATATCAGAAAAAAAAAATGGAGGAAACGAAATATCCTTTGGATAAAATTTAAAGATGATTATTGGTCGGTGATCGGATTAGTAAAATTAATAATCTCATGAACTATTTCTCAATATATTTCATGCTGTTAAGCCGAATTTAAAGGTATTTCTTGGATGTAACAAAGAAGAGCTTCGTTGTCATATCGTAATCATAACAAAACCGAAAGAAGTTTCACTTAAAATTGTGTTGTTAAAAATACCTTGGAAATGTCTTCCGCCGTTCAACCAGGAAAGACGACGATCGAAGTGTCATCGGGTTACAGTGCAAACGAAAATGGATCCAAGTGCAAGTTTTGTTTGAAAAGCTTTTCACGACCGTCCAATTTGATCGTTCATCTGAGGACCCATACTGGAGAGAAACCGTTCCAGTGTCAATTGTGTGAGAAATCTTTTGCCGAATCGGCCTCTTTAACTAAACACCAACGAGTTCATACGGGAGAAAAACCTTTTTCCTGCAAGTTTTGTGGAAAGAAATTTGCCCGATCATCGAATCTGAATTCCCATATGAGAATCCATACAGGTGAACGTCCTTACCAATGTAGTATGTGCGATAAGACATTCGGACAATCCTGTGATATGGCCGTTCACATGAGGACTCACACAGGAGAAAAGCCATTTGAATGTCCGGTTTGTAAGAAGGCCTTCTCTCAGTCATCTCATTTGACTCGTCACGCTGTCATCCACACAGGAGAGAGGATTTATGAATGTGAAATATGCAAGAAACGTGTGGCCGATTTATCCTCTCTTAGGAAACATCTCCGTATTCATACAGGTGAAAAACCTTTTCAGTGCAAATTCTGTGAGAAAAGTTTCTCTGCTTCAGGTAGTCTGAGAATGCATGTTAGGATCCATACGGGAGAAAAACCATTCCAGTGTAATTTCTGTGGAAAATCTTTCTCTCAGTCATCCAGTTTGAATGTTCATCTCCGCATTCACAGCAGTGAAAAACCTTTCAGTTGCCATTTTTGTGAAAAGGAATTCACTTGTTCATCTTCTTTTACTAAACATGTTCGCATTCACACTGGTGAAAGACCATTCCAGTGTGAGTTCTGTGAATGGAAATTCACAGAATCGAGTAGCCTCAAGAAGCATTTAAGAACACATTTTGGAGAAAAACCATATAAATGTGACTTATGTGGAAAGTGCTTTACTCAGTCAGGGAGCTTAAATGTTCATTTGAAATCCTTCCATTCACATGAAGATCCATTTCGATGTAAACAGTGCGATATGAGTTTTTCAGAAAAATCCTCTTTAACAAAGCACCTCAAAGCCCATTAATTCCTTATTATTTGTCAAAATAATTTGCTGGAAACATTTAAGTAAACGTCATTAACTTATTCTGTGATGTTAGACTTCCCCCAAGGAATATTTAAGATAATTTTGACTTAATTCATAGAACCACATATTCTTCATAAATATTTACAACTATAAAGCGTTGTTCACTTTGCTGAAGTGTAAATCTACCTATATAAAAAGAAAAGTCCTGACTCATCAATGCCCAGCCCAAACCCTTGGACCTAGAAAGCTGAAATGTTGCACAGATGTTCCCTTTATGATGTAGACAAGGAATAAGGCCGCATTTTTCGAAATTCCCACGGGATAGGGAATAAAGAGGATTTATATTTTCGCTTTAAAGTTGCTTTATTGATATAGAGGTGTGAGGCGCCAACCTGCAATACATCTGAGTTAACCGGAGAAGACCACAATGGGCTGGGAACTTGTATATTTTCTGATCTCGATATTAATTTGCTAAATAAAATAAAGGTTTTTTTTTTTTAATGCTATGTATGCAAGGGTTCTGGAGCGAAGCCATGGTACCCAGCTAGTTAATAATATGATAGCTTCAGTCAGATTTTTTTTTTTTCTATTTTTTATTTAATTTTTTTTTAGTTAGAAAAATGAATATGAAAATCAAACCCTTCCCATGGATGTGTAACTGGCTATTATTTAAATTATCAGTCATTAATAGAAGTGAAATAAGAATAATAAATTCTTTTTTTTGTTTTAAATTGAAAATGTGACATAACACTGGAAATCAAGTAGAACTTGTGTGATGTAAACTGCAGTAATAACAAATTACTTTTATATTCTTTTAATAGATAACATTTTTATTTAGAAACAAGGCAATTTAATTTAAGGGCATACATTTTTTTTTTTCAAATTGTTATTTAGAGTAAATGATTCTCCTGTATGTATTTTATGTTCTTCTGGAAAAGATATGACTGCTGCTCATATTGATGATTGTTCTGCTCTTTCTCATCTTAATGGTCTCGTAGAAAAATACTGGAGAGCACGATGTCTAATGACTTAGTGATCAATAGACTGGCATTTGATAATAATAATAACAAGTAAATGAGTGTTTGAAGTCCTGATCTGTAAAAGGTTTTTAAATTTACTCTAGTTATGATTTGAATAACACTTATTGCTGGATACAATTTTGGCAGAGATGCAAATAAAATATTCAATAATAATAAAAAGAGTTACTGTTTATTAGAAGCCTCAATAATGAAAATTTGAAAATACATTTTTTTTGTAAATTTCATACAGCAAGTCAATAATTAACAAAGATTTATTAATAGTTTTGTTTTTGTTTTTTTTTTTCCAATGCAATCTACGATTTGGAGAAATTATTCTTTAAATTTTCATAAAAAAAGAAAAGAAATCTTATTCTCAAAATCCTTGCAAACTTATTTTTAGACAATTTGGTAACTTTTCATATCTAATGTGAAAGTCAATTTGCATGAATTCCGGTTTTTATGAAATGTAAATAATAATAATATTAATAATAAAGTAAAATAGTATAAATAGAAACAATATTGATGTATTAGTAAGGTGACCAACCGTCCTCCTTTTTGAAGCTCTCTCCTCCCTTGAGAAGTGTCCTCCTAAATGCCCTCCTTTTCGATGTTTGAAGAGTAATATGTCCTCCTTTTTGAAATGTGAAGTTTAAAACCTTTTTTTTTTTGATTGAACAGATAGGTTTAGAGGTTTTTTTTTGGTTGAACAGATAGGTTTACACCCCTGAAACCCCTGATAACATCTTTTTTTTTCTTCAAATTGTTTGCGTACTCCTTTTCATTTTAGAAAAAATGGTCACCTTAGTATTAGGATTCTTTAAATTGCAGGATAAGTATGTTTGATGTAGGAATACAGCAGCTCCATAGTGTTTTATGATTTTCCATGATAGATATTTTGAAACTGACAAATAATAATAATAATAATAAAAAAAAAAAAACTTCAATCTTATTATGTTGGCTTTTATTAATAACTGTGGTAGAGAGTACAGATCCTTCTCTCTACCACAGTGAAATACTAGTATTTTTCCTTTTTATATGATTGAAGGAAAACAACAGTGAAATTACAAAAGCTTATTTGAAAATAAAATTTAATGATTCAAACATACTACCATAATATTGATGTGTGGTCGAAAAAGAGCGGAGATGACTAGCAGTGTTTAGCATAATGTACAAATACTATTTACAAGAATATATATATATATATA
>JAFIDM010000003.1:58497732-58553438 GCA_023159025.1 Thereuonema tuberculata
AAATTTTCAATCGGGCTGAGATCTGGGGACCGAGCGGGCCAGGTAGCAAGGAAAAGTCATCATCATGTTCTTCAAACCATCGCATAGTGATGCGCGCTTTGTGCACCTGAGCATTAGTCTCCTGGAAGTAGCCATCTGCATGAGGATAAACTGTTAACATGTACGGTTACACTTGGTCAGTTACAATGTTTAGGTACACTCTAACATCTTGATGTGCCTCCAGAGGTATCAATGGATCCAACAAGTGCCAGGAAAACATCCCCCATAACATAAAACTGGCCCCACCGACTTGAAGAGTTGTTGTGAGACACAGCATTTGTGTGCACAGTATGTTATGTAGTGAATGTGGGTGGCAGAGAAGCCAAGCACTGTGACCGGAGGTCTATTGTACTAGCCCACGGATATAAGAACAGATGGAGAGAAAGTATGGTGGGAGAAATGCAGGGAAAATGGGAGAACCCCGAGAAAACCTGCCCAGTGCGAATCGTCCACCATCACGAAACCCACACGAGATTCCGAACCCCGGTACTCAGAGGTGAGAGGCCGATGTTATGGCGACAACGCCAACCATGCGGCCTGTGCGCACAGTAGGGGTGTACCTACTAAAGTGGCCGGACAGTGTATATAGTTTCATTTGTATGGACATCGGTGGCTATACCTTTCAAGAGATGATAGAGTCGCTGACCATCAGTCATGTTGGAATCCACCCTAACACAGCAGTGAATCACATCTTGTATGTACGAATTGCAGAACTCCTGGGGTAGCTGTTCACCAGTGGAGTGTGTTCGTTCGGCATCTGTGGCGATGTGATGGGGTGCCATGAACATGTTGCTGAACTTCGTGATGAAGGAGGCCCAGATAGAGATGGTGGCTTCTTAGTCATCGAACCAACGGCAGGTGGTGTCCATTAGGGCGAAGGGCAGGTATGCCAATTTATTGTTATCCATCCATCCATTGCAGCGGGCTATACGTTCGAAGTCCTGGAGCCAGACGAGGAGGAGGGTCAGTCGAGGTTCAGGAGAAAAGTGTACATTCTCATATCGTAAGGCGGGGGAAGTTCTTGTTGTTGGTGCTTGAGCAGTGGCCATGGTTTGGATCTTGTAATCTCGATGACGGTCACAGTTGTCCGTGGTGTTTGGCATAGTGGGTCCGTGGATCGGTGGGTCTTTGGCACCAATGACATGTGGTCGAAACAGAGCGGAGTGAACTAGCGGCATTTCGCCATAATGTACACATGCTTTATTTACAAGAATATACAATATATATATAGTTTTGGTGGATTCCGAAAAGGGGTCAAAGTCATAAAAAAAACCCAAAGGTTGGATTCTCAGCGACGGGTCAAGTGAGGTCAGAGGTCTCTGTTTGGTCTGCCATTGTGAGAGGGAGCCAATCACGCAGGGCCGCCCATGGGGGGGATAGATGGCGCAAGTTGCGCCATTGACAAAATTTTTGGGGGGGAATTTAAAAAAATCGCTTAGTATCCAGTAATCACAAAGTTATAAAATACTTACTAGTTCACAGTAACTCTTATACCTTTCGTAAGTTTTTGATGATAGACGATAGACCTAATGAAAAGTAACATCGGTACAGTCTAGTCTTTGTCTTAATAGTATAAAAGTTTTTAGTGACCATTCAGCCAGGCAAAAGCTTCTATGTTGAGCTCTGGTCTCTCTGTAACCAATCCCCTCCCCTCTTGACCGACGTGTCGTCAAGACCACGCTCCCGCTAGCCCCTTCTCCTCAATCACTAAACGCCTCGTCTTGTGCCTTGTAACAATTTACCTTCAGTCGTGCACTGCACATCATCACAGATGAGTCAGTGCGCTAACACGTAGTGAGTGATCGTTGAGCCGTGGCGAGTTTTTTTTTTTCTTTGGTAATATTTATTTTTTTATTTTCTTTGGTAATAATTATGAGAGGCCTATAATTTTAAACTTTGTTTCAAAACAATTAGAACAATGCCTCGAAAATTAAAAAGAGCGTTTAAATATAAATGCTTAGAGCTCATGTGCAATACGGTGCACAGAAACGACAAGTGGTTGGAGCACTGTAAGAATAAACATATTGTCATATAAGGACAAAAACAATATTAACATCAAATATAAAATAACAGAAATAAAAGAAGGTGATAAAAGATGTTGCCTTTTAGAAATAAAGACTCTCTGAATGGAAAACTTGCAAACTTATTTAGATTGCTTGCTTAGTATAATCCGGACACAAGAGTTTATTTAGAGAAACTTGAGAAATCAAAAGAGAAAAAAACCAAACTTGGTTCTAATTTGCTGAATTACAGGAACATATTTGATTTAATAAATGTCATGAATGGAATTGTTTCAAAAATCGTGGAACGAGTTAATGAAACCAATACATACTCCATAATTCTTGACTCCACAAATGATGTCAATAAGAAGTAATGTAGAACCATGCTAGTTCGATATATTGAGCACAGAGATGGATATGGAGAAATCAAAGAGAACGTGAACGCAGAAGAGCGGCTTGTTAATGTATTTATCAGCGGAGACACAACTGGTGAATACTTGTCATCTGAGCTGTTGAATATGCTACAAGCAGTTGGAATTAATAAGAGTGATATGGTTGGTATGAGTATGGATGGTGCGGGAAACATTGTGGTCGATTTAATGGAGTTAAATCATTTGTCCTCAGAGAATGCCCAAAGCTTTCTTTATTTGGGTGTTGTTCCAATGGTTTGCCTTGGTTGTTGAGAAGTCAATGGAAATGTGTCCTCAAATAAGGGACCTGTTCCCAATTCTTCAAGAGCTTTATGTATTCATGTCTGGCCACAAAAGACACCATACTTTCGTTGAGAAATTAGAAAAAGGCCCATGTCAGGCTAGAAGAAAGCGTCTGAAAAGAGTCAACATGACTAGATGGTCCAGCAAAAGTGATGCTGTTAGCACAGTTAAATCTTGCTATGATGTGCTAAGAGAATCTTTAGAAGACATATCTGATGACACTGGATCTGAAACAGATTCAAGAAATCAGCAAAAGGACTTCTAAAAGCAGTATCCGATTACGACTCTTGCAACCATGCAAATTGCTTCAGAACGTTTCAAAGCTCTTTCGCCAGTGACTGTTTGTTTACAGTCTAAAAACATTGATTGTAGGATTGTTCCAACTGTGGTTTCTGATACCATTTCAAAATTGGAAACCTTGAGAAACAACGAAGGCTGGAGCAAAATGATGGATCGCATCAATCGCTTTGCAATTGAACCTAATCTCCAGCAAACTTTAAACAGGAGAATACACAAAAGGAAAAGGTTCATGGACGAACTTGCCATCGATGAAACTCCTACAGACCCAATGACAAAAATGCGAACAGAAGTCTTCTTTAAACTACTTGACTCCCTGAATTTACAGCTACTGAATCGCTTTCCTGAAAGCACTCTAAATATTGTACAACAAATGACATATTTTTCCCTTGAAAAGTTACTAAAAAATGGTAAAAACATGGACTGTACCCTAAATCCAATTCTTGTCAGTGACTTGTGGGAATATTATGGACTAGATGCTGAAGAACTTTGTGAAGAGGTTGATGTCTTTAGCCAGTTATATAAAGTAAGTTATGCAAACATTGATCTAGCAGATGTGCTAAGTTCAAATGATGTAAATGACGAGAGTCTAAGTCAAAGCAAAGAAGAAGGTGACACTAGATTCTTCTGAAGAAAAATCTAATGGCCTTAATAAGGATTCTAAGAATCAAACAACGATATCTGGATCAATAGATCAAGAAAGGTTTATCAGACCCTATAGGTGTTTATTAAACATCTCTGGCTTTCCATATTTAACAATGCTATATCAGATAATTCTGGCTCTGCCAGCCACAAGCTGCTGAGCTGAGAGAATCCTGAGCAAAATAAAGCTTGTTAAAAATAGACTGAGAAGCAGTATGGGAGATATCTGGCTCTCTGACATGCTGGTGCTTTCATCCGAAAAAGACATCTTAAAATCAGTTCCCAACAGTGATATCATAGACAAGTTTGCTCTATCAAGTGAAACAGAAAAAAATCACTGCTCTACAAAGGCTATGAAGGATAGGGGGCAGAAGAATGATCTTGCCATATCATGCCAGTAGCTATGGGAAATTTATTATTTGTTGTAAAAATTCTTTGTGGCCTACCATTCTAAGTCTTAGTGCTTTACAAAATAAAATACTAAAATATAAACTGATCTATCTTCATTAAAGATAAAGCATAATTTTGAAGCTTAATTTTGATTTATTTTCACTTATATCCTATTGTTTTCTCAATTCATAAATAGGTTAAATTATAAAATTAGTTATTGCAGGTGCCTGTAATAGACAGCCTGATTGAAAGATCCAGGATTCATCTGTGTGCTTGTAGCAGTTCAGTATAATATTTACTTTTCTAATTTATTGAAGTCCTCTTTTGAAACCTGCTATTGGAATAAGAAAATATAATTTTCTGATTATAAAATGAAAACCTAAACAATTTACATGTACACAATAATAAAAAGTTGTATTTTTTTAAGAAGTTTTCAAACAAAATAAATTATTCAGCTTTTATATATATATATATATATATATATATATATATATATGCTATTTTCGGTTAAATTTTAAAATTTGTTCCTAAAAATGAGCACTGTGTTTTCTTAAGATTTAAGGACCAGAGGAGAATTAAAAACTATTTACAGGAGTTATTTTTCAACAATTTTCTGGGGGAGGGCCCCGGAACCCTGGAAGAGTATGCTTGTAAGTGAAACTCCTGGTAAGATTGTTATAGGGGGGAGTGCACCATCATCCTTGGGGGGGGATGGGCACCCCAATCACGTGAGGTTTTGACCTCTCGAATCGGCCAATCAATGTGGGTTTTAACTGACAAATCCGGGAAAGTTTTCGACCTTGCATCAATATCAAATATATCTGTATATCAGTTTGCTTTTTTTTTTTTTTTTTTTTTTTTTATTTAGGTAAATTAGCACTTGTGTTGAAATCAGGAGTTCAGTTTTCACATTAAGTGTTGATTCTCTTAAGGGAAATTTGAGTAAAATTGATAGTTTTAATCTCTTTATATTTAAAAAAAAATCCTGAAAAACTGGAACATTTTCACAGGATCTTTTGGTTTCAATAAATAGACACCTCAGCTATAATTTAATTGGAAAGATGTTCAGATATCATTCATAAGAGTAGTCAGAACACCAAGGATATTTTAAAAAAGGAAGTTTTTTTTTTTTATTTATTTTATTAGTCAGACTTAATACATTGCTATCTAAAAACTATTCAGATTGATGAAATGTTGTACAATTGACTATTTAATATTTTACTAAAACACTTGTTAATTTTAATGCGACGATATTAATAACATTTTAAAGTTTTATATCATTGTATTTTTTCTTGTTTTTAAAACTTGGACAATATATTTAAGGTCTCTTTGAGAAAAAAGATTCTTGTATAATAAATTCTTAAAAAAATTGTATTCTGAAGCAAGCAGATTATGTTTGTGTATGTGTATATATATTTCACTTTAAATTTTATGCAATATTGAGTTTTTGTGCAAAAAAAAATAGACATTTATTATTAATTCATTCACTGCCTATGCATTTGAATTGCTCTGTACCGAGACTAAACCTACAAAAATGAATGACCTTTGGAAATGTTCAGTTTTACCAGTAACTTTTTATTTTAATGTATGCAATGTATACACTTTTGAGATGCTGAATAAACTATCTTTCTGATTGTCATAATCTAGTCACCCTTTAATAGTGTTATTGTATTGTGAGCATTTCAAATATGCACCAACTACATCTGACATTTTGTTGCAACTATCATTACATCTTTAGATCTAGTATGTATGCTTGGACAGCTGGTGGACTTTCCTTACGAACGCTTTTTTTTTTATAGCAAACTTTGCACCTCTTTTGTGATTTTCTTTTGGTTGCATTTGAGGAAGAGGAGTGACACATTGTCTCTCTGTCAGTCTGATAATGTTTGGAACATCAATTTCTACTTCTCTTTTCCCAAATAAAAGCACAGCGATTGCATCATGCTGAAACTGTAGAGAAAATTTTGTGCTGCCATTCTTGTAATAAATTATAAAACTGTGAAAAGCAGTGCCAATTTCTTATATTATTTCATGGGTTTTCAAGTAATTTCAAGGGTTTACGTAATTGATTTATTCATCTATGTATTTATTGAATTAAGTAATGCAGAGGATATAGACAATTGCCATACGCTGATACAAGTGCTAGTGGTGCATCAGGGATTCCACAGAAGGTCTTGATGTACTCAGTACATCATATAGGAATACAGTATGCAATTTCATTAAGCACACAGTACATCTTACAGGCACTATAGAGGCACTATCAGTGCTAGTTCATGCAATGTCTGCTGAATTTCCTCACTAAAAATCTGTGTATTCAGAATAGATGCTGATGGCATTAAATTTTCATGTATATATAAATGCAACCTGTTTATAAAAGGGAAACTGTAAAGAAAGAAGTAGAAAAAAACTATAATGAACAGTATACTATAATGTATAATGAACAATAATATAAATTGTTCATTATACTTGAATAAATTACTTGATTTTCTTCTGTCAATTTGAGCTAAGTAATAAGTTAAACATCCAAAGTCTTTTTATCCTAATTCCCAGTGCCTATCAATTATTATTTATTTTCATAAGTATTGGAACACTACACAGAATTTTGCAAAACTTAGAAATATAATCAATTATTACTTTGCAGACTTAATTTGAAAACATTATTTTTGTTTGTTTTTAAGTATATCAGAAATTAAAGTTTAAGCATAATATTTCTTAAACACTGTTGTCATAATCTTAGATTTTTCAGACTGACGGACCTTATTTGCTGTTTTCTCTTCATCCCAAAAATATGTCAATTAATCTAATGTTCATAAAAGACAATTGAAAAGAATAGGTTTAGACATACCATATTTACCTTCAGTATCCTTAAGAAATGCAGTGCCCATTTCAGTATAATCTTGTGTCCAAAATGAGTCAGCATTGATAACCTTCATGTATCTATTCATTTGAGGAACTGGTATATTTTTATTCTATTCCTCATGAAGAACCCGATGATAAATCAGGAAAACCAGTACAGAATTTTTATTATGAATGTATTTTTATTTTTATCAAGTCATATGTGTAGAATCTATTTTTGGACTTATATCAACAACATTCGTTAAATTTCCCAACTTCACATTTTATTATTTACATGCTCAACTTAGAGGCCAAAATACAATGCCTTTAAATAATTCAAAAAATTACTCATGAAAGTAAAGCATTGATTTGCATAAACTAAGACTTTAATCTTACTGCATTGAGTTGGTTAAATTTTGGTCATTATACATCTATTTTACAGCCCTAGAACTATGCCCTTTTATAGCTCAACTAATAATTCTGTGAGGTGCATTTTTTTATTTTTTCCTAGAACACATTTACAGTTTGGGAATGGGGAATTAATTTTGGCTTCACTACATTACTGTTAAGAACTACTTTGTTTAAGGTCAGAATTTTCTGATCAAATAAAACATTTAATAATATAAAATTAAGTGTGCTTTAATGTTATTTCTTTTTTAAGAAGAGTGACGCACATAAAATTTATATTTTTTAAAATAAAATGTTTATGTTTAAAAGGTTTAAATGCCATGTCTGTAAGTCGACTTACAGACATGTCCATTGTTTTCATTGTAGTCTGGCTTCGTTTCTTTGGATTGAAATAACTCAGCAACCATGCACTTCCGGTCATATGTTTATCTGACCTTTTTTACTTCATTTGGTATGGGGAACCCGCTCCCACAGTTTGTCCTCTATTTTAGATCACCCTGTATTTACTGCAAAGGTATTACATACACTGACTGCTCAATTGAAAGTGAACACCTGCCGCGGGTGGAACAACCCGGTTAGCAAATATGTATAGTTCGTAAATGTTGCTTGGGTTCATTCATAGGTATTCGCCTAAATTATTCAGAAAAAGAAATTGTTAAAATAGTAGATATTAAATAAATAATAAAATACTTACATGGTAAAAAATTTGCATTGAATTAAAAAAAAAACAAGGTAGGGATAGTGATTAGTAAACCAATCATAGTGCTTCGCAGTGGCTTCTAAGTCACCTTTACTTTACAATAGACTGTGCCAGTTTGGTATAGAAAATGCTCGCGCGAGTCTGTTTGCGACCTCATGCTATCTTACCCATCCCTATTTATATGGAATAATAGTCATTCTTAATTCAAACCTTGTTAATACACTGAATTCCTAATAATGATTAAAAAAAAAAACTTAAAAAAAATTGCTCATGAGGGGATCGAACCCACGACCTTTGTGTTATTAGCACGACGCTCAAACCAACTGAGCTAACAGGCCACCTACAACTGAGCTAACAGAAGCCATTGCGAAGCATTGTGGGATATGTGTCCACAGACAGACAGACTGGGGATATAAGGCGTCTTCCAGAAGCCTAAAATAATTTATTTGTTCATAAATGCAGTGAGAGACTTTGTTTGCCCGAGGGGAAACGTGCCTCCTCAGTGAAGATGGGGGAAGGAAACGTATCGGCAATCTGCCACTTCTATTTGCAAATCTTATTAATCTATCAATGGGGTGACATCCAAGTACAGCTGTTTCACGTTCTTTGGTGATCATTTGCTACAAGGAAACAGGGACTATTAGGAATTATTCCTAATAGTCTCGGTACAGAGGCTATTAGGAATAATTGTCGGAATTGCAGTGAAGCCTCCAAAGCAAAAATAAACTTAAAAAACTGACTAAAAACTTTTAGATATTTGATGATCGCCAAAGAGCGTAAAACAGCAGTTATAGGATGTCACTTGGTCTCACTCATTGATGTTTATTATTAATAATTAAATAATGCGCAGTTTTAATTCTCAATGGGTTACGAAAATTCATTGAGGCCGGCGGAATGCTGGCACGTGAATTTCCTCACTAATATTTGTTTAGTGAGTTTTTTATTGTTTATTTTATCTTTGGAGATTCCACTTCAATTCCGACGATTGTTAATAGTATGTTTGAGAATTGAATTACGAAGTTGTTTTATTTTTATTCAATTTGGATGTATTTTATTTTTTTCGGTTAATGTAAATATAATATGAGCCTGAAAAGAATAAATGCTAAAAACCAAGCAAAGTTTTAAATTTGTTTTCTTTTAAGGATTATTAAAATTCGTATTATAAATATTAATGTTATTAAATGAAACAAACAAATAAAAAAATGTTTATTCCAATTTTACGTATAATTAGCCCCCGTCTCCTCCTGGTAAGTATCAGATACTCCAAGAAGAATCGATTCCATGCAGTTATGACGGTACAAAGTGATATTTTATTCCTTTTTGTGGACGGAGAGAAGCTAAAACAATGAACATTAACATTAAATTATTAGGCTATTAGGGCTAAAATTAATGGGTTATTTTCTTTTTTCTCTGGCTATTCTCTCATTGCGCCACACACACATATACAAAGGGAGTGATACGAACCAATAATTTGAATGTAGTCCCCGTGACCTAATGGAAAAAGACGTCTGACTGCGCCGGACAGTCGGAAAAGAAAGATTTTATATAGTAATCCTTATATATTATTTCTCAAAGGTGTTTTTGTGTTAGTACGCCATATCTCCTTTAATACTTCATCAAAAGCAATGATTGAGACATCATTTTAAAGATTACGTTCAACGCTAATGACGAAAAATAAACAAAGTGTTGAAAATTGATGTTTTCGTTAAAAAAAACTGTATTTTAAAAACCTTTTTATAAAAATGGAGAAGGCGCCACGTATTGACAATGTGTTTAACTAACATGCATGACAAAAGAAAATATTTCTCAAAGGTGGTTTTTTTTGTTGCGAATTATTCGCACAGGTCAACTAGTAGCCTATAGATTATTATTTATGCATTTCCTTGAGACAGATCAGAAACTAATTTTCATCGCCATAAAAACAGGAGGATATATTTTTAGCTTTTCTTCCTCTCGGAAATGATTTAAGTGATTTAAAATACATCATGAAAAGAGAAATTCCAACTCTTTAGCTTTATAAAGGCAACTGAAACCCTTTAAATATTTATAAAATAAAAAGTTAAAAAAAAAAATCGTTTATTTCTCGATATTCGTTAAAATTGTGTATTGTTAATTAGATTAAAAAAATCGCATTTAAATTGCTTACGATTGATTTTGATACGATCATTGGCTAAATGAAATAACTTGAAGCTCCCTCTGCAGATTCCTGTAACGTCAAATTATGCCATGGACATCTAAATTTTGCCCAGGCTAGAATTCTGAAATTTTAAATTAATAAATGAAACAAAATTATATATAAACTCGTTTTCTATCCCCATTTCAATATGAAGATGGATGGCCTTTTTGATGTTTACATTTTTACTCTCCAATTCTGGTGGCACAGACAATGTGCGTTCTAAATACAACAGCTGTATTACCTTGCTGTTGACTGCGCAATTTTATTTCAATTTAACATACACACAGATTATTTTTATTTTAAAAGAATTATGCTCCTCTAAACTTAAATCAGTTGTTGAGGTTACGATTTGCTTGTGATATTGGAATAATTCTCTATTTCAATTCAGTTGACTTTCGTTTGAAATTTATCAGATCAGCAGTAAATTGTGTCCTGTTCACAAGAAGGGAAAAAACAAACATTACAAACTGTAATTAAATTATTTATTAACGACAATCTTCAATTACGTTTAAAAAGGCGTAATGATGTTTTCGGTGTAGACACCTCCGAAAAGGTAAACATCGTACGCCCTTAAAAAAATACGTACTTTGAAATAATTCGTTGCAAAAAATTTTGTTTTATTTTTAAACGATCAGGCTTTGTGGATTATAAATATTTTCATTTTATTTAACAAATTATAATAGTTAATGATAAGAAAAAGAGCTTTAATTATTTACGAATAGTTTGAATTATAAAGAAGATAACTTTGCAATAGAGCTACTGTAGTGTCATGGAGTAATATGATGGTGTTCACGACAAGATTTCAGTATGGTCGTGTAAATGAGATCGTTATTGACGCTGATATTTAATCAGACTTACTTATATTCAGCGTAGTAAATACAAACGAATAGGTGTTTGTAATTCAATTTCAGTTAATGCGTCCTTTTTAAGTTCGTATTAACAATAGATATTATTATTGCCATTACGTCAGATTATACGATGTCTTCAATAGAAAAAACTGAAATTGAGGAACATTTAGATCAAAATATAAACCTATCATTTGATCAGCAATTGAATACGACATTTGGACAATCAATAATAGATTTAGCGCATAGAAATTCACCGAAAATATCAATTCAACAAGAAGCGATCAGTGAGATCCCCACTCCTCAACAGTCAGACTTCCTTCCTCAAGGTAATACGCATATCGAAAAAAAGGTGATAGTTTGCAAAATATGTAACAAATCATTTTCGACTTCATTTGCATTAGCTCGACATTCTAATGTTCATTCAGGCAAGAGACCTTTCGTGTGCGAATTTTGCGAGAAGTCCTTCGGTGACCCTTCATCATTGACAAAACACAGAAGAACTCATACAGGTGAAAAACCATTTCAGTGTCAGTTCTGCAGCAAAAGATTCACGGAATCCGGTCAGTTAAAAGGGCATGTTCGTATCCACACTGGAGAGAAACCATACCAATGTCAAACGTGTGAGAAACGTTTTACACATTCCTGTGAGTTAACTATCCATATTCGAACACATACAGGAGAAAAGCCATTCCAGTGCGAAATATGCAAAAAGAGGTTTGCCCAGTCGCCACATCTTATTCAGCATAAGAAAACTCATACAGGAGAACGACCATACGAATGCGAGGTTTGTCAGAAACGCTTTTCTGATTCATCATCCCTTGTAAAGCATATTCGCATTCATACAGGTGAGAAACCCTTTCTGTGTAAATTCTGCCAGAGGAGGTTCTCTGAAGCAGGGAGCCTTTCAGCACACATTCGAACTCACACTGGTGAGAAACCATTCCAGTGTGACGTCTGCCAGAAGAGCTTTTCTCAGTCCTATACTTTAATCATCCACCAACGCATTCACACCGGAGAGAAACCCTTTCAATGTGAATTTTGTAAGAAGGCATTTGCTGAATCACCATCTCTGCGGAAACATCTGCGTACCCACACTGGGGAGAGACCATTCCAGTGTGACATTTGTAAGAAGAATTTCTCTGAGGCTGGAACACTAAAACGTCATCATAGGACACATACAGGTGAAAAACCGTTCCCCTGTGGCTTCTGCCAGAAAAGTTTCTCGCAATCATCCAGCCTCATTGTTCATGTTCGTACTCATACTGGTGAGAAACCTTTTCAATGTGAGTTATGTGAAAAGAATTTTTCAAATTCTTCAGATTTATCAAAGCACCTGAAGAAAGGTCACAGCTGAAGTAACTTTCTATCCATTGGACTAAAACATTGTTAGAGTTTTATCTGAGAATTTTTTTTTTTTGTGACTATATAATAGTATTTAGTTGTCGATATAGCAATCCCCAAATGATAAGTGTTTCCTGTACTGACCAAGAATTGCATTTTCACTGAAATTTTTAAAATTATTTACTCTTTCAAAGTCAGTTCTTTAAGTAGTTGCTTCTAAATTTAAATTAAGAAAAAAATGAATAGCTGTCATCAAATCAATTATATCGCAAAAAAATAGTTTGATATTTCTTATTTCACTAGGCAATGCCCATCTTCAGTCAAATAGTGACTTTCATCGTTAACATTAAAATAGATTAAAAAAAAAAAATTAATGTTTGCAATAAGTATAACTTAAAGGTTAAAAGTTGATGACGAACACACAGATGATTAATAGTGTCCAAACTGATCAGGTTTTTTTAAACTCATTTTTAATCACCTGTGTGTTCGTCATGAGCTTTTAGCCTTTAAATTAAAAAAGATAGTCGCTTTACTGAAAAAAAAAAGTTTCATTTAACTACAGCTTTGTTATTTCCTGTACTGTGATATTATTATGTTATTTCATTTACTATGATATTAACACTAAATAGATTTTTATTTTTTTATTATTATTATTTGGAGATTTGGAAGGATGTCAAGAACATATTTTTAAATCTTTCATAAATAAGAATAATCAAGCAAAATATTACGAGAAATCAGAAAAACATATTTTTAGCATTAAATTTTATCTTTAAAAATATTATAAGAATCTTAATGTAGGTTGTTTTTTTTCTTCAATTTAATTATGTTTTTCAAAATTGTTTAATTGTGTAGGATAATATTAAGGAAGTTTGTAGGATAATATCTTTATACAAAATGCATTTAAAGCCAAGAATTCCTTAATAATGATACTTTTATGTCTTTGCAACAATAGCACAGAGATAGATTGTTATATAAATAATTCATTAGAATAAAGAGAAATGTTTATATAATTAATATATTTGCTTCTGGTGAGAACTGTATAATGAGAGTATATTGAGTGAAGATTAAAGACTGAATCCATGAGAATTATTAATATCCCCTTTTAATGTGTAGTAGAAATGAATATCCAGTAATATTAGAAATGAATTTATGTTCATTTTAATGTAGTCCTGTGAATTGTGATTAACCATGTAAGAAACAAAATACCATGATCATCACAAACACTAAAAAAAAACTCAGATAAGTATGCAATAGCTGAATTAAGACTATAGATTTAGATGAATTATCTGATGTGAATAATTGCTTTGAATTTTCCCAAAGTTGTGTTTTTGTAGATAAATTAATTCTATATCTATTAAAAGATTATATTAGTACTTTAATTCTGGTTTCAAAAAAAAAAAAAAGCATAAATACATGCAAAATAGATTTTTAAATGAATTGTTGATTTTAAGACATCTTTAAATTAAGAATCATTGTTTTCATTTATGCTAATCTGAAACTCAAGTTATTTACAACCATAACCAAAATAACAGTAGAATAGTTATTTTTAATGTTATTTGTTTGGTCTGTGATTTTGTTGTTACTGCCCCATGTATTGGGTTGGCCAAAAACTTTGTTCATGTTTTTTACGTAATTTGGCTCTAGTAGCGCTTAGGTGTCTTTAACGTCATTTGACACCATTTGTTAGATTGTATTGTGACAGGTGTAATATCAGCTTGCATTTAAAACAAAAACTGATCAAAATTGGTGAATTTTGTGTCACCAATTTAAAATTGAAGATGGAAGACAATAAGCCTCCAAGATCGCATTTTTCTTTGCTGACCAGGCAAAAACTGTTACAGCTGGTTCATCTGTCGGATTTCCATTTATTTTGGTCTTTACAAAATTCTCTTAATGGAAAAAGTTCCATTCCCTGGAAGACACCCAAAGGCACCTGGAACATTTTTTGCTCACAAAGATAAAAAGTTTTGGGAAGGCGGAATTATGAAGTTGTCTGAAAGATAGTAGAAGGTTGTGGAACAAGTCATTGAAGACATTCAATAAAATTATTGGTGAAAATGAAAAACGTGTCTCTTAGTTTTACTTAAAAAACCGAACAAACTTTGTGGCCAACGCAATATATTGATAGAAGAAATAAGTTTCTTATAAACAAAATTAACACAAACAACAGATAAGAGATCAAAGCTATATATTGAAAGGATAAAGGTATTGCATAAAAGAAATAAACGCTTGGGTGTGATTTTGTTAACATTAACATTCTTGCAGGATGTCAATTAAAGAGAAATGAAGTACCTTCAAAATACTTGTTGGGGAACAACAAAATTGGAGGCAGTTTTTAGAAAGCTTAAGTAATTTAGATGATTATTTTCAAAATTTGTATTAGTTGTCTAGTACAGAGCAAAGTAAAACATAGCCTACCATCAGAATTCTGCAATCAGAAAGCATATATACTGTGTTTTACTATCTGGAATTGTTTAAATTCTGTAGCGCAGAGATGAATTTATATAGAGTGGCATGTCTAATCTTGTAGGGTTAGCAATAGTTTTTCATTGAACGCCATATATCTTGCAGGTGAAAATTACATGGTATGACTGTAGATTGGCAACTCCTGATCTATGTACCATTAGCTATATGTTCAGCTAACCATCACGTAGTGGTGACAGAATGTGGTGCTCGGAGGGATCAAGTTTGAGGAAAACGGGAGGATTGTGAAGACGAAAATAATCTTACTTGTATTTTAAGTTGGACCACAGATAATCAACATACCAAATTTTAAAGAAATCCCTCCTGCTGTTTTAGCTAAAAGACCAACCGACAACAAAAATAAAAAATGTTCCAAATTGAATTTCATGTTGTGTCAATAATCTTGCCCTTTACTTTGCCTTATGCAACTAATCATTAATCATTGATGAGCTATGATATGCAAATGCAATATTGACGACTACTACCTAGTTTCTCACAATTTCATCCATGTTTGCATTTCAGTCATTCCATTCTGTTTTTTGTTTTCCAATCAGGCAGGCACGATCATCTATTTTCTGTCTTGGTTTATGCTCTGAACATGCACATCATTTGGTATAGATCATGTTTTGGTGAGCCCTTCCCAGAACTTGGTAATTTCACCTTTTGTAACCTCTGCAGCTATTCAGTTATGTTGATGAAGCTAATGCTTATTTCTGTTGAATTTTGGCCAGTATGGATCAATCCTATTTTAGCATTGAAGCATTTTTCTATAAATTATTTGCATGCTCATGCAATTTTATGTTCTGTATCATCAATAATTTCCCCAAGTTCTGATTGCCCACTTCACTTATTAAATATTAAGGCTTAAATACTTAATATGAAAGTATGAATTAGTAAATAATGAATTAAAGAAGCTCTGCGGAAATACTTATAATGGGACTTCCCGTCTTTGGAAAGTGAAGTGCAGAAACTTATTTAGTTAAAATTTAAATTTGGGGCAGTGGATACTACAATGATGAAAAGATTCAATGTATTTAACAATAGATTTAACTATGTAAAGATTTACAACCCTTACTAAATATCGATAATAAAAGAAATAGTTTAGTGATCTAACAAGCGTAAGTGTTTAAATAATACAGTACATTTCATCATTAATTGTCATACATACACAGGTAGAAAGCTCTAATTATCTAAGCTAGATACATTTTGATCTAAAATAAAACAAAAACAAACAATTTTTATTGCAGTTCAAACAATTACATCGAGAAATAACGATTGTTGAAAAATAGTACGTAGATGATAAGAGGAGGTAATCATTGCCACAGATTATTGATGGAGAAAATTCTGGAAGGAAAGATGGGGAAGTACTGGCTGTGGGACTGATGAAGAGTGAAACCTTACAAAACTACAATTGAGACCCAACTCTTGTCTTTTCTTCCTGACTAAAACTCAATAGTGTAATCATCATTTACAAGGAATAGATTGCCAGATCATCTTCAAAATTGAAAGAATTATAGAATATTATGTCTCTTTTAGTCTGGCCCGTCCTCATTGACCTATCGACTTGGAGACTACTATTAGCTTTTGGTACCATCAGAATAGGTCACAGATTCATTAGGGCGCACCAGCTACCTGAGCACGTCAAGGTAGACACACATTGAGGTAGTTTTCATTTCTTATTTTAATTTTTTTTTCTTTATGTCAAAAAAACGATGAATTGAAATAAGAAAGAAAAATTTCAAAAAGAAAGAAAAAACAAACTTTAAAAAAAAAAAAACGAATTTTTCGTTTATTTGCTTTATTTTTTTTTTCATTCATGAGAAAGAAATGAACTGCACTAAGAAAGAAAAATTATAACAAAGAAGAATCAAATCTAAAAAATACCAATACTGAAGTGCTGAAAACACAGAATCTTATACCGAAGTAAAAATTCAGGCCATCACACAATTACAGATAAAATAATTTAGACACATTAAAAATACCAACACTTTCCAAGCGACCTGCACTTCCTTGTCAAGTAAAAAAAGGACAAGGACTTCTTTTACTTGACATGTGTATAATTTATTTTATCCTTAATTGTGTGGTGGCCTGAATTTTTACTTCTGCATCATAGCAACACACACGTTAAATATTATTTTACAGAATCCTATATTTATAGGAATATTGAAGCATAGAAAGAAGATAATGATTGTATACTAGAATACAAGGAATGAAATTTCATTTAATCTAAAATTTCATTGTTTTAATAATTCTAAATATTTAGTTAAACAATTAAAATTCTGGATTAAAAAAAAAATCATTACTTGATTACACCATCTATGCTTGATCCATCAATAAAAAAAAAAACAGGCCGAAAATGGTATGTATCTTCTATTTTAGAATGCATGGAGGGGGGGGGTGTTTACAATATCTTACCCCCCCCCCCTCTGCACTGTATATCAGTGCTGCATACATTTGAATACATTGAAATTTAGAGAGTTGAATAATGTATACTATTAAAATATTCTCATGAAAAGCATATATTTAGTTTTAAAGTCGTAAACACCAATTTTCAAAGAACGTCTCTAGAATTATAATCAGAGAATACAGTCGGACCCCGATTTAACGATTTCATCGGGACCGAAAATTTTATTTGTTAAATCGGGGGTTATTCGTAATATCGGGGTCCAAAATAAAAAATTTCTGCACTTATCTTATGGAACAGCCCTAATAAGCAACTCCACAAAAATATCCATAATTAGAAATTGTACACTTTTATTCAGCAGCTAATAATACAGCGAATAATTAAGTACTAGTTAATTTTAAATTTTAACGTATGCACGGACAAATGTTTGACAATTTCCTTGATTCATGACTCGAAAAAGTTCTTTATCGACTTTTTGGAGAGAAGAAAATACAGCATCATTTATATCCTGCTGCATTAGGTATGTTTAAGGTATGTTTAACCAAACTAACAAAAAAACGATTTTTTTTTTTCGGCTATTGAAATAATTCGTTAATTCGGGGTTTCTTATTCGTTAAATAGCGGTTTTTTGCCTTCATTTTAATCGGGGAAAAAAAAAAATTCGTTAAATCGCGAAATTCGGTAAATAGGGGTTCGTTAAATCGGGGTCCGACTGTATATGGAAAATCGCTATTCGTTTAGCAAAAAACAGGTTTTCGAGGAATTTAAATCATTAAGCGAGGTATGACTGTATCGAAATAGAAGTATTTGGGTGGCTTTATTTCAATCGATTTTGTAAATAATTAGCTCAGGAAATTTTTCAATTTTCAGCTCTCACTGTTACCATACCCCTTTACTGTTCTTTTTGTAAGTTTCCTACTAAATCCAACTATGAATTAGAAATTGCATGCGAAAGACTGCAGGTTCCTGAAACTATACAATAACATATCAATAAATGTTTTCAGAATATCACATTTGTAATGTTCTTTTAGTTATGTAAACTCAATGAAATGTTGGGTAAATATTGTTTAATAGAATATCAAGTATGACTTTTGTAAGGTCCAGTATTTTTTTAAATGGTTCAAAGATTTCCTAAACCTGATAAAATATAAAAACAAAAATTACAGGTGTCTCGTAAATTTCATATTCTTCATAAAATAATAATCTATCAATGAAAATTCCTTTATTCCTTAAAAAAATTCCATCACTGTAATTCAAATTCCTATCTGGAATTTTCAAGCAAAATTTTTAAGTTACATAACTAAGAAAAAGAAAATGAAAAACAGCACCTGAACAAAACAGGAAATTGCCTTTCTGATTTTAGATTATGGGAAGGAGTTGGGAACGGCCGTTTCGTCCTTCTACGGACTCATCAGCCCAACCTTCGCCTTCCCTTAACCGAATCAGAAAGGCAAGACCTTGTTAGTGGAAGCCATCCCCAATTCGGAAGTGACCCCAAACGTTACAGTTAAAAAATTTCGTAATTTTAAAGCAAATATTAAAATAATTACAGATTTTTAATTTATATTACGTATCTTTTTTGATGCTTAGTTTCACAGTTCATCGAAATAATAGTAACAAAATAGTTTCGATTAATACTGATTGCGAAAACGTTTTTTACAATAATTTTTAATGCTTTCTACTATTACAGGTTATGGTCTAATATTGTCGAATATATTCAGTTTTAGTTCTTTTGTAAATTGAAAGCTTCGAATTAACTTTTTTATTTTTAAGATTATGAATCTTTCACGTCATTTCATTTTTTTCATCAGCATTAGATTTTTGAGATCCTTTGAATATCTTCTAATCGATTTTCTGTTTTGTCTTCTTAATTTTTTTCGTTTCTCCTAAATATTCAGCATATTCAGAGAGATACTAGCAAATCGATTTCCTACTTTCTACGAAGTAATTATTATTAAAAAAAAATCACGTTTAATTTTATAATAGACAATAAGCATATTTACAACGCATTTCCCCGTAATCGTTTATTTATTTATTTATTTATTTATTTATTTATTTATTTATTTATTTATTTATTTTTTTCATTTTCTAATATTTATTTCAAATTTTCTGCTGCTATGTCTTTGTTCTTTTTGGTTAATTTTGAACTAACTGCCTATTATAGTTTAAATACAATACTTTATTGTAATCTTTAGCAGTGATTTCTTTCATAATAATAATTATGTTTTACACATTATTTCCTATCGCAAAATAACATTTTAGATAATCATTCAATTAAAAAAAAAAATTCTTGAGTTGGTACTTCGCATCTTTCTCTTTGGTCTTTCGTTTGCCTAACTAAAAGATGGCGGTAGCTCTTCATTTAGGCGACACTTGTTTGCATGGACAGGTCATCCAGGTCTTATAGAGATCAATGGGCATATCGATGAGAAAAATCGCTTCAGTTCGTAATTTCAAATATTTGATATTAAGAGATATTATTTTGTATAACCAATAAATTTTAGCCAATAATATATATTTCTTATTTTATAAACAAATTGTGATAATTAAAGGAAACCTGATTACTTTTATTTATTTAAGAATAGTTTGAATGAAAGTGCGAATATTCGTTGCACCGCTGATCTAAATGACCTGGATGATCTGAAGTTCTTGTATTTAATTGGTGGTGGCAGCCATTTTGTAGTTAGGCAGAAAGTCCGTTCCTCCTGTTTCCTTATTTACAAAGTTTCGTTAAAATTCCATTCCGTGGTACTTTCCACGGTATTTTCCATGGTATTTTCAAATATTATTATTATTATTATTAGGAAGTAATAATAATAATTATTAGAAAGCAAAAAACTAATTATTAGTTTTTTAGACAGATTTTTCCATTAAAGAAAAGAAAAAACAATGGAAAATGTTTCTTTCCTTCTAAAAAACATTTTTTTTTTCTGAATTACATAATTTTTGAAATATTGTGTTCTATGCTTAAAAGAATTATCAAATTTTACATCTATGTTTTGAATACGATAATGTAGGATATATATATATATATATAAATAACTATAATTACCTGTACGTGTTTGGAATATTGTAAGTTTTATGTTTGCAATAACCGTCCTAAATTTTAGAAACAAGTAATGCTTTATAATAATTTTTCCCAATTTTTGCAAAAATCAAAAATAAACACATTCTAAATTATCTATTAATATCTTATTTGCATTCATCAGTTCTTATTTCGAATATGACATGACTTGGTTTACAACCTCAACAGCTAAACATCGTCACATGTAAAGTAATTCTTTTTTAACCATTTTGAAGCGATAGACTTTGGATCACTCTTACAATGATGTTAGATGAGTGATTTTCGAGATAAATCACTGTATTGGCAAGAAGCAAAGAGGCACTGGAACCTCATACATATTATTGCAACTGGTATAAAAGCAACTTTTCTCTTATTATTGTTGAATGAATATTTATTTCTAATAATATATGCTTTGGTAGGATTGCCAATATGACACTCGTAATGTTTAGTTGTTATTTTTTTTTATAAGTGGCCCGCAAAGGTATAAAGTTTCTCAATCCCTGATATCTAATAGATATCTCATAAATTCTATCAATGAAAACTCCTTTTTTTTTTTTTCTTAACTAACTCCATCACAATATTTCAAATTCCTGACTGGAATTCTTCCGCAAGCAAAACTTACATAATTACGAAAAAAAAATGCATAATTGCATTTGATTTCAAAACAAAATATTATAAAAGTTAGAGGTTCTTAATACAATAGTATATAACTTTACATTACGTAGTTATTTTATAGTTTTAGGCTTCTGCTACCCAGTATCAGACGCCTTATATCCCCGCTTTGTTTGTCCGTCTGAGGACAGTTATCAGTTCAACAACAATTGCAATAATCGCAACAATTGCGCCTTTTGCATTCGGAACAATCACATTTATAATATAGCTCAGGAACAATCACAATAATCGCAACATAAAAGTTCCGCCTTTTGTATTCGCAACAATCACATTATAATAATAAGGAAATTAAAGCAATAATTCAACATAATGTGAACGAAATGAAATGAAATTTTAAAGTGATATGGTTTAACTTTGAAATAGCATTATTATATTATACGTATCAGAAGCCGATGTAATGCGAAGCATTGTGATTGGTTTACTAATCGCTATCGCTACCTTGTTTTTTTAATAGTTCATTGACGTAATAGGATAATAAAATAATAAACAAAATTTAGTATAACTTAAAAATGATTCTCAAATCATTTTTAATAATTACTTACTGTTTACCTAATATTATATATTATTGTCTGTCTAATATTTATTCTATTTTATTTCTGATTATTCATGGAAAGCTTTGAATTAACATTGTTTGCTTTTTATCTTTCTTATTATGATTATGAATTTTCATAATCATAATAAAAAGAAATTTTTAAACAGCATTAACTGTAGACTTATTAGATACTCTGAATATATTTCCTCACGGTTGTTTTATTTAAAATTACTTTATTTCACTTCTCTATTGCTAAGTCGTCCTTTTTAAAATCTCGTCAACTTATCATTACATGACAATTATATTTCAATACTGCACTTTATTATACATTAAGCAGCGATTTCTTTTATAATAGTTCTGTTTTATTCATTAATTTATATCACAGGTTATTATTTTAGATAATTATACGGTTTTTGTTTTATTAGATTTCACAAATTTCGAGTGTATTGCTATCTCTTTGACCTTTCTTTTGCCTAACATAAAGATGGCGGCAGCGCTAAATTTAGGCGACATATCAGAGTAAGCTGTTAAGCTGGAAGTAGGTCATCCAGGTGTTTTAGAGATCAGTGCGTTACACAATGTTGGGAAGGACTGATGATAAACATTTTGAATCTGAAATCCAGAATTATTAGTACTCATACGATTTGTAAACTATTCGGAAATTAGAAATTAATTTTCAAATAATCTCCTCTGCTTGATTTCATTTGAGGATTAGATATCTTAGATACATAAGATAACGCTATGTCATCATCAGAAATGATAATTGATCAACATTTAGATGAAAACAAAAAATCATCAGCAGATCAATCAGCTGACGTTGCAGATTTAACGACGCTAAATTTAATGAATAATTTACTTGCAAGTGCAACGGAAATATCTGTAAAAAAAGATACAGACACCGAGGTTCATACATGTCAGTATTGTTTCAGCAGATTCTCTCAACAATCAGATTTAATTTCTCATGTTAAGATTCACGCCGAAAAAATAAAAAGTGAGACGTATTGTAAAATATGTAATAAGTCCTTTTCCACCCCATTTGCATTAGCTCGGCATTCTAATGTTCATAGCGGCAAGAGGCCTTATCCATGCGAATTTTGTGACAGAACCTTTAATGATTCTTCGTCTCTCACGAAACACAGGAGAACTCATACAGGTGAAAAGCCATTTCAGTGTCAGTTCTGCAGCAAAAGTTTCTCCGAATCTGGGAATCTCACGATGCATCTTCGTATCCACACAGGAGAGAAACCATTCCAGTGTGAAACCTGCGAGAAATGTTTTACTCATGCCTGTGAGTTGACCATCCACGTACGAACGCATACTGGAGAAAAACCATTCCAATGTGAAATATGCAAAAAGAGGTTTGCCCAATCTCCACATCTCATTCGACATCGAAAAACTCACACCGGGGAACGACCCTATCAGTGCGACAGCTGTGATAAACGCTTTTCCGATTCGTCATCACTTGTGAAGCATATTCGTACTCATACTGGTGAGAAACCTTTCCAGTGCAAATTTTGTCAGAGGAGGTTTTCCGAAGCAGGGTCTCTCTCTGCACACGTTCGATCTCACACCGGAGAAAAACCATTCCAGTGTGAAATCTGCCAAAAAAGCTTTGCTCAGTCTTATACTTTAATCATCCATCAGCGCATTCATAGTGGAGAGAAACCCTTTCAATGTGAATACTGTAAGAAGAGCTTCTCTGAAGCCCCGTCTCTACGAAAACATCTTCGTACTCACACTGGAGAGAAACCGTTCCAGTGTGATATTTGTGAAAAGTGTTTCTCTGAGACTGGAACACTGAAACGACATCGCAGGACACACACTGGTGAAAAACCATTCCAATGTGAGTTCTGTCAGAAGATTTTCTCTCGGTCCTCCAGCCTTATTGTCCATCTCCGAACGCACACAGGCGAGAGACCTTTTCAGTGTGAGTTATGTGAAAAAAACTTTTCAAATTCTTCTTCCTTATCGAAGCATGTGAAAAGAAATCACAATTAAAATTACTTCTGCTCAGAAAAGTGCAGTGACAGTTGCTGTTGCAGTTTTTAGTTTTTATGTGATGTTTGACTTTACAATATTTTTCAGTCCACAGTGCTTGTTTGTAGACAAGTTTGTCCTCTGATAATTATAGCCATAATCACTCTGTTGTTACTTGTGTTACTAGAAATTACTGTGTAGTGCTTTTATTTTCTTTCGGGTTAATCATTTATCTGGTTTAATTTCTAATTAAAAAGTTTAAAATGAGAGTAGTTATTTCGTGTGTTATTAGGATATCTGAAAATTGGATGGGGGGGGGGGGATTAAAGTGATCTCCTTTAAGTCCAGCTTAAGGATAATGCAAATGTGCCCATTACTTTGGTTTTCCCTAAGGATTAATTGCAAGATGGTTGAATGACTGTTTTAATAATTTTTAAGTAAAATAATGCCTTATAGGCTAAGAGATACAGTATATTAAAAACAGTATTAGTTAAAAATTTAATACTAATTTTTCATTAAAAGAAGTAATTACTAATAAATTTACTTTTACATCATTATTAATTTCTAATTGATTCTTAAAATGCTGAATTTCATCCATCTTACAAAGTATAGTCTTTGCTAATTTGTCTAGATTATGAAATCTTTCAGAACAATTTCATAAAATGTTGTGTTCTTGTGTCTACAAGAGATAAATAACTTTCTGCTGAAAGGAAAGAATAAAGTTTGACTTCCATTCTTATCCCTATATGAAATCTGAGGATTCTTTTTTTATAATACATTGAATTGACTTCAGGATATTAGGACATAGGTTTCAAAAGCTGTTCTTTATATCTCAGTTATTGTATTCTTACTTAGATTCCCAGAAACGACTGGAAATATATTGGGATCATTCTACACATTTGCTGTCAGTAAATATTAACATTATCTTGTTAGATCAGTGTATTACCAGAATTAAAGGGATATTTTTTTCCTTTTCGGGCGAGTTTGTCTGTCTACAGAATTCATCATCATTTTGTTTTTATTCGTAAATTTAGCTACAAGTGAAATCGTACTGGGAAATGCACATATCTTCTCAATAGGTTCTGTAATTCACATTTTATTTTGCAGACAAGTTAAAAAATATTACATGTTCTTTTTTTAACTGTTTTAAAATGTCCTGGTTATTATTGATAGAAAACAAAATTAATGAAAGATTAATCAAATATTATGAAATTAAAAAAAAAATGGTTGTTAATAATGTTTTTCATAAAAGTGAAATATTGATAGGCTGTAATTCACTGGATAATATCTGTTTGTTTTCTTTAATTTTGATGAGACTGTTTTGTTTGGAGCAACACATAAAATTGCACAACATTTTTGTGAAGTACATCTTAGACATGAAACAAGTAGCATGAATAATTTTAATTTTATTCCATACATAAATAAGATTTAATTTTGATAAAAATATCTGCATTTATAAAGTAATAAAAAAAAAAGCGAGATAAAAATAGCTTAATATTGTAAGAAAAACATTGAATTGAACTCTTATGATAATTGAAAAATCATATCAATTCTAGATTTGTTTTTGTCTTCTGTAAGATCAATAATAACCTTTGTAGATATTATAATAATGAATAAAATTAAAAGTTATTGTGTAGCCTGTGCTTTAATATCAAGTTTTTTAATTGAATTTCCATTCTGTTTGTTTTGATCATTTATTTGGCAACAGTAAAAATATACAACAGATAATAAAAAGATCACAGAAACTATAAAAAGAAGAAAACAGTTTAAATTACTAATGAAAGTAACATCATTTTTAATTTGATATAAAATACCAAGATGAAAATCAAGATGATATATTAACTTCATTTGTAAGAATATTTATTTGTTCGTAATTGTTGTGTTTTAAAATCCTATGTTTCAATTTTGCTCTTATAAAATCTAATGTAGATTTTTTTTTCCAAGAACATTCCTAATACCCTTTTTCCAAAATTATTAAAAATTTTGGGATTAAATTTCTTTTTTTTACTCTAACAAATAGTATATATTTTTCTTTATACAAGATCTTGACAAAATTGTTCATTACATGTCCCTTCTTTATACAATGCTCTGCTATATCTGACATGTCCTTATTTGCATTTTTTAAGGCAATACCGTGTTCAGATATAGCAGAGCATTGTATAAAGAAGGTACATATAATGAACAGTTTTGTCAAGATCTTGTATAAAGAAACAGATTTATGTGTTAGAAAGATATTAGAAAGTATATAATATTGTTATTGTTAACAATAACAAGATTATTTTCTCTATTTTATAACCATTACATCCTCTTAGATGAGGTTTTATCTAACAGTGAAAATCCTAAAATAAATAAATAATAGTAATTTAATAATAATTCAATGCTGTTATTATCACAAAAACTTCACTATAATGAGAAATTGTAGTTTCAAAAGCAAAAATTCACAAAAAAAAAATCAATATATTATCAAGGAATAAGTTGGTTCCATTAAATCATAAGAAAAACCACATGTTTTTCATATTATTAACAACAGTTCCAAATTTTCAGTTATCTATAACCGTCTTCATGAGTGACTGAATGGCTGTTTATTGGTTCCAGAGAAACAGTTAAAATTGTTTCAACAGTTGCTGTACATTTAAAATTATTGAAATGGACATAACTACATTTCAAAATTATTGATGTACCCTTTTTAAACTCCTCCTGAAGAAGATTCAGGATGAATTAAAATAATAAGAACGATCACCTGTAGCAGTGGCATTCCCTAGTTCTATACATTGATGTCTATTCCTTCTTCAGATCAAAACTTCAGGGGAAGATTACTTGTAAAAGCTTTTAAATAACTCATCAAACAATTAAAATTTTACTTCACTTCAAAGTAGGAATAAATTAAGAAGTAAATATTAAACAGATCTTAAAAATTTATACAATACAAACATCAATATCAGTCTATAAATTTAAATTTCAAGAATGTTTCCATGCCGTGCTGGCGTGGCCGTGCGGTCTCAGCGGCAGTCTGCCGTGATGGCCAGTGCGCCAGTACCTGGGTTTGAATCCCGGCAGTGGCTTGGCTGTTTCAATTTCCTTTCCTGTGTTGTTCACCTCTTCTTCGCTTTCTCTTCGGTCTGACGTCATTCCTTAATGGCATCCTGGGGCAGGCAACAGGAAACCACCCCAGTATCTTTCCCCAGGCGTTTCTGGGAATTCCATGTGAATTCCATAGAATTGGACCTTCTCCGGACAGAATACTATGGATGGATGGATGGAATGTTTCCATTCAAGTAACAAAAAAACAAAAAAAAAACATCACATTTAATCATTTTTAGGCTTCTGAAAGACGCCTTATATCCCTGGTTTGTCTGTCTGTGGACACATTCCACAATGCTTTGCAACGCCTCCTGTTAGCTCAGTTATAGGTGGCCTGAATGTTGAATGTTGTAGGTGGGCTGGTTAGAGCGTCGTGCTAATAAAGCGAAGGTCATGGGTTCGATCTCCCATCAACTTAAGTTTTTTTTTTTGTTTTTAAATCATTATTAGGTATTCAGTGTATTAACAAGGTTTGAGTTAATGACGATTATTCTATATAAATAGGGATGGGTAAGATAGCATGGGATTGCAAACAGACTCGCGCGAGCATTTTCTAGATCACCCCGGCGCAGTCTATTCTAAAGTAAAGGTGACTCAGAAGTCGTTGCGAAGCACTGTGATTGGTTTACTAATCACTATCCCTAACTTGTTTGTTTTACGGGGGAGACAAGCAACTTTCAATATACATAGGCAAGTAAGCAGTAGAGAGAAAAATGAAGATCATTCTTACTATCTTGACCAGTTATGTAGATGTCACAAGACTATCTTATGACATCCGATGCTCATAACCTTCAAAATAATGACCATACAAGAGAGAACAAAGCAACTGCAGACAGGAATTATTGTGCTGGTCCAAGGCATATCACAATGAATGGGACAATGCTCACCTCAATGTAATTCCTTCACAAAAAAAGTAGCTAATAACTTGTACTTTACAATTTTGGGTGTGTGAACTTGTGCAAAGATCTCTAGTTGGATCAAGGTGACCTGCTAATGCATCAGTATGAGATCCGGATGCTGCTGCAAACCTTCGAGAATAGCTTGATTGTTGCCAGTGATGTTGTAGCATAAAGGCGACACTTTATGAATCCCATCCAGAAGGACATTGTGATGCTGTTGAAAGCCAACTGCATAGATTTAGGACATGTGACAGGCTTCTCTCGATAGTTAAACCAATGGCAGGTCTTCACACCACCAATGAGCCACTGCTTATTGGCATTGCAGGGAATCAACTGAAGGCAGGACTAGTGGATGAAACTTCAATTAGCAAATCGAATGAAGGATCTACTAGTGAGAAAGTGGGAGCTCTCTTGACTCACTCCAACACATTCTATAACCTTATCTTCGTTCGAAAGCGAATGCAGAAGTGTTGTGTAGACAGAGTGAATGTCAGTGGGTTACTGACACATGTTCATGGTTAACAGTCTTCCTATTCCATTACTGAGAGATGGCAAACACTGAAAGTTCTTTGGAAAATAGTTGAGCATCCAGATCTGTCAGACTTGGAGTGCCTCTGTCACACCTGGCAGAGAATCGATACCCTGAAGATCTTTTTCCAAGTCTTTGATTTGTTCTTTGTACATGATAGTTCACTAAGGTAGAATGGGTGATATTAGACGGTACGCTTCATCCCCAACTGAAGCAAACTCTCAACTTGTCTCAGGAAGTGAGTAATGATTACTTGTATGAAAGTCAGGCTTCTGGAGCTTGTGGAATCCCAAATGCTGCTGATGACAGCAACATCCTTGCTATCGATGGTGTCTTCAAGTTCTCTTCGTGCAGCCATGCCATTTGAGACCTTAATGCTCCAATACTGAGTTGACTGTGTCAAGAAGGTTGCGACGCACAGTCAAAACTCAACCTGTCTGACTATCTGTTCTGTATTGCTCACCTGGATTTTACAGGTATGACAAATGAATGCTGAAACACATGGACTACAGCTCACAACGCTTTGGGCAGCCCTAGTGCAAAAGACACTTCAATAATAGCAGAATCGAAGTTTTTCAACAATGCTACTGTTATCTGAGAAAAGCACAATCAAATGCAGGTAAATATTATGCAGAGCAGGCAACTGTGTTTACTGCTGAACCAAGCCGAAGCTACGGAATGTGTTGACTTCAACTGAGCAAGCTGACACATTCTCATGAAAGCCTTTACTAGGTTTGCTGACTTTTGTTTCATCCACACTGCCCATCTTAATATCATTCTCCTCATTGCCAATATATTACTATTGGACCTTCAATAGCGTGAAGATCTTTCATCTGTAGAGACAAGACTTTGCAGCTGCCTTTCAACAGTCCCACAATGCCCTTGTGGTTTGGATTCATAAAGTGTCATCTTTTCTGCGTAGTTGACGACAATCAAGCTATTGTTGAAGATTCATGGCCCAGATCTCCTATTAGTGCTTCAGCAGACTGCCATGATTGTCAACATAAGTCTCCTTCAATAACCAACTTGAGGCCTTCGCACATGCTGATGCAGTCAATATTACAAAATATAAGACATAGCTACTTTTTTGCAGAGAAGTTATGCCAAGCTGAGAATTGTCTCATGGGTGTAACTATTGAGACCAGTGCAACTATTCCTTTCTGCAGCTGCTTTGTTTTCCCTCTTATGATTGGTTATTCTGATGGTTTTGTGTGTAGAATATCATAAGGTTGTCTCTGACATTAAACACAGAACATAACTGGTTCTGGAAGAGGTGCAGCATTTATAAAGTATAATGCTGGAAGATGTTCATGAATTAAAAAAGGTAGGGAAACATTACTGTATACAAATGGGAATATAAGGATATATATTTCCTTATATAAGGATATAATAATAGGATAAGGATAATAGATAATATAAGGATATAAGGAAAACAAAAACCCTAGATGATGTTTTGCTAATGGCATGGATGCAATCCATAGTCTTTCTTTTAATTTATATTTTGAACAAAAATATAAATTAGGAACTATTCAGAAGAAATGTAGCACGGTTTTTCATTTCTGATTGGCACTATAGCATTTTGAATAACATTGTAGATCAATAAAACATGAATTTATATATTGTCGTATTTCAAAAATATCGGAAAGAATTTATTATTGCACTGAAAAATGTCAAAATGGTTAAAAATAAATAATAACATCATTCCTACTTAATTTTTAATGTTATTAAGAAATGTTCAAAGTTAAATTTTGTGGTCAACTCTACTGTAGCCAATTGTCGCAGCATCCATTTGCCGAAAAGCCGGATTCTTAAAGCAATTTTATTTGAAACAAATAAAAGTTCCTATTATCGCTTTTGAAATACCACTGTATTAGATTTGCTAATTTATCTTATTATCGAGTATGAACTGAGTATAAACAAACTTTACTCGGTAAACTTTTGACATAGAAAATGTGGAGTCCAAAGCCACATTAATGTTTAAAAGACTTATAAAAAAATGAATATTAACCCAAATTATACAAAACTAGCATTTTTATCGTTTATGCAATGATATTAACATTATATCTGTGTTAATGTTTGTAAGTAATCCATTTAGGACTTTTATTGATAATATAATAAATTAATCTTGTCTTTTACTTTAAAGTTTGAAATTTTAGGGTAACTTCTACTTCTTTTGTGGCTCATTAGTAAGAGATGGATGGCAGGCGAATAAACAAATTCCACTAAAATTTCTGAATTGGCTTTGTAAATGGAATAAATTAATATTTTTACTAATAATAGTAATAAGTAACACATTAATATAAGTAAATAATTATTAATGATTCTAATTACAGTAATAAGTTATTTACCAATCAGTAATCAGTAATTAATTAATGGCGGTAATTATAATAATAATAATAATTATTTAATTAACAATTATTTCTAACATTATTTAACTAAAAATTATTGTTAATATTATTTTACATTTATTATTAATATTAATTAACAATAATTTAATTAATTATTATTTTTTATTTAATGGTTGCCAAATTGGTTCTCTAATCATGTGAATGTGTTGATGTCCCCGACAATGAAATAAACAAACAAACAAAAAAAGGTGGTATTATTATAACAAATATATATTTTATTTAAGCCTTTTCTTCCAGTAACTTCAGATTAAATTATAATTTTCAGAATAATAAGAAAGTAATGTAATAAGTGTTATTAAATTGTTTTATCAACTAGGCAACGTCTTGTATTACAGGTGCTGCTCAGGGCCGTTGGAAGGAATATGCCATCGGGGAGCCAATTCCAAAGGTAAGTTCTTTTATGGATAATTTTGAAGTGATTATAAATATTGTTATCTTCACATAGTATATGCAGACTTTACAAAAAAACTTTATAAATTATACAAGAACTGTTACTGCACATATCTTATTCTACACATACCAAATAACGTGGCCATCTGTATCATTGAGATTTAAGTTAATTTGACGAATTTCTCAGTTTGTATTTTATTAAAATCCTGGTTTTTTTTTGGTTGCAAAGTTGAGGCTTTGTTTGTAACGCCCTCCGGTATTCGAAAAAGATTATAAGGTTTATTTATTTATTTTTATTTTGTTGGCTGAATGGAATGGCTATAGACCATCAATCCTCCATTCCAAAATTCTGGATATGCCCATGGTGTCGTTCATATGTTGAGTCTTGAAGTTTGATCACCTTATTATCATTATAAACCTCAGTTTTTGAGAATATTTTAGAAATGATTCTCTGTTAATTATGAAAGTATCATATATAAATCTTCCAAGAAGAGCTTTCCAAGCTGGTGTTTGGAGTTTTTCTGTATAACTAATGATTTCTATTTGTATTGTGTTATTATAATTTAGAGGGCTAAAAAGCCTTAGCTGCTTTTCCCATTGTTTTCATTTCTCTGTCTGTTACTTAAAAAGCTCCTTAGTGCTCAAGGTTTGTAATATCCAAGTAGTTCTCTTCTGCCGGTGAAACCGGAGATGAGGTTACAAGCCTTCGAGGTAATGGCCGCTTTTGGAACTATTTTCGGAATCGGAAAAAAAATTAGAAAGGGACAAATTTTTTTCGAAATTTACCAAAAGATACATCCTACAGCTGAGCAGACCTAACTTCTCTAACCTACAGCTAATCGGAATCAACGATTCGTTCCTTCGGAACTCATTAGCATGTAAGTTGTTTCTTAGGCTAATTAATGGAAATAACGGTTTGGATCGCTCCGACACGTATCCTTCTGAACACTGCGATTGGCTTGTACCCTCTTCTCCGTTTTAGCCCTTCTGCTTTTCGGATGTGAAAATGATAATAAAGTAGCTTTTTCTGTTGCTGATACACCATAAATGTATTTATTACAAATTTTAGTTTGTATGTTGTGCAGATTCTTCTAATTACTGAAAATGAGAACACAAATACTGGTCCAACAAATAATTTATTGATTTAGTTAATTTTTTTGCATTAAGTTTGGTCTTATCTACTTTTGTATATTATTCATTTTGTGAATAAAGGCTAGACTGAAGAATACGGTACTAACCAATCGGAAGCTTCGTAAGGATTCAGCACCAACAGGGGCGTTCCGCGTTATTTTATAGTTGATTGTCCCTTTTAGCAAGATGTGGCTTCACCCGGTGCCATGAAGTGCAGTCTTACCTGAATAAATAATGTTTGTGTGTTATTCATCTTTAAACTTCTTATCTCTTATGTTTTAATCTTATTGAACTGTTCAAATCCCAAACATTTGCAAATTTCCAAATATTACATTTAATTTCTTTATTATTTATTTTTTGTTATTGTTGTTTATTTTTTCATAATTTTTCCTTGACTGGGTTTTTGAATGAATTTTGTATTTATAATCTATCAATCCCAATTCCTATATTAGAAGAAACTGTTTAGAATTGGATTAAGTTATTTAGGTTGTTATTGATTACTGTCATCAAATTTGATATTGTCCATATACCTACTATATGAAATCGTAAGTGAAAATATTTACTGTTAATTTACATCCAAATCTTATGTTATTTAATGCTGTTGAGATTAGACTTTGTACCAACAGAATACAAAATTGCATTGTTCAGTTTTTCTGGAACAAAATACATTGATTGATGATTTCTAGTCCTAATGTTACTGGATTTAAATCTGCAAATTCAACCTCGTGATCCATTTTGTCATTGTGATGTAAAGGAAGTTTTTGTTGTTTTGTCAGGACTGTGCAGATTTTCAATATCAGGAAGCATAATGTGTATTGACGAAATAAAAAAAAAAAAAAAAAAAAAAAAAAAAACCTATTGATTACTGTCAGCTGTTCCTGCACTATCACCACTTACTGTTTGTCTTGCATTGTCCTATATGCAGTCCCCTCATGATAGAACACGCGAAGTGTTTCAAAAATCATTGGGTTACCCTCTGTTACTTAATTTTGGCCAAGTAAATGTTTATTACTATTGTTTCTTTCCTTAATTTTTCAATACAGTAGAATCCCGGTAATCCGAACCCTGCAAATCCGAATTTCGGATAATCCGAACAGAATCTATGATGCAGGAAAAAAAATTAAATCTCACTTGCAATGTACAGGAAGTACAGTATTTAATCATAGTCTGTACATATTATTAAAATAACAGTTTTTAAGCTAGTATTTAGTGGAATGCAACATATTGACTCTGTATTTTAGGCTATTGGTAACAAAAGCCAACCGAAAAGTTTGCAACACTCTGGCGTACTGCAGATACTGCTACTGTTCATGTGATCGCTTACTGTCTTTTCACAGTGCAAGCATTCTTTTGTCTCACCATTACGCTACGTTGCCAAGTGGGAGCTAATACCACAGCTGTAACTGTATACTGTATAGGCCTACCATGTAGAGTACTAATAGGTTTTTTTCGGATAATCCGAACATTTCCGAATCCGAACAGATCACAGCCCCAATTAGTTCGGGTTTTCGGGGTTCTTCTGTATCAATTAACCATAAGTGTTGTAGCAAAATCAAGCCATAGTAGTTAAGGAATACCAATGTTAAAGAATAAATAGAATTTAACAAAATCAAACAACAACTGAAGTTTGACAGTATAGCTAGGATGACCAGACATCCCGGAATTGTGCGGGAGAGTCCCAGATTTTAATGCAGTGTCCAGCTTCAGTATATGTTCTGGATTCTGAAAATAGTCCTTGATTTTATAAATAATGATGAAAGTCATTTTTTTTTTTTATTGCAAAAATTGATTGTCCTGAAGTGACGTCGGAAAAATCTGGTCACCATAAGTAGAGCACAATTACAATTAGATGTTCTTTATTTTATCAACAAATATTTTGAACTACAGTACATCAAAGCAACAAGGCTTTTACTTTGGTGCAGTTCTTCCCCTTAGAGCTTCGGCATGGAGAGAAGTCAAAGTTGAAGCCCACCCATTTTAGCCTAATCATCAAAAATTAAATAAACAGAGGATTATTGGATTTGAACTCATAATCTTGAGTGCCAGTTATTAAAAGGTTTTTCTTAGTAAATATCAATACAAAGGTTAAAAAATTTCATTGATAGTATTTGAAATCCAAGAGACGAGATATATAGACTCCATTGATCCCAGTCATCAGGACTTAGTAGAGGTTGGTGGCAAGTCTGACATTTGCCTTCCTTTAACCTTGGAGAGGGTGGGGCAAAAAAACATAAGGTCAATAAATATCAGTTTAAAGGAGCTCAAGTTTTGAATTGATTATATGAAATGGCCAAATATGATGAATTGTTTGAATGATATTAAAGAGAACTAAGAAATAGAAGATTTGGAAAAGGTAATGGTTATGGATGGTTGAATCTTTATTTTGTAGTTAACTTATGAAGAGAAGAAGGCAGTTAGTCAAAGTGTCAGTGCAATTGCATTTTTATGAAAGCATTTTTTGTTGTATTATCCATTCAGTCGTGTCCGACTCTTAGTGATCCGATGGACAAACTTCCTCCAATTTTCACGATCATTAGTGGCATTCATTAAATCATGGAAACTCAAATTTGTATCCTTCTTGATAACATCCAACCACCTTGTTCTCGGTCTTCCTCTTTTTCTTTCTCCCTCAACCATCCCAAGCATGGTAGTCTTTTCCAGAGAGTCTTCTCTCCTCATTATGTAGCCGAAGTATGCAAGCCTCAGCCTTAGCATAGATGATTCCAACGACAGTTCTGGTTTGATTTGTTCTAAAATTGACCGATTTGTTCTTCTAGCAGTCCAGGGAACACTTTCGCTGGACAAGCTTTCGCCAACACCAGAGTTCAAAGGAATCAATTTTTCAACGATCGTTTTTCTTGATTGTCCAACTTTCACATCCGTACATGGTTACAGGAAAGACCATAGCTTTGATGATTCGTATCTTGGTTGTTAGTGAAACGTCCTTGCTCTTTATTATTTTACCCAAGCTCATCATTGCTTTCCTCCCCAGGAGTAGCCGTCATTCTAATTTCAGGGCTACAATTTCCATCTTGGCTTATCAGTGATTCCAGGAAAATAAAATCTTTCACCGTCTCAAGTTCTTCATTACCAATCTTGAGATTTTGTAGGGTTCCCATTGACATAATTTTCGTCTTTTTCACATTCAACTCTAATCCGGCTGCAGCACTTTCTTCCTTGATCTTAGCAATCATTGCTTTGAGATCTTCTACACATCCTGCAATTAGGGTTCTACACATCGTCGGCATATCGCAGATTATTAATACTTCTTCCTCCAATCTTGAAACCACTTCGAATATTATTGAATCCGGATTTTCGCATAATATGTTCAGCATACAGATTGAATAAATATGGTGAAAGGATGCAGCCCTGTCGAATGCCCTTTGAAACCCTGAACCACTCTGTTTCTCCATAGGCGGTTCTCACTGTTGCTTCTTCATCGGTGTATAAGTTCTTCATGAGATTAATCAGGTGACTCGGCACTCCCATTTCTTTGAGAATATTCCACAACTTTTGGTGGTCGACACAGTCAAAGGTCTTGGCATAGTCTATAAAACAAAAATAGACATCATTCTGGTATTCTCTGACCTTTTCAATTATCCATCGGATGTTGGAAATCAGATCGCGTATTCCTCTTCCTTTTCTAAATCCTGCTTGCACATCTGGCAGTTCTCGTTCCATGTATGGTTCCAATCTAGCTTGAATGATCTTTAGCATAATCTTGCTAGCCTGTGATATTAAGGCTATTGTTCGATAATTTGAACAGTCCTTTATATTCCCCTTCTTTGGAATGGGCACAAAAATAGACTATGAAAGCATAGGCATTTATTATTAAAATTTAAGCAATTGAATGTGAAGTAATCGTTATAAACTTAACTGTCAAAATACTTTACAGAACAATTTGGTTTTGTGAAAATATTATACATTTTTTTTGGAAATAACAATATTTTTTATATCTGTAAAAACAAATTTAAAATTTATTCTTTTTATTACATATGAATTTTCTAAAGCACTTACAAAAAAAAAGTGATAAATTTAAAAAAATTTCCAAAAAACAAATTCACTACAAGATAAAGGCAGTATCACAATGAACCATTTTTGGTTTTTATTAATTAATTAATTAATTTCATAAAAAAAAGTCCATTAACGCAAATTAAACATGTGCAAGATTGTCTTGACAAAAAAAACATTTTTGGAATTTCTTATAGAGCAAAATGAATGCATAGCTAATGCAGTAGAAAATGGAAATGAGGAATTTCAACTTCTTTTTCCAATTAAAACACAAGGTGACACAAAGAATGAAAGAACATGGTTAGTAAGAGTTTCGCCAAATTTACGACACAATTTGAAAAAATGGAACAGATTCTATATTGAACTTAGCTCATGTCCAACACAAGATAGAATTAACCTTCTACAATGTTATAATTGTGCAAAATTTGGTCATTTAGCAAAAAACTGCCAACCGAAATCTCCTGCATATCTACACTGCGGTGTAGAAGGGCACTGTTACTGGGATTGCAAAGACAAAAAAAGGTGTAAATACAAATTGCATAAATTGTATAAGATATAATGAACGCTTTAAAACTTCAAGAGAAGTAGATCATAAAGCATCTGATCCCAACTGCCCGATTGCAATTAGAACAAGACAACAAATCATAGACAAAACAAATTATGGCGAACATGGATACTGGTAAGTTAAAAATAATTCAGTTAAATTTACACCACTCAAAAGCTGCAATCCAAGCTTTAATCTACTTCATGAATATCGAAGACATAGACATAGCATTAGTTCAAGAACCATATACATATAATGAGAAAGTAGCAGGCGTACCTAGAAATTTTCAAATATTGTGTTTTGACACTTCTAAACCCTTAGCCTGCATTATTATTAGAAAACCTAATTTGCCAATTTTATACAGATCTGATCTAACTACAGCATGGTGTGCATTGGCAACATTAGAAATAGGTATTTCAGTACAGCTTGCCTCAGTTTACTGTCAGCCTTCCAGACATATTGAAGAGAATTTAGAAGAATTAGAGATGATTTTAAACAATATCTCAAAAAAAAAACAAATTATTAATGGGAATAGACTCAAACGCAAGAAGTCCTTTGTGGCATGATGAACTAGAAAACGAGAGGCAGAGTTTTAGAAGAATTTATTGTCAGCAGTAATTTAATAATATGCAATGAGCAGAGTGATCCAACATATCAATGAATATTAGGAAGGAGCTGGATAGACATTACTATAGCAGGCATAGATATTACAAATAAGGTATGCAATTGGCATCTTTCTAATAAAGAAACCTGCTCTGACCATTGAGCGTTTTGATATCACCACAGATAAGAATTTTATCAACACCAATGACAACAGATATAATATCAGAACTAGCAAACTTGGATAAATTCAACACAATTCTAAGTAATAGTCTAAATGGATGGATCCCCGATAAACCTGTTACCCAAGAAGAAATAAAAATTTACTGTCAACAATTAACAGACTTTATCATTGATACTGCTGATCAATGTATTCCAAAGAAAATACCAGGAAAGAAAATGGTACCGTGGTGGACACCACAACTAATGTCTTAATAAGAACGACCACTATTAGACTGCAAAAAATATTTCAAAGAGAGAGATGTCAGATAAAATGCTTAAAAGCAAAACAAGAATATCACGATGCCAAAAAACATTATGCGCATGAAATACGAAAAGCTCAATTAATTTCGTGGAAGGAATACTGCAATGGAGTCACAGATCCTTGGAAAAATGTATACAGAATCATTTCAAGAAGTGCTCTCGGAAATACAAATATTCTTAATACATTTAATAAAATGAATGGGCAAACCACTTCCACCATACAATCTACTTTAGAAACAATTGTTGAGAATTTATTTCCCCTTGATAATCATGAAAATGATAACTCCGAGAATGTTAAAATAAACAAGTGAATATCAGGAGATAATAGATGCACCAATGGCAGATTATGACAAAATTACTGAAGAAGAGTTAAAACAAGCTGTACATTCATTACATTTGCTAAAAGTCCCAGGAGAGGATGGAATATATATACGAATGATACAGAAAAGTTATCATTTCTTAAATAAATATCTTAGTTGCTTATTCAATAGCTGCTTACAGACTTCATACTTTCCATCATGTTGGAAAAAAGCCATGGTATGTCTACTTAGGAAGCCAGGTAACAATACAGGAACTAAAGCATATCGACCCATAAGCGTTTTACCAGCTCTTGGAAAAAATTATATATATAATTATATTATACTATTTGCCACATCTTTAAACTGGCTTAATGAAAACCAGTTTGGCTTCATACGAGGCAAATCTGCAGAAAAAGCCATTTATCAATTGTCAAATATTATACATGAAGGCCTCAAAAAGAAGATTTATAGTACTGTCATTTTTATTGACATAACAGCAGCTTTTGATAATGCCTGGCACACTTCAATCACCTTAGAATTATTCAAAAAGATGTGTCCCATATACCTCATCAAAATGATTGCTACCTACCTCAATGAAAGGACATTTATAATAAATAAACATAATAATCAAATTCAGAGGAAATTGAATAAGTCTTGTCCTCAGGGAGGAATTATTTCACCTTTTTTGTAGAATGTCATTGTAGATCCACTATTACAAAAATCTGATACTGACATACAATATTTTGGGTACGCTGATGATATTGTTGTAGTGACTCAAATTAAGAATTTAGAAAACCTACAGAAGACCATTAAATAAAGTAAGAGCGTATAAGTAGAAGACTGTTGTGGACCAGACAAGTAGGTTTTCATCGTCAGTGAGCTGTACACATGCCTACTGGAGTCAGTATGCCTCATGGGGCGCCTTAAAAGCAAGCTACGGAGTTTGAATGGGGCCAAATGATAGGCTTGCGTGAAGGAGAATTTTTATACCACAAAATTGCTGCTCGTAAAGGGCATAATGCCACGACAGTGATGCGAGCAATCTCGGCTGCTACGAATTGTGGCACTCTCAACAGCAACCGCTACATCAGGAAAGTTGTGGATGCTGAAGTCGTACCCTTCCTTCAGAACACTCCTGGAGCCATATTCCAACAAGACAATGCCTGATTACATGTTGCTAGAAATGTCCAGGCCATCTTCGAAGCAAGGCATTTACCTCTTCTTCCCTTTCGCCGGATATGTCACTTATTGAACATCTCTGGGATATGGTCACTCGGTAACTAACCCGTCATTGTCATCCAGCAGCCAATACCAATGAAAAATGGACTTGGATAGAAGCAGTCTGGCAGGCGATACTCCAGGAACACATCCAAGGCCTGTTGGATTTGATTTCATGGCATATAGCAGCTCTTATTGCAGCGTGGAGGCTTTGCACCATACTGATTTTTTTTGCAAGTACTGTTATTTTGCATTGCTCTGAAACTAATCATTCGTTCATATCACTATTAGTAAAGTGTGTATAAACTTCCTTCCATTCTGATGGTTCCTTCATGGTGTTGCAATTTTCACAAACATACGTGTATTTAATGAATTCTTGTATATATTTAATGAATTTTTTCTTAATCAAAATATGTTTTACTTGCTGATAGAATCATTGCTTTCATTTCAATAAATATTGTTCTAACTATTTATAATTTTACCAAGATATATATATAAAAATCTTCAAATTTTTCATTCATATTAACTTTGAAGAGATCTGTTGCCATTTCTAATCAATTGGCATACATTTTATTTTGGTTGGTTTGGTTTATATTTAAACTCATTCTTTCTTCCTTTTGTGAATTTATGATATGAATTTTTAAAGTCTCCTAATGTTGTTGTTTTTCCAATGGTAGGTTAGTAAGTCATCTTTTCATAGATCAGTATTAGTATATAACTAGTCGGCTATCCGTCGTTTCGCTCCAGAAGCCTCACATATGTAACGGAAAACAACTTTTTATTTATTAAAAAACACACATACACACACAAATTACATCAAATAAACTAAAACTAAATTTTTTTAATTTTTTTAAAATTTAAGTTTTGATGTCTATTCTCTCAATCTAAGACTGCTTTTAGAACCAGCGTGTGAATCATATATCTATGATATATTTTTGTTTTTTATAGAGATTAGAATGTAGTCCTTGTGGTCTAATGGCTAAGACATCTAACTTCGGAGCAGAAGGTTGCATGTTCGATTCCGGTAGCGAACTCGTAGAAATTATTTCTATTTTCACAAATTACAACAATTGCAGTATTCTATCTAATAGAAATAGTGCTTCTTTCTTGATTCTTTTTTTTATTCAAACATCTCCCGTGTACATGTGCTTGTTTTTCAATATCACATGGAATTTGGTTGAGTAAGAATATTTAAAATATTCCAACATTTCTGTAATTATAGTTCTAATTATCATTTTCGAATTAAAAATAAGCAGACGGATCGGAAATAAATAAAAAATCTTGAGATAAAAAAAAAGGTTGAATACATTTATTATTGATTGGGAGAAGGGGAAGGATACGTAAGTCAAAAAACAATATAAAGTGAGTAGTAGTCACCTTTGCCTAATGGATAAGACGTCTGACCTCGGGTCAGAAGGTTGTAGGTTCGATTCCTGTCGCGGACGTTTCATTGTAAAAATTATTTCTATTTTCCTTTCCCTCAGGAAATTGCGTCGGACAGACAGACAGACAGAGAGAAATAAAAGATTTTAATAATATAGATTATAGTGATTTTTTTCTTCTTTATGTGTACCATAAAAATAATTTGTGGTATAGTAAGCTTCACTGAATTAGTTGCTGGCATATTAGATTATTATTATTAGATTTTCATTGCGTTAACAATTGAATGGGTGAGTTGAAAAAGGTACATATTCCACAAATGTAAACTTTTGGAAAACTAAAAAAAAACTGTTTTTTAAGAAAACCAATTTTTTTACAAAAAAATTTTCTATTATCGATTTCTACCTTTAAGTGAAGCGAACTCATTGTGCTTTGTAAATATATAGATATATAACTTTTTATAGCATAAAACTATGTAAATATGTTGTGTAATATGTTCCTTTTTCAACTCAATGTTTAAAAATAAAAACCACATAAAATTTTATTTTTTGTGTATTTTATGTTACGTAATGTAATATTATATCACGCCATGTATTGTGCTTTTAAATATTTAGATATATAAATTTTTATAGCATAAAACAATGTAAATGCGTTGAGGAATGTGTTCCTTTTTCAACTCAATGCTAGTGCGGCTTTGAGTTGACAACGGAACATATTCCTGGAATATGTCCCTTCTTCAACTCAATCGTTTTTACATGGCTCTGAAATTGAGAAATAAAAATTCTCAATTTAAAATTGAGAAATATGTTTCTTTTTCTGTTTAATGGATGTATATACATGCAAAGAAGAAAATGGCTATCTCAGTTTAGTTTGTCAAATTTATGGAATATGTACCTTTTTCAACTCACCCATTCTATTGTTATCTATTTCAAATGCAGCTTTGAATTCTGCAAATGAGTGATATATTTGAATATTACATTCCCACATTTTTCTAAACTTTTTACGACAAAAGAATTTGATTCATTGACAACTTTACTTCTAGAACCAGTCCTAATAGGTACTGATCTAATATAATAAAGAATCTGAGGCTTTCATAGGTAATATTAGAGAAGACTTTACAAGTTCTATACTACAATACTGTAGTTCTATTTCGATTGTAAAATATTTCCTTTTTCTTTCTCTTACTTATTATGTTATATAGTTATTTGTAAACATATTTCCTTTGTGTATATAAATTTTATCAGTACATAATCAGTTCTGGTTTTTTATTACTTATCTTTTTATTATTACTTTTCTGAATCTCTTGATTGATGGTTCTTCTAATATCAGTATCTCTGAATTCTCCTGTTCTACAACATCATTATCTTGCTTATTGTTATTATTATTTTGTATTCTTCTCATCAAAGTTCTTTTCTCCTTGATCAATTCTCAATCCTACATTTGCATATATTTGCCATATTAGCCAAGTAATTTCCCTCATTTTTTCCCCTAAAATTTAAGGTAAAAATTTGGGGTGTGGGAGACAAGATGTACTGTAATGTGAAAAGATGTAGTACTAACTTGAAACAAAATTCAAATGAAGTAAAAGTGGTCATTAATGGTGTAAATAGCTAATAGAAATATTTTATATTTCTATTAATAATAATAATATGTAATTTATATGTCTAAAAACATCATAACTTACTGTAAGATATTTGGAACATGTTCTATTTATCATCATCCCATTGTTTTACATTTTAGGAATATTGTCACAACTTCCCTATCTATAATCATACATTTGCCATACTCAGGACATTGAACTACCTGAAATATCAACAATTGTTCTTTCAGGTTTCTCTTGTTAAGCTGCCTATAGACTATTAAGTTGAAATCCCTTTTCTGCACCTTCATTGCATTTTGTTCTTTTTCAGCAAAGATTAATCACAAAAGCCATTAATTTCCTCAATCCTTAGTGACAGGTAAACAATGCATCAAGTGCTCTTAGAATGGATTAAGAATGCCTGGTGAATTATTCGGGTAGCATGCTAGAAAATTTAATTTAATTGTTAATAGTTTCATAAGAGTTGAAACCAGATTGTCAGAATGGAAGAGTTGAAATTTATTGAAGTAAAGAAGATGAAAGAGAGTTTAAATCGTTTTTAAACATTTCAGCATTTGGACTGGGAAAGGGAAGGAGGGAAATTATGCAAGAAAAATCGATATTCAAAATTTGAATTCTGTAAATATAGGAAGGAGGAAGAATTCTGCTAGTAAATATTGTCACAGTCTCCCATGGAATAAGAGCTTCCTTTATTTCATTAACCATTTTGTAGAATTTTGAGATTTTATTAGGTTCTTTTCTGGTATGTTTTTTTCTTTAACCGTTTCTTCTATATAGTTAAGTTCTTTTGCAACTTTTGTTACTTTTGTATGGGAGTGTACTCTTTTACTTCTTTACTGCATCTTCAGATATATTTTTGTACTTTTGTTATTAAATCTGCTTTAATCAAATTAATCTCTTTTGTAAGACCTATCTCTCTCAAATAGTTTTTGTTGAATCTATAATGAAAATATAAACTCACATAACAAATTAATTGTTTTGTTGATTCTGGTCTTGTCTTTTCCCGATTTTGATCATTTGTGAAGCTTTTTAATGGCTATAGGCAACTATAAGCACTAGTATAATATAATGGAATTTTGGAAGTTAATTGGAATAGTTATTGTTTTATTAATTTTTCTCAAATCTACTAATATTTGATATTTATTTTTAAAATAATCAGTAGAACCGCGAAAGTAAAAGTTAAAACGCCCTGACCAAAAAAATTACAAACCCTTAAAAATTTTCAAAAAAATTAAAAACAAAGTATAAAACTATTATTTTATTTAATAATTTATTTTATAATTTCTTCACTAACTGCTATAAATTACAGTGGTTCAGATACTTGCATTACTTCAAAATAAAACAAAAATATAAAATGTAAGGAAAGTTAAGTCATAAAATTAAGTGAAAAGAATAATGAAGCCGTTAACTAAAATGTTTGAGAGATTGATAAGAAAATGGAATAATCTTAATATGCTTTTGTAACTATTTAAAATAAATAAATAAATCAGTTTTGTTTTGGGTAAATGTTTTCACTTAACATGTAGTGGAGTTATAGGATTTCTTACGCTAAAAGCTTCCGAACGTAAAATTATGTTTTCATATCTTAAAATTTGGTGGGGCTTTTATATTTAATGAGAAAATATACTCATAAAAGTAAACATTAATAACTTTAGGTCATGAGAAAGAATCGTTATGAAAACAAATTTTGATTGTAATCGAAAAAGAAAATCGCACTAAATCTGCTTTAATGACGTTACGAAACAACAATGAAGTCATTAGTAAATAAAGTGTACCAGAAATTAATAAGTAAACAGAATAATCTTAATAAATATTTCTTTATATATATATATATATATATATATATAAATATAAATAAAATATTTTTGTTAATATTTTCGCTTCAATGGAGGCTTTCACAACGACTGGTTACACTTTCTGTTTCTACACAGCTTAAGTTCGTAATTTCAAACGATTGAGTTAAAACACTTTTTACGGCTTAAAAAAAAATCTTTTTATCATTTGTAATTTTTAGAATTCTGTAAAGAAATTGCACCGAAAATAAAGTGTAACGTTTATTTATATTTTTTTTAAGAATATATTTTTGAAAATGACGACTGAATGAACTACGTTGCGAATTCGGTGCAAAGCTACCCTTGGGTGCAAAGCTGGTTGGTGGGTGTTGCTGTATCATTGTAAGATATCCTTGTAAGAAGATAATTATTGAAGATTAATTGCATCCCGCTGCAATTTTTAAATAATTTTAGAACGGTGAAATTATCTTTCAAATCAAATCCTTTATCTTAGTGGATGTTCCCAGTGAATCATTAAAATATTCAATACAATGTCTTCATCAGGATCCATAAACGCTGATTATTTGGACCAAGCCATCAACACTTTGCAAAATCAAAGCAATTTAGACCCTTCAAGAAACGAAGAATTAGGTGTCCCTTATGCACAATCAGTGGACGCTTTAGCTGATAACGATCAGAAAACTTCAATTGCATCATCAGCAATAAAAGATACAGTCGAGGATGCAGAGATTCATACCTGCAAATTTTGTTCCAATACCTTCTCCCTTGAATCCGATTTAATTGCTCATATGATGCTTCATGCTGAACATGATACTTATTGCACAATATGTAGGAAATCTTTTTCAACTCCACTTGTATTGGCTCGACATGTAAAGTTGCATACAGGCAAAAGGCCATACCAATGTGAATTTTGTGAAAGGACCTTTTCCGATTCGTCTTCGTTGACAAAACATAAACGGACACATACAGGTGAAAAGCCATTTAAGTGTCAGTTTTGTAACAAGAGTTTTGCAGAGTCTGGCAATCTGACAATTCATCTTCGCACTCACACTGGTGAGAAACCCTTTCAATGTGATTTCTGTGAGAAATGCTTTTCCCACGCCTGTGACTTGACTGTCCATGTCAGAACACATACAGGAGAGAAGCCATTTTGCTGTGAGATCTGCAAAAAGAGCTTTGCTCAGTCGCCTCATCTTATCCGCCACCGGAAGACGCATACTGGAGAACGCCCTTATGAATGTGATATGTGCAAAAAGCGCTTTGCAGATTCTTCATCCCTTGTAAAGCATGTTCGTACTCATACAGGTGAGAAACCATTCCAATGTCAATTCTGCCAAAGAAGTTTCTCAGAAGCTGGAAGTTTGTCCGCACACATGCGTACCCACACTGGAGAAAAGCCATTCCAGTGCGAGATCTGCCAGAAGAGTTTTGCACAAGCATATACTTTAATAATCCACCAACGTATTCACACTGGAGAGAAACCCTTTCAATGTGATTACTGCAAGAAAAGCTTCTCAGAGTCGCCATCGCTACGAAAACATCTGCGTACTCATACTGGAGAGAGACCTTTCCAGTGTAATTTTTGTGAGAAGAGTTTCTCTGAGGCTGGAACATTGAACCGACATCACAGAACACACACTGGTGAAAAACCCTTCCAGTGTGAGTTTTGTCAGAAAGTGTTTTCACGCTCTTTTAGTCTTGTTGTTCATCTCCGTTCACATACTGGAGAGAGACCCTTCCAGTGTGAGCAATGTGAAAAAAGCTTTTCAGATTCATCCTCTTTATCAAAGCATGCAAAGAAACATCACAATGAAAAATGATGATTTCTTAATGCTATAATTGAATACATTTCAGAACTCTTTTAACAAAATACTTATAAATTGAATTATTGAGTATTAAACATAAATTAATTTTAATTTAAAAACAATAATTGATAGAAACTTATATTAATGATAGAAATTAGCTTTAAAATGCCCTATATACAAGCTTTTTTTTTTTTTTCAATTCGTGTTACATGGCGAGATGCATTCGTATTAAGTCTCCAATTTACGCTTGTATCGTTTAATGAAGATGGAAAGCGTAGTAGTTAGAGGCTCTGGTAATTGCCAGCCTAATAGGACAAAGATTACAATATTTATCAAATAAACTGTTAGAATATGTCTTAGAATATTTATAGTGAGATTTTATTGTGATTTACATACAGGATTTTATGTGAGATAATATATTTGGCATTTTGCACAATAATTTTACACTTAATTTTAAATATTTGTTTTCAGTTCTTAAATCAATAATGAGAGAAAACTTTTCTGTATTATTTCTTTAAAGATGTTTACATAATAGATTATTTAATGTTATTTTATTTAATAAACATTTTTTTTTTCTGAATCCTATTCTTATGTTATTTTTGTATATATCAAATTGTTTGTTTGTAATATCTGATAGATTCTCCTTGACAATTAATATTTCACGGAATTATGATGTCGTCTTTTTTTTTTTTTTTGATAACCTGACTTTTCTGTGTGTTTTGGCTATTTAGTAGTAAAGTTGATTAAATATTGCACTATTTTCATTTAAAAACTTTGTTTTTATGATGTTTTTAATATATTTTGAATCTAATAAATTTGAAGCTCATGACTGTTTGAATTTCATAGGAGAACCTACGATACTTTAGCTGTTAGTTTAATATGATTTGAATTTTAGAAATAATTAATTTGAACTTATAGCTATTTGGCAAAATTACATTTAGTAAGCATCACACTTTTCTGAGATTCAGTTCTCAGTGTAATTTTCTCTTCTTTTGACTTGTTATTGTTTTTTTTTGCTATCTTTTTATTATTCTGCGTTTATCACACTATTTATTGAACAACTACCGATAGACTATTAATTTTCTTCTTAAAAACTTCATTTTTTTTAAAAATAGAGTAGAATGCACAATATGATGAATAATATTTATACAGTAAAACCTTGTTAAGTTGTCACTCCGTTTAAGTTGTCGTTTTCCTTTGGTCCTAACAAAGTCTCATACACAATAATGTAAAATAACCCTCCTTTACCTGTCATCAAATTTAATTCTACTCCGGATAACTCGTCACTCTCAAAAATGGCCAAAAGCATCTTCTTCTCCATTTTACATGCCATCGTGTTGTCTTTTCAGCCCCGCCCCTTCACTTTAAGAAAGCCAAGCCTTTATGGGGAATTTTCAACTATGCCTGTCACTTCGGAGAATTTGGGTTCTTGGAATCTCGCTGCTAATCATTCAAAGCACACTTCTCACTGCGACTCTGTCGAGTGTAGACGTTTTTCTTGACCGCTCCTGAGTGTGACTTCATTTCATATAGAGTAAGCTTTCTATAAGGGTAAGCTTTTTTTTTTTCTCTTGCAATTTCGTGGTTCGATTACGTTTTTAACATGTCAGGGAAACGAAAACTTACCTCGTTATCTTTTAACAAAAAAAAAAAGACTTAATTGTACTTTTTTAAAAATCAAATGTTTCGATAACAGCTTTTGCCAAAGAACACCATATTCCCAGGACTACATTAAACGATATTCTATCATCCAAACAAGTAATTGAAGAAGCTGACTGCAAAGACAAAAGAAAGAGAATGAGGAAATTGAAATTTGACAAGATCGAGGAGGTTTTAGTTCGATGGCTACAACATGCCAGATCGCAAAATGTGCCGATTTCTGCCGTGATTTTCAAGAAAAAGTCATAGGAGTTGAATATTGAAGATTTCGGCGGCAGCAATGGTTGGCTGAAGCGTTTTAAAGACAGCCATTGCCTTTCTTTTAAAACGATTAAAATGTGGTAACTAATTAGTTTTGTTTTTTTTTTGTTTTTTTTTTTTTTTATTTTCCACTCATTCATTTGCATGTATTGATTCTGAAATTCTTGTTTTTCTCACTGAATCCTCAGCAATTCATGAAAATACTGTATCTCAGTGTTTTGTTTTTGTTGTTTTGCTTTCAAAAATGCTCACTCCGCCTAAGTCGTCACTCCGCTTAAGTCGTCAAAAATGTTTGGTCCCTTGCGTGACGACTTAACGAGGTTTTACTGTATTATCAGTAACTTACAGAAAGAGCACACTGATGTTTTTTTATATATGCCTGCTATCATTGCTATCTCAGGATACTATAGATCTGGTGTAATGTTTGAATGCATATTAAAATAAATAAGGATTATAATAAAAAAGTTCTAGAATACACTTTTAGATTGAAGTATATATGCCCATTCAAAAGAAACATCCTTACAAAATTGTTTGCATTCTAGCCCTTGATGCAATCTTGAAAGTTAATTCATATTTATTTTATTTTGCTTAAACTGTGAATAGATAGATTTTGTAGTCTCCTGATGTCCTTTGCAACTTTACATGATAATTGTTTTGTTTTGTTTTTCTGTTTCATCGTTTGTTTTTGGATCTTTTGGAAATACAGATCTCTGTAACATTTGAAATTGGCATCCTTACCACATTTGTTTTTACATATACAAAATATTATTTTGTTGTTTTTATTATTGATTTATATTTTACATTTATATTTGTAGTCTCTTATAATGCATTTAAAAAAAAATGCAGTTGAAGATTAAAACAGATTTATTATAAAAGTTCTAAAACTTAAATAAAACTTAAAAACAGTTTTATTTAAGTTCTAATGTAACTTCTAGTCCTTTATAAGATTTTCATCTCTAAAAGTGATTTAAAGATATTTTTTTGTTGTTGACATTTAATCAGTTTGACCAATCTCTTCCATATTGTTCTTCTTGGATAAATTGATATTAAACAAGGAGGATCTAAATAAATAATAGGGAAGTAGCAGACAAATCAGAGCATTTATTTCATTTGTTTTTCCCAGCATCAATTAGAAGGTATTATTATTTTCTTCTAAATATTTAAAACCCTTTCATATCAATCATTCATTGTTTTCATAATCTGTAGTCATTTATCTAGATTTCTGAACATTAAATGTAAATGTATTTGATCATTAAACTTCTGAAACTTAAAAAAGGAAAGTAAATAAAAAATAAATAAGTAAAGAACCAATATAAGATACTGTTATTCTTAATCCAAATTTTACTTTATTTTATTTGTTCAATTTGTATAAAGGACTTTCAAATGAAAATAAGTCAAAGGACATAGTAAAAATGCCGATTTTTTTTTTTTTCTTTTTTGGGGTATTTTTGACACTGAACATAAGTGGTACCTCTGTAGTGTTGTGACATGTGGCACTGCAGTCACATAATGAAAGTAGCAATCTGCTTTTGTTCAGGATGTCATGCTAGTGTATCGTCCAGTCATGATTGAAGCAATAAACATTGAACAGTGAGCGGTTATCAATGGTTTTAACTATGGAAGGTGGGAATACAGAAATCCATTCCATGAGTAACATGTAAAAAAATGGTTGTCTTTGTCACTTGTTAAGAATGGAGGAAGCTGCACCGAGAAAGGTGGTCAGCGTTGATTCGATGCCAGGTCAAGCACAAGATGCAGTCAACTATGCTTCTGTAGTGGAAGTTGACAGTCTCATTCGGAAGACAGAAAAGTCAAAGTGGAAACACTTGCCAACATAGTTGTAATAAAATGTTGGGAGTGTGAAGACCAGTATCAAGGATTGCCTGCAATACCGGAAGATTTGAGCCCAGTAGGTGCCACATAACTTGGATTCTGTGCAGAAAGACATTCTTGTGAGTCTTCCCTGGAACACTTGCTCTGATATCAAAAGGATGATCGCCATTTCATTGACAGAATCATTGCGAGAGATGAAATGTGTTTTGCTAGTAAGTCCTTTGGCTCGCTTTCATTTGAATGACCGATATAATATACTAATTTAAAAAAAAAAAAAATCTTTTACAGTGCATTATAAGTTGTATTTATAAAAACAAAAATGGATTTAAAAGCAAATGAATTTAATGGAAATATTAGTTTATTATGGGAATACTGTTTATTCTAGAAATTGAATTATCTTGAGTGGCAGATGTGGGCTAAAATAATTTAATTCCATAGGATTCTAGTTTGTTAAAATACATGCTAATAGAGAGCCGTATATCAAAAGAAGCAGATTAGGCAGCAGTGTTTGAGCTTCATTTAAATTGTATGCAAAAGTTGACCCACATATTAGTTGATGGGTATCAAAAATTTTATTTATACTTATCCATGAAAGATGACATTTTGCTGGTAAATGGATAACACTAATCAGGAGCTTTTTATTTATTTCAATATAAATAAAACCCATACCATAAGATGTTTGATACTGAATGATCACAAAACATTTGTCATTAAAGTGTTATAATAACAATAAATTACCATTTTATTATCCTTTGAAGCTGAAAGTTTAATGATAGCTTATATCTTTCACTGTTGACTCCAAATCCTTTTGTGGTTCAAATTGAAATAATAGTTATTGATGAGATAAAAACCAAAACCAAAACAGTTCATAATGATTGCTTTTCATGAAAATGGCATGTCACTATAGTTTTCTTCTATATGCATTAGAACTATTTGGGGGTCATGTAATCATACTTGGGGTATGAGGGTTGTAGTCAAAGAAAAAAAGCCCTCGTGTCCTTTCCTAGAAGGGATGGTGGTGGATTTCAGACAGATCGATGAAATTTCCAACCAAAAAAAAAACAGGTACTTGATTTCTTCCATTTTTGGATGCAATGATGGAGAAGGGGTTCTAACTCCCCTTTCCTCAGTAGGCCAATGATCAACCATCAGTTTTGTAGTAGTATTTGTTGCAAAGTAAGTACTATATGAAATGCATACCTTCCTTTAATAAATAATGTATTTCAGTAATCATCCCTATAGCCAACGAAAAGCTTCGCAACTATTCTCTTTAACTGAATTCAAGTGGTTGTGGAGGTTATCCTTTACCAATATTATTTTCATTATTTCTTACCTCTTATTATCTTTACTAGACTCCTATCGATTCGAGACCTTATCTTTATTCTAAAATACCTTATCTACTATTCTTTCTCCTCCTGAGATTCCATGTAATCTCTTACTAGATTATTATTTCTCTTGTTCTGTTTCTTTGCTGATGATTTGTCTTGGATCAAACTTCAGTACGAAACATAGTATTTTTTATTGCAAAATTTTCCTATGTAGTAAATCTAAAATTAAAACATATCACTGTCGTATTTCTTTCCGCTACATAAAAAATGACTTTTATTGAATTTTCATAACTATTTCTCAAAGTTAAAAAATAAAAATTATTCTTTATGATTTCTAAATACAGTAGACTCCCGATTATCCGCGGAATTGGATGGCGCGGCGATAGCGGATAAGCGAATTCCGCGGATAATCCGAAATAGGATGGAAAAGGACGAAAATCAACACAAAAATGCTTTTAACATGTTTTATTTACATTAAAGTGGCAGTACATACATTATAAACAATTACTTTATTTTAATTTACTTTAATTTCTTACTTTTTACCAAAAAAATCGGTTAATTATTACCTTTGTATTTTCGTGTCGAAACACGAAAACCCCCTACTTGGACGTCGCTGAATCTGTCTCTTTTATTGTTTAGCTTATTCTAGTTTTAAAAGTTTTTTGTTAATTCCGAAATTTATTGTATAGTAAAAAAAAAATGGAAACCGGAGAGGTCTGTGGATAATCGGGAGTTTACTGTAGTAGCAAAAGCAATATTTGATAAAAAGTCTATAACAAAGAAATTGCCATTTGTATAACAACTATTTAATGATAGTTAAAATTATTGGATTAAAAAATAGAACAAAAACAATATTACAAATTTGTTTTCTTTTAAAGCTTTTTATTTTACATTTTTAGATAAATTATGTAAGGTTTATTCCAACCCATTTCATTTATCTATAAAATTTCTAATATCAATAGACTCCAATACTTCTTGAATTTTTAATTTAGTTTTGAAATATAGTAACAACTGATGTGATTTGGGCATTAAGTTATTATAAAACTATCTTTTCACTTTTTTTGGCATTAGTTTGGCTAAGATGTGGTTCCATTCACTTGTTTAGTGTACTGCAAAATTAACATTTGCATCTTGTTTTGATAAATCTTTGCATTCCATTCTTCTTTTGTAGTTCACTTCCACGAAATTATTATAAGTCACTGGCATTGGTAGACAGTGTAATTGCAGTCTATAATGTATTGTTAGCTTAAGGGTCTCTGCTATTTTCATTAATTACAGGCTATTAACTTAAATGTGTATACAAATTTCATTAGGGTTTTTTTTAACTTTGAAAAACCACAGATAGGACCATGTAAAAATCACCTTTACAAGGTGAGAACTAGAAGAGCGAGTTTCTTTTAATTTTGGCCATAGTACCCAGAGTTGCCCAGGAAAATCTCATGCTTTGTACACTTTATTACCTGTCCAGCCCTTTGTTGTGTATGTATTCTTCACCAGTTACTGAAAAGCAATTACACTATGCTTCCTACAAAAAACAAAAAAAAAAACCACCTTTATATTTAAAAAGTGATTGTTAACATTGGGACAATGCAAAAAATATAAAGCATGATACATATCTCTTGGAAATGGGATAATTTTTTAAATTTTTTTTTTAAAAACCTCAAAAGTTTTTATAATCTTGGGAAAAAAATTTTTTTTTTTGAATGATGGTGTTTGGGGGGTTGCTTTTTCCACTTGGTTTTGGTCCCGATGACTGTCTCTGGATCCAATGGTGTGCTACTGCAAAGTTTGATGATTTTAGCTCTTACAAGAAATGGATTCATAAAGAACAAACAAAAAAGCAAATAACAATCTTCTTTAAGGTATTAAATTTACTTATTCTACAGTTCCTTAGAATTTAAAACCAGATTTGTTTGTTTTGAAAACCATAGTTCAATCTGGAGTCTCCCTATTCCAATCTCTGCATATCTTTAAAATCACAGGTTGATTAACCCCGCAGTGGTCACGATGGGTCTGTGAAACCCATGCGTTTGTTTTCATTTTTACTTATCGATGGGAGCTCCTCACAGGATTGTCATTTTCAGTACCTTTCTAAAACCACACGACCTTTCATGCTACAGATTTGGCAGAATATAATTTGTCCCAATCTGAAGGAAAAAAATACTTTGGGTCCTATAGACCCAGTGCGACCTTTCATGTAACTTTTTGTGCATACAGCGAAAAGTTGTTTTATATACGTTAAATGTAAAGTTCCCGTACAAACTTGGATTTCTAAAGTTATTTTGAACTATTTATTTATTCTAAAGTTATTTATTAAACTAATTATTTATTTCGGCCTATTTTTAATTTTTTTTTTTCAATTTTTTAATTATTTCTTCTTTCATGAGTTATTTCTACAAACAGTTTAGTTTGGTCCTGAGTTTACTTCTTATTTTTATTATTTTGAAGAGATGAAATCCCTCAGTGATAATGAAATAAGGAAAATACTTTTAGAGCCCATTTTATAGTGTGAGGAAGAGTCAACAGATAATGATGATAGTGAAGATGAAGACTTAGTGGAGAATGCATTACAAAATACACACAAAAAAAATTAGAACACTATTTACTCAAAGCCATCAGTTAGAAATAACTAATTTATTATTAGTTTATCATAATTTTAACCAAAAATATTTGTATACCTTATTTTTCTATCAATTATGTAATCAATTCACTTTTTATCCATTTTTTTACAATGTTTTCTTAAATAATCTTAATCTGCATATTTATACTTATATTATTATAAATGATTATAACAAAAATCTTAAACAATCAATCAATGATATTATTATTAACAAATATCATAAACGTTGAAATTTTGAAAGTATTGGTGTTTAAAATGAATGGGTCTCACAGACCCATTGCGACCATTGGTGTTTCGAAAATAGGCGCTACCGCTGCCGAGTTAACACTCTTGCAATATTTCATTTGTGGTTTGGTACTGGAGGCTGATTTTAAAAACTCATTCTTTTTTTCAGGAATTAAGAAAATCAATCAGCAGCTAAAGCTTATGTTGACATTTTTTACTAAAACTTTAATCTAGTAGTGACATTATAATTGATAAACAAGAAGGTTTAATGTGCATGAAATGTAACATGAAAAACAATGAGATGCACAATCATGTGCTTTCACGTATTGAAGGGCTAAAAACAAAAGTTGTAGTTTGCACAATTTATTAAACAGTGGCGCACCCAGAAATTGACTTTGGGAGGTTTAGAGGAGAGTTTGGAAGGAGACAAGTTTAACAGAAAATACCAGATGGTTACTTTTTTTGATTTAGCTTACTTAATATTAACGCAGTCTATCAAGATGCCTTGATTTTCTAGCCATTATGTCAAGGACTGCATCAAGAGATACCTCCACATCTTCATGGTTAAAAGCTAAAGCCAATCCGTTCAGACATTCCTCATTAGTCAAACTGCAGAAATAGTTTTTCAAGTGTTTTAAAGTAGAGAACAGTCTCACCTGTGCAGGTTGTAACTGTAGCAAGTGTTATGAGTAGACTGTGAACTGAGGGAAACGTACTGCTCTTGCAAACTAGAGCCCCACATGTAAGTTTTTGGAAGTCCTCATACAAACTGCATCCACAGCAGCGCTTCATGCTTGATGTCAGTGTCAAGCTCATAGAAATTAGCCAGTTTAGCGAGTTCAACATTGACCTCATCTAGTTCAGCTGTGGATGGAGACTGAAGATACTGAAAAGGATTGAAAACTTTGCTATGCAAAACAAACTTTTCGTCAATAGCTTCAGTACTCTGATCAAGAAAGGAGATGCAAAGAGCTTTTCTGAAATATTCCTCCTTAGTGTCTGCTGGAATTTTGCCTCTGTGTACTTGTCAGTCTGCAACTCGTGGTGGACATAGTTTGACATCTAGGCTTGCTCAGATGTTCATAATATTGTGGAAGATTTGAGCGAAACGCATCTCTACATTTTGCCTCATGTCTTCTAGGGTAGCTTTAACATTCATTGCTGAGTTCATGCCAAGTTTTAGATCAATATTTTATATTTGCAGATATTTACTTAGTTTTTAAAGTAACCAGGCTTCTGAGTTTACTGTAAACAAGGCGTTGATGAAATTTGATTTGCAGATAGAATTTGAAAGGAGCTGGGCCTCTGTGGCTGTTCTCTTGTGAGTCCATCCAGTGATTACTTCAAGAGCACTGACAATTGACTCAAGAAGTTCGATGAAGGATTTAAGGGAAGTGCGGCTTTCAACCCATCTTGTGGAGCACATTCTTTACAGCTTTTAGGCTTGGGATCTACCTGGAAAATTCAGGATTTCTTCCAGGAAAGAGAGTTCAAAGAGTGCTTATTAGTCATCTAGTACTGTTAATCTGACTGGTTGAAAGTTTACTTAGGATACTTTTTAATTTTTAACGGTCTTACGAAGGTCCAAAACTGAATGATCAAGTGTAAGGTAAAGAGGTGTTTTGGGGCATAAATTTTTCAAAATTATTTTATTAATTGTATTAATAAATTATTTCATACATACTTGTAGGATATTTTGTCTCTTCAGAAACATTTCCTTGCTGTGTCTATGAGTCTTATGCAACTTCTAATTTCCTGTACATAACATCTGTCAGTAAGGGACAGGCGGAAGGAATGGGATGCACAGTGAACGAACATTGCTTTTGGGTGCTTTTGTTTTATGATGGCTTGTGCTTCCCTCAGAGCATCACTCGCTGCTGCTGCTCCATCGTAACCTTCGCCAGAATATGTTACTACAGTCTAGTTTTATATCATTTAGTGTTGCGCATATAACATCTGCAAGGCCCGTGCTAGTACAGTCTTTTACTGGTATCAGTCCTGCTGATGATAACCCTGAGGTTAGCGGGTTGAACCAGTCTTCGATAGGTTTAGTTAAAGTAGCATTTAATGTGTGCGGGTTGAAATATTTGTAAACAAGGACAATTATT
>JAFIDM010000003.1:58553538-58566309 GCA_023159025.1 Thereuonema tuberculata
TTTAATGTGTGTGTGCGGGTTTATATATTTGTAAACAAGATTATTTATTTTATTTATTAGGACACATTAAAAGTAAGATAATTAATTTCAAAATCACGTAAAATTAAGTATTTTATAATTTTACGTGATTTTAAAATGAAATAATTATCTTACTTTTAATGTGTCCTAATAATTTTAATAATTGTTCTTGTTTACAAATATTTCAACCCGCACACATTAAAATGTTACTTTAACTAAACTGAAAGAAGAACAAAAGATGCCGTTGCGACATTAGGTCTGGGCCAGCAGCGATATTTGTGATTTAAAGAAGAGTAAACTTGGGAACAGACAAATTCAGCTTTGTTATCATACGGAATTGTGACCCAATAAAGATCGGCAATTGGCCTATTGAAATATTGTCAGTCAAATAAATGACAAATATTGTTTAGAAGAAATTTATAAAATTTGGAACTGTTTGAGTTTTAATCATTGTAAAGTTAACATCAATTATCATTTCTACTATTTTTTTTTTTTTTTTTTTGCTTTTCCTTCTCCTTAATTTTTTTTGCACTTTTATAATTGATTTCCTACAACTCATTTTTTAGGCCCCCTGAAATTTTATTAAAATTTTGTACTTATTCTCTATAAAAATGAGTAATATATAATACACGTTGAGGAAGAGTTTATTAAAAGTTTGTGATGGTTGACATATAGACCATTTTATCTATATGTTATTAATGAAGTAAGATCTACACTCGCCATCTTTTTATAACTGAGAAGAATGTGGAATTGCCACCAAAACATTTCCAGCTCTGATTGGTTAATGCTGTATCAATTGTACATGCTATTTCATCCAATTTGTTTGATCGTGTGGTTTGATACGGCGAGAAACAATGATAGAAACATATCACCAGAAACATTGATCATTTCAGTGAAGCAAAACAATGACGGGAAATAGGACCATGTGATTTGGCCATAATTATCACTTGGTTAACATTAAGTCGATATAAGCTGCTTGGAATTTTTCAAAATCGATTGTCTTGAAAATGCCTGGATATCTGGCCCAATGACTTCGGGAACTTGATATTTGAAGGCTGACCATCATGTACTATAAGTGTGAACAAAATCCACGACCCAGTTATTTGATAGTCCTTTGTAAGTGTGAAAAGAGTGTGAATCATTGATGAAATACTTAATTTTAGGAGGAAGAGCAAGTATTAAATTGTGGCAATAGAATCACTAAAGTTAAGTAAACGAAAAACAAAATCACATGTAAAATGTTTTTCATTGGTGGTCCCAAATAAGTTTCTTCTTTAATAGCTTTTATAAGTTATAAAAAAAGCTATTACTGTTAACTGCTAAGTATAATTATACATATAGGCAAAATTTTAATATGTGGTTCATTATTTGTTAGGATAACCTGTTTTTCTTCTTCTATCCAAGCCTTGGATCCGTTCCATTATCAAAATTACATTCAAATTCTATTTCCATACCATATATGCAATTTTATTAAAGCATTTTTTTTTTTAATTTAAGCATCATTCCTCTGCAAAACATTACATTCCAATTAATTTATTGTTGTCATTTACCTGTTTTAATCTTTGAAAAAAAACCCAAACAAATCATGGTTTGAAATAATTATCCATTAATCCTAGATAAGATCTTTCCAAAAATTAAAATGTATTACATTATGAACTAAAATGTTTTGCAAATGAATTATTTATATGATCCCAATGACATTATGCTGTTGTCAAAGTTAATTTTTAAGAATGATAATAACTTTTGTTAAACAATTGCTGCATAATCACCAACTTAACATCACTGTATTTGATTTACAACAGTTTGTCAAAAGATAATCACTTACTTTTTTATAAAATTAGTATATCATTAATAAACAAAGGGTTTTCTAAATAGTATGATAATATAATGAAATTACTATTACAGTCAAGTATTAGAACTTAATGCAATTTCATAATGTTATTATGATTATTAAGAAATGATCATTATGCTGTCCTGAAAAAAAGAAAAGAAAAAGCGTTGCAATTAGATCAAAATGGACCCCGATAGAAAAATAGAATAAAATAAAGAATGTAAAAAAAAAGCTGCAATGTAAAAAAAAGAAAAATTAAAATCGGATGATAATTAACCAAGTTAAGAGTATATTCATATTACAGGATATAAATGGTTGCCATTTTAAAGCGGCGCCGTTTTGAAAGTGGCACCAAGACATTTCGATATCTCTACATATATATAAATAAGAAAAAAAAAAAGTGCCTTGCTTTCAGAAGTGGATTTAAGGGAGGGGGGGGGTGACAATCCTCCTCTTGTAAAAATCGTAATAGGCCATTGTTTAATATTGTGTTTTCAGTTAAAAAAGATTATTTTTTACATCATATGATACGTATTTTCTGGGGATGGGCTGCTGGACCCCCCCCCCTGCTTTGCTGGGGTATTTCATACCTACCAGACCCTCCCCTGGAATGTTCTCCCCCACCCCTTTACAAAGCGTTAATCCGCCCTTGCTTGCTTTCTTCACAAAATAGCATACGGCATGCTGAATGGTCCCTGACTACATTCACCTGTTTATAAAGAAGTTTGGCAATGCAGCTCTGTTCCCTAAATATAAGTCATCAATTCAAAATCGGTCACTAAAAAATATAGTTCTGTAAATAATATTACACTCTAGAAATCCTTAATATAAACAACTCCTTTAATTTCCACGATATTTCATTCTTCTTTGCGAGGGATTTCATCAGGTGGTAACAGAGGACAAGAAACTATTCTTCTTCTGCTACACTTCTTTAGAATTTCAAATAAGAACTAAATAAAACATTATCATATTCAGTAACATTGTTATTAATAATAACTATTATCACATTATTAATAATGATGCTTCCTAAATAACAATACTAACATTTCTTACTAATTAACATCATACATATTTAAAAACTTATTTTATCATAAATTCCTTAAAATATCCAAATGATGCACTACTCATTTTAAGAAACTTAGCCTTTTTAATACAATTTTTGCAATTGATCAAACATGATTCGATCATGAGTCTCTCGCATTCAATTTTGACAATTGGATCTGGGTTGTGTCTTTCTGCTTCACAGTGATCTGCCCAGTCAGAATTTCTACTTTTTTTTTATTCCTAAAAGCTCTGATAAGTTCTACCAATCTCTCCTTTAAAGCTCTTCCAGTACTTCCAAAATAGACGCCCATACAATCTCTGCCTGTCGGACTATATACAATTTCTGTTTTATTTAGCATGTTCTCATTAACATCCTTCTTCTGTTTAAACAATTTATTACCTTTAAAAAAAAAAAAACTAATCGAATACTGTTTTCTTTACAAACATCTCTAACATTTTTGTTTAACAAGGAGGCTGAACGTGTGTGTATTAAAATAAAGAGAAAGTGAAAAATAAATAAAACACACATACTTACAAAAATGTTGAGTAGAGAATTATAAGCATGGTAATAAAGTGACAGTTTTGGAATACTGCATGTATTCCTTCATCAGGGACGGCACAAACATATAAGACATTACAACAACATTTAAGACAACACGAGAAGGGAAAACATGTTTAGAGTGAGGATGAGATTTTTGTTTACTTTAAATTCCAATGGTTGCTTAATTACTTTGTTATAATTACTGTTTTCTTCTTTCTGTTGTTTTACTTTTCTTTTTTCTTTAAAAAATTCATTAATTATCAGGGGCGGTCTGGCATAATTGGGGGCCCTCGGCTGGAAACGAATTTGGGGCCCTTTTAAGGCTTTACCATTTCTCTGACGAACGTAACCAGTACATGATTTACCGGGGAACAGGCAGAGACGACGCTAGGAGGGTGCTGGGCCCTATCCTATCAAAAAAAAAGGGCAATCCTATCTTAACAACCAAAAAAAAAAAAAGGGCAAATGAGGGGCCTCCAGACGACGCTAGGAGGGTGCAGGGCCCTATCCTATCAAAAAAAAAGGGCAATCCTATCTTAACATCCAAAAAAAAAAAAAACCGGCAATCCTATCTTAACAACTAAAAAAACAGGGCAATTGGGGGCCATCAGGGATCGCCGACCTGGCCAGACCCCCCCTGTTAATTATATTAGTTAATGAATGAATTTGGGCATTCATTATTTACAAATGTTTCCTTCATATTCTTAATTTTTCTTGTCCGTAATCTTTCATTCTCTGTTTTTTCTGTTATTTTTTTTGTATAAATCTTGATAATTGCTTTTTTTGTATTAATATTATATCCAGAATTAAAATTCAGAACGTGGTTACTTTTTAACGACTTTTCATAATGTTCATACGAAATCCTATAATCTTCATTTATCAATAATACGTCAAGAAAAGCCAGATTGTTTTCTTTCTCTTTTTCTAATGTAAATTTTAAACTAATTTTTGTAGTACAGTGGAACCTCTTCATTCATTCTTGAGGGCCTGAGGAAGATAGAAACAGTTTTTCCCATAAGAAATAACTAAAATTCAGTTAATCCGTTCCCAGCACGAAAAAATGGTACATAAATGAATAAAAATGTTGTCAAAACTTAACCTTTATTGTACTGAGTAGAAATGATGGTAGAAGCGGAAGAGGAGGAACATTATTATTATTTAGAAGGAGAGTCACCATCAATTAAACATCAGGTAACTCCAATTCTGGTGATGGGTTATGTTTTGCCGATGATTCAGTAGCACTCGATTTAACAAAGAACTTATCCAATCTTGCCTGTCTGTCTGTTTTTTAAAACCTTCCTGAATAGTCAATCACATTATCATTGAAAGTACAGTGGAACACCGTTTATACGTTTCTCGTTTATACATTTTTATCATTTATACGTTTTTTTGAATGGTCTCGGCAAAATCCAATGCATATTAACGTTAAATAATTTCATTTATACGTTTTCTTGAAATCGCAAATTTCATTTATACGTTTTTTTCAAGAACTCAAGAAGAGAGAAAATGTGCATTTCAACCTCAGATTCCCACCTGCCGATTGGCCAGTCTTAGAAAATTGCCCTGAAAAACTTCTGCCAAGTTTTCAACAAGCTTTGCTGGGTTTTAACACCATGCAAGAATATCTCATTAGCAGTGATTTAAATGATAAAGTTAAGATGGCACATTTTTGGACATTACCTTAAAAAAATTGAAGACAACAATTCGGACTATTTTCAACAAAGATCACGGATGTGGACATTCTCATTAACATAATTCACGTTTATGATTGTTAGTTTAGTTTTCTAATTTTCTTGATTGTAAATCATTATTTTTAATTTTGGGAAGGAGAGAGATGGTCTCTCTTCCCGTAATGTAATAGGCCTGAGGAAGTAGGCCGATTAGGCCTTACGAAATAGCGCCGTGTAGTGGAGGTTTTTATTTTTGTTATTAAAGATGGCACTGTGAACTATGCACAATGAACTTTTTTCTGTGCATTCCAAAAAAGCCCCACAACCTAAAAAATCCTTGTAAATGCTGAATGAATATGAACAGTAGTACTCGTTGTACATTAAATCCGGAATTTGTATTACGTACCTCTTGTATTTCATTTTCATGTAATATTTTAATTTACCTCTGACTTTTTATTGTTGGTTATTATGAAATTGTTCGTAACTTTTGTGAATTTCGTTTATATGTTTTTTCATTAATACGTTTTTTTTTCTCAGTCCCTTGAAAAACGTATAAACGGTGCTCCACTGTATTTATGATTGACTATGGCAACATTTGGGTGCCACTTTTCAACCATATTCTGCGTTTTGATCCAATTAGACAGCATTTCCTTAACCCTTCAGGCCGGTGAGTTTCTTCTCTGTACATCCCACTCAAGCGATATTTGTTTTTACCCCTTCCTTTCATTTTGTTATACTCTTATTCTATAATTTATTTCTTTTTAATGGAAAATTTTAGAACTTTGATATTTTTTAAATATATAAATAATGACTTCATATACAATACAAACTATTTTACTTTCATTTTTTACAAATATTGACGTGGGAAAAAATTTTAAATCACCAAAATTTAATTTTGTGTGGCAAGTTTTAAAGCAATCCATTAAGAAATTGAATGTTGGCTTTTGAATTATTGCTATAAGCATACATAATCCAAAATAAACAAGCAGCTCATTCTTGTTTGTCGATGTGAATGAATTACACCTTGATCTTGGAGTCAGCTGATGTGAATCTATAAAAATTTTGAGCATAACGATTTGTCTCTGTGATAATAATATCCAAAAGCATATCATTGAAAAATAGTAAAAACTTTCTAAAATAGTACTAACTGTTTTTTGAGGTCCATTTTTGCCAATAAAGTGTGTCTGTATTGAGGCGTTACCGGGTTCCAGTTGGGAATAATCCGCACCTATTTCGGTCGGAAACTGAACACTAGTTATTCCGACAGAATTATTTTCATATTCACTATTTTCAGTCTCTCATTCACTAACGTAATTGCTGGAATCGCTAACTGTTTATAATAATGTCTTCAACATCAGAATCATCCAAAATTAATTGAATTTCATTGTCCGTGAGAGCACACCATTTTGTTAAAGTCGCCATGTTTCACAAACAATTTGAAAGAAGTTGAAAGAAAATTCTTTACCTGCTAAACTAGAGCGCAAAAAATTTAAATTTGACCAATAAAATAAAAGCTTTTTTTATTGTCTCTCAGACAGTGGAAAATTACAGACTCAGCTGGAAAATTAGCTGCGGGAGACCACCAATTATCTATCCCTGCAGAGAACGTACCCCTGTATGTCAAATCGGCTGAGAGACAGACTCGTAGGAATGTACGCGTATACGTCCTACAGACTTGAAGGGTTAATGTCAGCAGGAGGTATGGAGCATTTCCTTGACCCTTCCTCACCGAACAAAATTTCCTCCATTGTTTCAGCTTCTTGTTCTTTATGAAGCTCCAACAGATCTTCCATGGTGAATTTCCTTCCATGCTCCTCCACCAATTCCTCTACATCCTCACTATCAACCTCCAAACCCATGGACCTCCCAGACACACAATTTCATCAACAAGAGGTTGTGACGCAAAACTTTGAATGTCTCTTTCTGATACGTTCTGGCCACAGTTTCCTCCAAGCCGAGTTCATTGTCTTGGAAGACACTTCTCCCCATGTCTTATCTTTTATCCTCACGCAATGGAGGATATTGAAATGATTTTTTCCAAAATTCTCTCACAAAGGAAGTGCGTGACCTCGAACGCTGAGAACAACACGAAAATGGGCTGAGAATATAAATCGCTTATCCGAAAAACAGTGGTATGAGTCATTCCCATGCAAAACACACTTGTTGTCTGCTAGCACCATCCAATGGTGGCATGTTGTACCTGCACTAACATGTACTTAATCTCAAGATATTGCCATCGAAGACAACAAAATATTGCCAACCTCTTGATGTGTACTTCTTTAGGTGTGAGAAGGATCGGTGTTATTGTAAGACTACAATCACATTGTGGGTTTATCCACAAGTTACACGATTGACATTTCATCATCAGACTTCACTTTGTGCTACAGTCAACTTTCTGCACCGAAATACAAGCCTATATTACAATATGCTTGGCAAAAGGCAGGTTATGACATTGGCATACCAATATCATCTATTGAAACTGTAATCAGTGTGGCTTTTGATATTGGACTGCTTGAATGCGGAAGTGATGTGGAATGTGAAAAAGTGGCTTTAGTCAGATGTGCATATTGTTCTTTTCCACTTTGCTTTGACCACTTCATTGAAATCCCACACCTGCACTTTGAAGATTGAATAGCTGTGCAACACTATCAGGTCAGTAGGAAAAGTTTGTTGTTCAGATAGCGTAATTATTTTAAGCAGAGGGAACTATAGCAATATAGTCATAATGTTGAAATATGTGTTTTTGGTCCTATTGTATCGATATTTTGTTTCTTCGCTTTATCAAAGTTCCTCTCTTGGACCTTAAATAGGTGATCATTCAAATGTCTCTCGTAGTAAGACGTGGTGTAGTTTTTCATGAGAATGACTCATACCACTATTTTTGGCATGAGCGATTTGTATTCTAAGCGTATTTTTGTGCGGTTCTCAGAGTTTAAGGTAACACACTTCCCTTGTCAGCATAAGTTCTCTCTCCGACGTCACTTCAAAACACCGCTGAAACAGAGCTTTTGTATAAAGTTTCTTAAAGCAGACAATGACCTGCTGATCCATGGGCTGGATTAGAGGAGTTGTGTTTGGTGGTGGATATTTAATACGAATTAAGCTGTGTTCCTCCATCAAAACATCTTCCAGACCAGCAGGAGCATTGTCCAAAACCATTAGGACCTTCACAGGCAAATTATGACTTCCTATGTGTTCACACTTGGGCCAAACACTTCGTGAATCCACTCCAGGAAAAACTGTCTTGTAACCCAAGCTTAACTGTTAGCCCTCCACATCACATTTAAATTACTTTTTAATGACATTCTTCTTCTTAGAAACTGTCAGGTTTCTGAGTGGTAACCCAGTAATGGTTTGATTTTGCAATCACCACTAGCGTTACCACACAGCATGAGTGTTAATGTCTTTCATTGGTTTGTGCCCAGACAATGCTTTTTCCTCTTTTGTGAGGTAGGTTCTTCCAGGCATTTTTTCCAGAATAAGTCCTTCTCATCATAATTAAAAAAACTTGTTGAAGGATAAATCCCTCAGTATGTACATACTTTCTGAAATCTTCAACAAACTGTTTAGCACCTTCTGTATTCGAGCTCGAAACCTCTCCATGCCTAATTACACTGTAAATATCCATTCGACTTTTAAATTTTTTGAACCAACCTCTACTTGCCATAAACTCAGCACTGGTTCTTGGGCTCTTTTGCTACAGGTCGTCATATAACTTCTTTGCTTTTTCAAAGAAGAAAGATTCTGCAATATTATCACCAGCCATTTGCTTCTCAGTAATCCACAACAATAAGAGATTTTCCATATCTTCAATAGTTTATGATCTTCTAACAGCAAGGATTTTCACACCTTTTGCCACATCAGCAGTTTTAATCGCTTCCTTATTTTTATTATGCTACCTATAATAGTTCTCGGCATATTAAATTATCTAGTTAAGTTGGAAACACTTTGTTCACTTTCAAACTAAGCAATAATTTCTTTTTTTTTTTTAACTCAATTTTCGAAATCACTTAATTTCAATAGAAATAATATCAGCTCTTATTTTGTCTTATAATCTTTTAGAGGGCGATTTAAAATCGTTTTCAATAAATTCTCACACCTTTCCTTTTTTGGTTGTTTATCTTCACTATGCTTTGTTGGGGCCATGGTCACTTTTTTTTTTTACAAAGATAATCACAAAGAATTGCGAAAATGAACAAAATTTCCAAGAGAAATTAGCTTGAGATGCACACTCGATGACCGCACAAGGCTGACTGAATTGGCTTGCTGATTGTGCTGCCAGTGCCAGGTGGTGGTTGTGGGAGTAATGAATATGGAAAATACTAATAAATATTGAAATGTTTTTTTGTCATCAAAATGTGTTGAATATTAGACGAATATAGGAGCTGACGAATGTAGAGATTCTACTGTTAATATTACTATAGAATTTCGAAAGTTATCTCTCTGTTCCTCTCCATATTAATAAAATATCATCAGTATATTTCATGTAGCTATATTCTGCTTTATTCCATTTTAAAATAGTTATAGGTTCTAACCAATTTATGTAAATATTGCAAATAGTTCCAGAAATTGGACTTCCCATTGGGAAACCAATGCTTAAAAAATTTACCTTTACAACAAAAATAACTGGTATTACATATAAGTTTCAAAAATTTCATTATTGTTTCTTTATCAATATTTGCATCTTTCAAAAAATGCTGTTTTTTTGCTGATTTTTTTTTTCCACACATTTCCCAATTAATTCCAGTGCTTCATTAATTTTTATGTTTGTATACATTGCCTCTAAGTCTAATGAACACAGTTTAATCTTTTTCTTATTATTACTTTCATTTTCTTTTTTAATCCTGAGTATTAAATCTGAAGTATTTTTATGAATCACATCAGAGGCATACAGTGGCATTTTATTCAGTATGTTATTACAAACTTTCCTAATTGTTGCATGCGTGATCCAAACGAGTTTTATTACTGAGCGAAGTGGATTGTCTACCTTGTGAGTTTTGGGTCTAGGTTCAAAAACTGGTGTACTTGTCATTCTTTGACACATCTTCTTGTATTGGAAATAGTTAATCGTTTCATTTCCTTAAGTTTTTGGATCTCGTGTTTATACACTTATGTTTTTTTTATAAATGTATGTATAATTTTACAGTTGTCGTTTCTCAACATTGATTTAAGAAGATTGAAATATGTAATTCTGTACATCTGCACTTTCTTGACCAAGTAGCTTAAAGCATAGACGTAAAGTTCTAATCTAGAAAGAGAGGAAAATAAAAATTTACTTTCTTTCAAATTTGGGAAATGAGATTCAAGTTTAAAGCATATTTCCTTTTTTGGGGCCAAATGGTTTAGATTTATGATATTATTAAAGCAGAAAGTCGTAAATTTAAACTCTTGAAAATGCATATAATTTCTTCTTTTTAAATGTTGATGGCTGATTCAAAAAGAGAAATGAAAATTTAAATAGTACCTAGGTGAATACAGCTGAGTGATCAGCAGATCCCCTGTCAAAATATAGTCTTGGCTTCAAATCCACACCAGGATAAAAACTTTCTTTTTCAGCCTCATGAAGTTAAAATTGAAATGGAATAATTCTGTTTGTTTAGCAGAATGATCAGAGGTTTATGGTTTTAAAGAGAAGGGTCCTGGTTTCATATCAAGAGGAGGAAATTAAAAATAATAAGGAAAAAAAATATGAAAAGGTTAAAATAAAAAATAAGATAATTGAAGGCCAAATTTCACATTGAACGGACTTCCTGAATGAAATTCCCCGACCAAGATGAACAGGAAACGAAAACTTCTGAAACGATGAACAGTTCATGCTGTTCTGGCCACAATGCGATGTTTGGCACAAACTGAGAACCCTTCCACTCTAAATATCAACATTGCTCATTCCACTGTCTGTAAAACCCTGAAGAACAGTCTCGGACTAAAAAATAGGACTCAGACTTTTTGACAAATTATCCGTTTGATTCAGATATTCACATACTCAAGTAACCATATTTGTCGAATAAAATTAGAATATTTAAATACGTATTCACAGTATTCCGTCTATTTGAACTATTCATCAAGTTCGAATTCTCACATTCAAATAAGCGAATATCCCGACTAGACTATTCAAATTAGTAAATAAAATATTTGAAGAAGGTGAAATATGAATCTTTGAATACATGATTCATTTCACCTAGTTTCATTGAATTCATTAAATCACTTTTTTATTTGTGGTGTCCATGTATTAATTACCACATCCATTACTCGAAAACAACAGAATATGGACTACAGAAATTTATTTTAAGTCAAAAAGCTTCCAAATACCTTCCATAGAGGTGGTATGAATCGCATTGGTTAGCTGTGCTGAATGTCCTTGCTTCTGGGCTGCCAGACTGTGCAGTGGAAAGATGTTACAAAGTTTGAATATGGCCTCGAATAATACGAATAGTCTTTTCGAATATTCTAAAGATATTAGAATCGCCCCTTCAAATATTTGAATATTATTCATGCGATTAGAATATTTGAATCCTATTCGAATACGCAAATAGTCTTAGCCTTATTGTAAAAGTTTCATAAGGCTTGGGTGCATATGCCCTGAATGACTGACATCGTGCTGATAGACGGACAAACTGCAGGAAGCTCTATAAACAACATCTGACCAGCGATAATACATATTTATGGTCACTCTGGATGAAGCTTGAGTCCATCTTACCGAAAGTGGAAAGAGCAGGGCAAATTTCATACCATTCCATTGATGAAAAAGACAGATCTAATTCTGTGCATCAGTCCAAGGAAAGTTTTCCCAAAGTTTTCATGGTGGGATACTGTCACCGAGAAAGATTGGCTATCCATAGAATTGCCAACAATGCTAAAGTGAATGCCCGGTATTATCAACATGTTCTGATACCAAACTACACTCGAGATATCTGCTCTGTATGGTCCTGATTTCCAAAAAGTCGCCATTCATCAGGATATTAAAGGCCTCTAGCCATAGGCCCAAATCATTCCTGAGATTCCATCAAGAAATGGAAGCGAGAACAGGAATTTGTACAGTCCCCTTCAGTGATATTCCAGTAAAGTCTCCTGATGCCAGTCCTATGGATTTTGGGGCTTTGGACTATTAAAATGTGGACTAAGGAACAGATGTGCTGTAACAGTTGATGGAAAGTATGTAGAAAGGTGTGGAACAAAATACCCCTGTGTATATTACAGCGTTCACTCCTGCAGAGGAAGTTACATTGCAGAACCATAGCTCGCAATGCTGGTTGCCACATTGAGCATAATAGGTGGTGGAAGAAGGGATTTTTGTGAAGCTACGGACACTTGAATTTCTCAGGTTGTAAAGGAATCAACCCTCCATAATAGCTAGAATATCTTGTTTGCCATTTTCTGTTCTAGCATTCGCTATACAAGGAGACAAAATTATGGCCATTGTAGTTGGTAATCTGTTTTAATTAAGAGCATTTAAATGTGCTTTATAATTACAAAATTGAAATTACCTTTTAACTAAGTTTTTCTTTGTTGGTGAGAGGTTCAACTAAGATGTTTTACTTATTAAAAGACACATCTGACTACAGTAGTTGGCAAAGTGAAATACTAATTTGTTTTAATTATTCCATTTTGAACTTCACATCCCTAAGAGGAAAATAATTTTATTTCCATTGATTATGTTAAATTTGCGT
>JAFIDM010000003.1:58594890-58609180 GCA_023159025.1 Thereuonema tuberculata
GGGTTTTTAGAGTTAGGGCTTGTAGAGTTAGGGGCTTGGCTCTACATAAGATCTCATATCTTTTTAACAGTGAAAGCGTTAAGAGCATGTGAGTCTTGGCAGCTTATTTAACATGAAATGTTTTGGGTGTAATAATACTTATTAAATTTGCTGTTCAGGTTTGTCAACAATTAAAGGAATAAATAAAAAATGATTAGATAAATTATATACTTATATAAAAGTGGAGGAACAAGAAGCTGTTTATTGGGAAATAGAGATCATACCATTTGTTGAAGGTAAAGGTTTTAAGATTGTGATTGAAAATGTTTATCGCCAACTAAGTTGAATCTTTATTTTAAGATAGGAACCATAAAAATTCAAATAATGTTGTAAACGTTTTGCTGTTGTTTTGAATGAAAGTGAGAATAGTAACAGAATTGAAAGCTTAAATTCTATTCCACTAAAAAGATTATCTTTGATGATTGGAGTTAAGAAAATATGATTCTGTGAATACTTGGCTAAAGAAGAAATAGACACAAAGTGATGATTTTCACAGTGAATTTTGTAGTTTTAATATTTGTACTATATAGTGAACAAAAAGTAATTGATTGACGTTGAAGAGAGTATTTAAGACTGGATGAATTAAATAATTTCTTTTTTAGTTAATTTCCTTATTTGTGCTGAAAATCATGTATTTTATTCTGTTGAATATTTGAATTTTTTTATTGATTAAATTTGTCTTTAATCTTTAAAGGAGTATGATTTTCATGTTCGATGGCCTGCTGTTCGATTACTTACTGCTCTCCTTGTAAACAAATCAAGGGATCTTCAAGAAATAGTTTTGGTAGTCCCCATGGGAATTTCAAAATTAATGGACCTTTTGTCTGATAGTAGAGAAGTCATTCGAAACGATGTAAGAATTGCAAAATATTTTTTTTTTTTAATTCAATTTATATGAAACAGTTTACTGTCATTATAGGAGTTGAAAATGTTTTAATTTGTTTTTCCAATACATACAGGCCTTGTTACTGCTAATTCATCTGACAAAAGGCAATGCAAACATTCAAAAAATTGTTGCATTTGAAAATGCTTTTAATAGACTTCTGGACATTATTTCTGAAGAAGGCAATAGTGATGGAGGTAAGTTTTTGGAGAACAAAATACGTTATTATTTCTTAAAAAACAAGAACAAAATCCATCATCCAGGACACGTACTTAATCTTTTCTATTATTCTGTACAGGAATTGTGGTTGAAGACTGCTTATTACTTCTGTTAAATTTATTAAAAAACAATACATCAAATCAGAACTTTTTTAAAGAGGGAAGCTATATTCAGCAACTCACTCCGTTTTTGAATCTCCAGAATGATAACAATGAAAATGGTTGGTCTGCACAGAAAGTTAGTAACATTCATCTGATGTTGCAGGTAAATATTTTTATCACTTTCTTAATTTGTATAAGAAACTTTTGAAGTTTCATTTTGCAAAAGGGTAGTTCCATGTTTAATTAAAATTACAGTATCATGGAATATTTACTAAAAATTATTTTGAGGTTAATTTAAATGTGTTTCTTTAGTACTAAGATATTGATTCACAATTTTTTTTCTTTCTAAATTTTTTGTATTTATTGATTAACAATCTGATTGTATTCTATTTGAGGCTTTATCATTTTGATATGAGATACAGTCGCACACAATTCAATATAAGCAATAACATTACCCACAACTCTGTTATTTTATTTTTCTGATGTTTTGTTTATTATTTTATTTGTTCAAGTTGCCCAGTTAGATTACTTACATTTAAGAATATATTTTAATAATAATTCTACATACACTACTTTTACAACTAAAACTTTTGAATTTTCTTTTAAAAATAAATAGATTTTTAAAATTTAATGGCAAAATAAATAAGTATGTTTTTAAAAATGTATTTATTAATGAGTTAAATAGGTATTTCAGACTTCATAATTAATCGTAATTTTTTGATAAAAAAATATTTAAATAATTTTTTTGTAAAAAAAGTTTAAAACATTATACTGTATTTTACTTTTTAACAAAAAGTTTAATTACCTACTTTTCAGAAACCATTTTGCAACCATTTTTTCATTTATAATTTTTCAATTTAATAAATTTTATTTATTTACTTATTTTCATTTCTTTAATTTAATTATCAACTGTTTTTAAATTAAATAATATTTAATATATATAAATTCAATGTAAAAAGTATATTGAAATAATAATAAACATAAATTCTATTAATTTTTAAAGTTTAGTTATCCTTTTAGTAATTTAAATAAATTAAGAAATACAATTTTGATTTATATATACATGTATATTTACATTTAAATTCATAAAATAAACTCTGTTGTAGAAATTGATATATATAAATTTTAACAAATAATATTCTTCTGAGTAGGAAGGCTGATGAGGCTGTTTTAAGCCTTCATATGGTTTCAAAACTGCTCTCTGACTAAACTCTTTATTGCTTTCAGAAAGCAGTCGGGCAGTTTTTATTAATTTTCTTTAGTTATGTTCAATATATATAAATTTCCAAATTGCAAATGATTGATTGAAATCTTTGCTCTGCGAAACTCGAAAGGCCACATTTGAGTTTTGCCTGTTCGATATATATATATATATATATATATATTGGTAATATGTAAGAAATTGAAATTGCATATGTAATTTAAATTCAGTGTATAGAAGCTCTCTTTTTTTTTTTTAATTAAAAGTATTTGAAATATTTTTCAGCGAAACAAAAATATACATACATCATCGTTGGTAAGATTAATAATTTATTGAAAGGTGAAGTCTCTAAATTAGAGGATTTCTCAAAAGTCAGTTCTTTCATCGCTAAGAGCTCATTTAGGGGAATCTAGATTGAAATATTTTTTCACAAGTAATTGTTGAAAAAAAACCTTCTTTTTGTCTTTGTACCATTAACTTCTTGCAGCTGACTACATGCTTTATTATGGTTGTTTAGTAGAATATTAGAATGTTTGAGATTTTATTGTTACCATAAAGCAAACACCCTCATTTGTAAAAATGCTTTATTAATAATTAATCACTGAAGTAAAATTAATCACTCAGTTTTATACAAAGATTAGGAGCCAGTAATGGGATCCAAACCACACCATGCTTCAAAATCTTAGTAATTATAAACCAGCATTCTATGCAGTACCATCCTTCATTCCAACATATAGCAGTGTTTGAACTATCTAATAATTGATCTTGCAATATATGGACAGGGATAAATCCTAGACAAGTTATGCTTATTTCATCCTTTTTTTCAATCAGTCCAAAAGCTGGGAAATCATCAGGAGAGGGTTTTTTCCTAGTACTGTAAATCTCCTTTACTAATTATTTCTCCATTTTTACACCATAGTCTCAATTGCTTTTGTACCTTTAAACAACAACCTGTGTAAATATGCATTCAATCAACAGAAAACAAAAAGGAAAAAAAAAAATGCAGTACATCAATCTGCTTGAAAAACGGGAATCAATGAAACGCGCAATCGTTTACTTACACACCTTGAGCTATCATTGACTTGAATCTGGGACAGCTGTTTCACCCTAGTTAGGACTCCTCAGCCAGATTTAACAGGGACGGAACAGCTGTTGCAGATTTCTGTCGATTATAGCTCAAGGCATGAAAGCAAACAATTGTGCATTTCATTGATTCCCGTTTTTCATGATACATGCACGTAAAGTTATCTAAGTCACTGCAGCTTTGATTTTGTGATTGTTTTTTTGCTAGACTTTTTTTAAGATTGGTACAACTGAAGATTAAAATAGCTTTTACTATTCTCTTTTTGTTCTGTTCACATAACTCTTTAAAATCGATTCTGTTTTAAAAGAAAAATGCTTCTTTCATCTTTTTTCTTTCTTCAGCAATTAAATGATCTTACTCTCCATCTTCTCTAGTCGAATTTCTTTATCTTTAATTTGGAAATCACTTTACTTGAGGAATCCCCAAAATGTTATTCGATTGGTCAACTATTAGTTTGTATTGGCTTTACTTTATCAACTTTTTTTTTTTGATAGATCATCTTAGAGATCTTTATTAATTATGTAGTTCTTAGTTCATCTTTCTTCTTAATATGCTACTTGATATTGTGAAGAATTCCTGCTTCTTAAAGTGAAGAGTTGTTGCTCTTTTTAGAAATAATACTGAAAACTTTATTTGCTTGTTCTTTCTTGAATAAATTATCAGTATTAGAAAAGGAAACTAAAAATTTCCTTCTTATGGTTGAAGAATTTGCTTTTTTTCCTTTACATTGATGCAATCCTTATAAGAATTTTTGCCCTTACTATTAATAGATCTAGATGAAACAGAGATGGTGCTCAATCAAAAACAGAGGAACCATTAAATATTCTGTACAAGTTGTCTAATGAAGAATGAGCTTTTGCTAAAAGAATTCTATGTAGTAATTATATTTTGCCTTTAAAAAATATTTAATCTGAAACATTCAGATAACTTAATCTTTGGATAACATTGATTAAGAATCAGTAAGTTATTGAAATCTTTTCATGAAAAATGACATTTCCCTTTTAAAGTTTTGTTATTTGTAAATTCAGAAGTTAATACTATCCTTTCAAAGCAATCTTTATTTTCAAAAGGTTGTCAGAACATTGGTGTCTCCCAGCAATCCACAGCAAGTAACATCATCATGCCAAAAAGTAATGAATTCTTGTGGTAAGTAAAATTTTATACATAAAATCTTTCATTTCAAAAATTAATTGTTTGAGGTATATGCTTAGAAATGCTGTTACATTCCTAATACTTTATTCTTTATAAAACTCTGAATAACTTTGGAATTCTAATTTCTTGACAAAAGAAAAGCTTTAATTGTATTTCATTTGGAAAGATAACATGGAATCATAACACTCAAACTAGACTTATAAAGCTAAATAAACTATTCAGAACTATGAAAAAAGTAATGTAAATATATCTATTGTAATGTATAAAAAGACCTGAAACGACTCATTTTGCAGATATCATAGGTTTTGGATTAAAATGAAAAAAGCTTTATGATGTGAACGCACATTTTCTTATAAAAAATTGAATAATTAGTTTGCGTGTATAGCATTAATTACTGCTATTTGCCAAGGATTCCTTTTATTTTATTATGAAGCAGCAATTTTAATCATGAAAATTTACAATTATTAAAATCTATATACTACGATTTTAATAATAATAATAATAATAATGTAATGGCACTTTATTAGGTACATCCCTGCTGTGTACAGAAATGGAGGGTTTCATGATGTTGCAAATCACATGATCCCTATTTTGATATAGATGTAGTAGAACGCCTTTCTATTGTCAGTTAAGCTTACGAACCAGAGAAAGAATGGGGAAGAGAGTTATTTAATGGATTTTGAATATGGCATGATAGTAGGCACAGGATGTGCTCGATGAAGCATATCTGAAACAGCAATTCTCCTGACCTTTTCATGCACCACAATTTCAAGGGTGTATCAAGAATGGTACAACAAACAGAAAACATCCAGACAACTACATTCCTGCGAAAAAAAACTGCTTGTTGATGAGCAAAGATAAGAGGAGAATGTCTAGAATTGTACAAGCAAATGGATAGGCCACAAAATCACATCAGAATTTAACCTCAGTGGCCAGAACATCATATCGCAATGAACCACTAGGTGCACCTTGTTGTGAATAGCTACAATAGCCAACAGCCACTTCAATTAAAATAGCAGATGATTACTTCCAGCAGGATAATGATTACAGCAGGATGTATCTCCTTTGCACAAAGCCCAAATCACTGTGGAATGGTTCCACAAACATGACAATGATTTTCATTTGCTACAGCGGCACTCTCAGTCTCTGGATCTCAATCCTATTGCTATCTTTGGGAAGAGCAAGAAAAGGCTGTTCACCTCAAGTCTCCATCTCTGTTGAATCTCCAGGAATTGTGTGACATACTCATCCCTGCATGGTCCACAATTCCTACACAATACTTCCAGCATCTTGTGGAATCCATGCCTAGATGAATTCAGGCAGTTTTGAAGGCTAATGGAAGCTCCACATGCTACTAGTTAGATGTACCTAATAAAGTGGCATCACAGATTATATACTGAGATACATGTTTTACAGTGTGTATCTTGAAAACACTTTGTTACTAGATATTGCATTTGTATTGTTTCTTTTGCTGATATCATCTAATTGATGCAGTGTTTATTTTAATGATAAATTTGTAGCTAAAAACAAAGAAATATATTTTAGTGATTAATATCTTAAATAACCACAAACTTTAATCATCTTTCCGGCAATATTTCGTCCTCTATTACCAAGGACTTTGTCTAGCCAAGTACTAAAATCTTAAGGAAAAGAGAATGAAATTTCTCTTTTTCTTAAGATTTTTGTACTTGGCTAGACAAACTCCTTGGATGATTAAAGTTTGAGGTTATTTAAGAAGATATTAATTAATTTTATGGTATTTCCAAGAAGGTGTTGATTTTAGTGATTTTGTTGTTTTATTTACTTTGTTTGAATTTCTTTTCATTATAGAGCTTTTAAATAAAAATGATGTATCTTATAGGTTTATTGGAGCAGTTGTGCAACATTCTAATGGCAAGTGGAGTTCCTGCAGATATTTTAACTGAGGTATGAATATTATTTAGTTAAAATTACATTTACAAAATTGTTTTTAAATTGACAAGGTGAATATTTTTAATCTTATAAAGAAAGCTGATTTTTTTATTAAAGATTTAGTGATTATTATAATATTAAACAGACGTTGCCTCCATAAAAGCCAAATTTGTGTTAAACATTCCATCTGATTAAAAAAGAAAAAAACAGCAAAAGATCACAGAATTATATCCTCTTTTTTCCAAAGCATTTCCCCTTTGTGCAGTGAACTTTCTAGAGAAGTGTCTTAAATTTTGAAAATGCCCATAATTGTGTATGTTTTTAAAGGCTTTCAAATTATGCTGCTGTATTCACTATTGGATAAATTTGTGGTATTACATAATCATTGCTGAATGTTCAGCAACTTTGTATTTCTCATCACTAGTTTATAGGTAGAGTTCATGGAAACTCAGTTACTTCCTTACCCTTCATTTGATCAGTATCAATTTTTCATTTTTATTTAGCAAGTATTTAGTTAGCATTTTTTTTTTTTTTTTTTTTTTGCTTTTTCTTCTTTTTTTTTTTACAAACTTTGTGGTGTTTTTATAATGACTACCTTGTATGTGATCGTTAATCCTTCAGGTCGGCTAGTTTCTTTCCCGCTTATGTCTCTCCGTTGGTGTTTTTTTTTCTTGAAAAGAAAATTTTTTACTGGGTGAACTACAGCGTGGAAATTTAAGTTCCACCATTAAAATATAAGCGTATTTTATTGTCTCTTGGTCAGTGGAAAATTACAGAATTAGGTAGAAAATTACCTACCCTTTCAGAAACCCCTGTGCATCAAACCGGCTGCGCGACAGACACATGGAATGAACAAGTGCAAGTCTTACCGGCTTGAAGGGTTAAAAAATAATTGACAGTTTAAAATTATCACTTTCATCTCGGGTTCAGCCCACTACATAGATACATCAGTGATGTGAAAATGTTCTTTTCACAAACAAACAAACACACACACCTTAGCTTATAATGTTTGATTAGAGGCTGCCCATTGTTGATCATTGTTAACTTCTGGGTAACTACTAACATTTTTCTTTTTTCTATCAAGCTGTTAGGAGGGTTATTTAGACTTAGCTTCATTACATTCACAAGTGATCTAGTTTTTTTGTTTTTTCATCAAGTAAGAAATTATTATTCAAAGATGGGAGTGCTTCACTAATATGAAAGTATTAAACAGAAACAAATACACACACATATATATTATTTTAATTAAAGTATTCAAATAATTAATTTCTCCAATTTTCTTTACAGTTTTATTTCAATGTACTACTCATGTGGAGTCTTACAATATAGATATGCAAACTTTTTTTTATTATTATTAAACTAGAAATCATATTGCTTTTCCAGTCATTCTTGCTCGATGGAAGGGCTTCTTTTATCACAGACTCCTCCAGTGAACCCATCAAAAGAAATAATGCAGGAAAAAAATATATTTTAAATTCACATTAAACCTTCATCTTTTTGATGACAAAAGATTTGAAGTAAATGCAGACCACTCCCATCTAAACAAGTATTCATTATGTGTCCTTGTAGCTAGGTGGTCAAGTAATTGTGGAACACCATTTAAAAATTTCCAGTATTTTAGTAGTGGTCACATTTGTTGCACCATGCGACACTTCAATGCACATGCATCTGTCATTTGGACTTGGAAGCCAAAGTAACTTTACTTTTAGATAATGCATCTGCTTATTATATTTATGGTCAGTTTGTTCCAAGTGTGATAATTGTACCAAGATTCCAGTGACCAATATATAACAGTGTTTTTAAGGCTTAGGATAAATTTTTAAGAAACAAATTGGTGAATTGACACAGCCAGTAAAAATAGTGTGCAAATCGTATTTATTTTACGATTTGCACGTTTATAAACTGGATCGTATTTATTTTACGATCCAGTTTATAAACGTGCAGTAAAATTTAAGCATTGATTAAAAGACTTATCTTTCTTCAAAACAATTTTAAATGAAAAAAAAAATTAATTCCAAGAAAGTCTACTCTGGATTATTATTATTTTTTTTTTTACATAAGTCAATGATAATATAAATAATCATGAAACACAGCCAGACTGTTCTGTTATTCAGTTAAGAGGATAAATTATCTATATTTAAACTTATTAATAATGTAAGAAATATGTTCAAATATGAGTAATAAATGTGTATTTTCACATTCTTCATATGGTTTTGCTATGTTGAGGACTCCTGTTAAATAATTTTTTTGTGATTTTTTTTTTTTTTTATGAATGTATGATCCTGCTTTAAGTGAATTCATTTAAAGTGATAATTATTTGATCCCAATCATCCACCTGCAATATGTATGACGTCTATTAATCATGTCAGCCATAAAGAGCTGAGATACATTTGATGTTGATTGAGAAGTCCTAGGAAGTTTTTCAAAAGTAATTTTTCTTTTCCTCACTTCAGTCATAGCATGCTGTATCAACATGTAAACAGCATACATGTTGATAATATTACTTTAAGAATTTTAAGTTCTCATTTATAAAAAATATTATCGAGCCTTGAGAACAGATCTATGAAACCATGATCAAACTAAAGTTATCCAGTGTATGCAAAAAAAAAAAAAATGCTCAAATTTCAGCTGTGAAGACATTAAATTGTCTTTCTGACAATTTTCTTATTTAAAAAATACAAATATGAACAATGTTTTAGATTTAGCAATTTAGACTGTTATTCTGTGTTTGTTTATTAATATAATCACCAGTCAACCGAGGCACTTATTACAATATACCACAGTTTATGGTTTCTCCATATCATTCATTCTTAGTGCGTTGAAAAGCTGAAATTCCATTGAGAAATAATAAAAACATATAGTGGGAACTATGTCATTGAAATGTAAGCAGAGTAGTGAAAGCCAACAATTCATTGATAGGTGTGCATGTTTGAAGATGATCTCTGCAGTGGTGGATTTATGCTTACCCATTAATACAGAGACCATTGAGTACATTTCATAGCTCACATTGATCATTGTAGACATCTCTGTAGTATCATACCACAACTTTAAATTTCATATGACATAGTGCTTAGCATAATGCTCAATTCCTATCTGGAAAATATCTGCTCATTGGGTATCAAAAATTCTTTAATGCTAAGGACAAAAAGTCCTTTCACTTCTGAAAGAATGCAGAAAAGCCGAACTAGCTGAAGGGGTAGCTACCTGGTGTCCCCAGGGTGATTGTGTTAAATAAATAAATAAAATTACTTTATATATAAAACAATGTGAATCTTTGTTTTATTTTTTACATAAAACAAATATACAAAGATTTTTTGGTCTGCCTTAATATATTGTATAGACAATAAAGAAATTAACAATTTAATGCTATTATGGAAACAGTTCTTAATTTTATTTATTTCAAAAGCAGATTTTTAAAAATTCTGTTTTTTTTTTTTTTTGTTTTAATGCTGATTTCTGGAAGCTTAGAATTTTATGTGCAACACATAACTGCTTATTTTTTAGTTTTATTCTGCTCTGCTTTCTTAACCAATCTTAATTTGGTATAAATAATAGTACATTAGGCTAAGGTTTAAGGAACTATCACTAAGAATATCAAGAATAACAGATATACTAAAAGATGATGATTTTGATATAACAACATGGTTGCTTTAAAATTTCTTCTACTCCTAAAAAAAAACAAGCTAAATTCTGTACCTTTATGCCCGCATCACACCAGCCTATTTTTCATCATTGTTTTTAATCATTGGCCCTATAATTGAGGTCTATGATCGTGTGATTTGCCTCACTTGACCATGATTCCATCATTGAAAAAATTTAAGAACAGTTCTAAACGCAACGTTGTTTCAGTGATGCTCATTAGTGTGCTCCAATCAGAACCGACCAGCTACGAGCCCGAAAAAGCCGACCAGCGCCATTTTGGCACCGTATCGGTTGAATCCGAAGGCTATTAGGAATTAAATATCACAGTGAGGAGATTATTTTTCGAAAATAAACAATATTTTTACTGAAATAAATTAATTCTTTGCGTCAAAATATGCAGATGTCAACTTTTTAAAGAGAGATTTCATTTCTTCTTGAGCTGCGTGAAAGGCCGCAGGGGCTTGTGGGATACCCGCTGTTTTCAACCCAAATTCAGTTTGCTTTTGCTTAAATAGTAGAGATGCTTGAATATAATTTACAATTAGTTTCGAACAGATTGACAGCTTACTAAAATTCATTTCAAATTCTATCTAAATTGCGTTGCCGAAACACGATTTTAGCCTCTAAAAAAAGATTAAACGCCGTCTTTTCGTAACTGGGGAAAGCTTTGGAGTAACTGCCAAAATCTTTTCAGCTGAACTCTGATTGGCTAGTGCTCTGCCAATCATATGCACTGTTTCACCATATTTCATCGAGACGGTGGAAAGCAAGGAAGGAGGAACCCTTCACTGATTTCAGTGTAGCAAAACAATGTTGAAAAAATAGGCTGGTGTGACGCGGGCATAAACTGTCTATAACAATAACAATCATTGGCAGTTTGTAATTTAAGTTATCAGTATTTCCTCTTTTACAATATTTATGGTGGCAGTGTCCCTTTAATTTTATTACTTTAACTGATTTACTCATGTGTTATTATGAATGAGTTTTGTTTCGGGTTTTTCTTTTCATTTTGCCCAACTGTTCTTGGCTGGATAACAGTGGCTTACTTTATATGCCCAAAATTGTGTAAGTTAGATTTTTTTGAGTAAAAAAATATCTTTAAACTTTTGTTACTTTTTTATTATTATTAAACAATTTCATCTAATTATATCACAAAAACTGTGAATTAGTAAAGCTTAATAATGATCAAATGCAATCTTTAATTTCTTTTGATAAATTTAATTTGTTTTTAATAGACCATTAACACAGTCTCTGAAGTAATTCGAGGTCATCATGCCAATCAAGAATATTTTGCATCTGTAACTGCTCCTTCGAACCCTCCAAGGTAGAGTGGAATCTACATAAATTAATCACTTTTATTTAACTTATTTATAAATTTCAAATTTTCAAATTGATCAACTTATAAGTTATTATATATGTCTATTATTATATACAATTTTATATAATATTATTATATTATATTTGTTCTCAAAGTTTGTCAGTCTTCTAATGTTAACCTCATCTTACCTTGTACAATTTCTGCAGTTGGGATTTGCTAATAGCTATTCAGTATCTGACTAGATGTGTTTTTCCCGAATTTTCTGTGCTTGTTTCCTTTGCACGTTACTGTAGACAAACAGCAAGCAGTACTGCAGTGCTACTGCTGTTTGACCAAAAATTGAAATGTGTTAATTTTAATTAGAGATCACAGTATTCAGTCTACATAGTTGGTCCTTTCTCATCTTGTGTATTTGGTGTTAGTTATATAAAGAAAATCAAATGAAAAAGTTCTAATAACAATTAAGTCCTTTGAAACTTGACATGGTGGATTAATTTTAGGTTGATTCAAAATTCCCTGTACAAACTTTAAAGGTAGGTCAGGAATACAAAATCAAATTGTATTCATAGTGGAACGTATGTCTGCAAATGCCACCCGAATCTGCTAGAGGGTGATGTTTGGCAGCATATTATTGGGCTATGCGAGTTGTCCTGCATTGATTTCTTCCTCTGGTGTTATCTCAAAGGCATCATCAATGAGATCCCCATTGCCTCTGACACTGATCTTGTCGCTGTGGCAGCTGGATGTGTCTGTGAAAAGCCTCACATTTTTGCACAAGTTCATTAATCCATACATCGACATTGTGAGGCATATATTACTGTTGGTGGAAGGAACTTTGAGCACCTACCGTGAACCTGTAAGTGTATACCTTACTGTCATATTGTAAACATAGGAATAATAAACATGTTGTCTACCTTACTTGTTGTATTTTATTTCTGAACCTTAGTGTATCTTCTAGCATATTCCGGTAGCATTTGTGGACATACGTTCCACTATGAATATGGTTTGTATTTGTATTTCTGACCGACCTTTAAAGTTTATACAGGGAATTTTGAATCACTCTCTATGGAGATCATAGATTCTCAGAAAATAATCTCTAGCAAGAGACACTTAATTTGAACTGATTAAAATTAACATAATTTAAAGTTATTTACTGGATAAATCGTAACATCCTAAATCTTCTATTATTAAATTAATAAAAAAACACTAATCCTTAACTCTTCAAATAAACATCTTTATCTCTTCAATATTTCAATTCTCTGAACAATATTTGTAAATTTCCTGAAGAAAATTCTTGTTCAGAGAATTGAAATATTGAAGAGATAAAGATGTTTATTTGAAGAGTTAAGGATTGGTGTTTCCTTTTATTTACTGGAACTAACAACTGAGTTTTGGGAACTTGACTGTTACTATAATCAAACAACATACAAAAATAATGCTTTTTCTTTGTTTGCAAACTTTTGTTTTCATGACTGCTGTCTTTAAAGACACTTTATTTCTAATCTCAAGCTGTAATTCACAAGTGCTAGTTTTATTTAGTAGTACCAATTTATTTAACTGAGAAATTTGAGTATCAGCCATTGATCAAGTTCAGTCCTCACTTAAAGCTTAATAGAATTTTATTTTCTAAAAGCTGTTGGATGTGGAGCTTAATTCAGTAAGAATATTAGCTGTAATGAATGTTGATATTTCTAGAAACTTCATTATTATTATTGTGTGTGTGTGTGGTCGGTTCGCACCGAAGTGCGAGCTTCGTTGCCGAAGCATCCGTGCTCCAGGAGCGCTAGTGTTCCCAAGACGGCGAACCCCTAGCAGACTCCCTAGAATTACAAGGGAAAGATACTGGGGTGGTTTCCCGTGGCCTTCCCCAGGACGCCATTAAGGAATGACGTCAGACCGAAGAGAAAGTGAAGAAGAGGCTACAACACAGGAAAGGAAATTTTTGAAACATCCATGCTCGCTACCGGGATTTGAACCCGGGCGCTGGCACATTGATCTCACGACAGACCGACGCCTGAGACCGCTCGACCACACCAGCGCGGCATTATTATTATTATTAATGGTAATTCACATGTTTTTAAAAAAAAAAAAAATGTTATGAGTTAATATGTATTCCCCATAAAGAATTTTTTTAATCTCTTTGTTTATAGCTGTAAATCTTAATAGTCCCTATGTAAGATTTAAATAATCCTTAAAAAGGATTATTTTTATTATTATTAAACGAGAAATTATTACAAGTTGCACAGGTGAAGAGCATTCAAATTATCATAAGAGAAATTGGTTTGCTTGCTCAAACTTACAAATGTTATCTAATCTATCTATATATGTAAAAGAAAACATTGGTTGTTTTTTTACCTATCCACTACTCTTCCGAAACCATAACATACAAATAAGGTGTCAAGTATTAGGTATACTATTAAGGATTTCTATATTTCAGTTTTCATTGACGTGGGTCAACAACAAGTCATGTGAGTTAAGGTCAACTGATAAACCATTCATTTCAGATGACCAAATAGTTGGCTTCCCTGCCACCCACTCTTACCCCACACACGCACAGGTCATATGACTGAGAAAATGACCTCAGAATACAAAGTCATGTGATCACTAAAAGTTTTGCTAGTTCCTACTTATAATTAAGAGAAATAATTTTACTATATACAAACAAACCATACTTCTTCCTTAAATCTTCTCTTTTATAATAAATATTATTAAACATCATCCACCAGAAAATAAATGTCAT
>JAFIDM010000003.1:58614180-58667760 GCA_023159025.1 Thereuonema tuberculata
TAGTTAAAATATTTTGCTTTAATGTATCTTAAAACTTAAATTTTAGAACTCAGTGTCAAAGTAAATAAAAAAATAAATTAGAAAACTAATTTATTGTCAAATTTTCTAATAAATTCATTTTTATTTTAAGATTATTTCAGATTTTCTTTCTTTTTTTTTTTTTTTTGCTTTTCTGCTTGCATATCTTTTTGTTTGCTGTAAAATTCATTTCTGAATTACTATTTAAGTCAAGTAAAATATAGAATTCTAGATTGTAATTACATAAAAGCCTTTTAAGATTTATATATTTTTTGTTAATAAAATTTAATAAATCAAAAAATAACAAAAAAAGCAAAAACAAAGAATTTCTACATTTTAAAAGATATTTTTATTAATGGATTAAAACTTAAATGTATTCTCTTAAATTTAAAATGCAAGCAGTTATTTCCTAATGGGAAAAATGTAATGTCCATTAATGTAAATATTATGTTATTTTAGGGAGGAAAAGTTCAAACACGACTTGGATTATTAATGCTTCTGTGCACTTGGTTGGCCAGTTGTCCAATTGCCGTTTCCCATTTTGTTAGTATTCCAACAAATATTCCATATGTATCCTTTTTGTATATGTTTTAATTTTTCTAAATATGAAATGTTCTTAATAAATTGAAACCTTTAAGAATATATTTTTCACTTGATGATCTCATAATTTGATAGTATAAGGAGTTATTGTAGAGGTTAACTTTTTAAAACGAAGCTATTTTCTGCTTCAATAATATATTTAATCTACATAAACAGTTTGATTTCTGATGTACCATTAAAATCTGAATAATTTTTAACAAAAAATCCTCCATTTTTATGCTTTTATAGAAGATACCATTCATTATTTCTTGTCGCCCCACATCATCACTGGTATACTTATATAAATGCATGTGATGAACCTCTTGTTATCGACTATTCTTTTAATTTTTTGAAGTTAACTTATTACTCCTTAAATGACAAGAAATTAATTTGTAGTTAATTTTTTACTATTGTATTCTTCATGATCTTTTTTCCTTAGTCATTATTTTATTCTGCAGGAACTTTTGAAAGCTAGCCTTTTTTTCTTAATTTTTCATTTTAATCCTAAATCTGTTTCTTGCAGAAAATACGGAAAGATGATCCCATTGGAAATTCTGTTCTGGATATTCTTTCTTCAGATCTTGCATTCACTCTTTGAATGATGCTATGTCTGAATTAAGATTCTCAAAATGTTTTGCCACAGGAATTTCCTAAATAGAAAATGAAATAAGTTCACCCATCTTCCTCTATTTTATCCCTTTAGTTTCTTTCAATTTCTGGACTGCTAAACATTCTTAACTAGGAGCACCTTGATCCAGTCTCCTGATGGCTGGGTGATTGAAAGCAGTGCAGTATAAAGTATAAAAGTTTGAATGCACAATAGCTTAATATTGTTTTTTATTTATTTTTTTTTAAATTCAGTTCAGTTAGACTACTTAATTTTATACATACCGGAATCATTTAAAATAAGGAAATGTTTATTTGTGATCAGACACAAATTAGTGGTTGCACAAATACACATATTATATGTAGACTGACTTTCAACCATCACTGGATTTTCGTCAGAAACCTTTGTCTCTTCAAGATTATGTGCGTACTTTTTCATTTCCAAATAACCCTGCTCATCAGTTTGTATGTTCTTTCTGTTAAGGTGACCATTGTCCTTCCATTCTACCATCATTTGGACATCGAGTGAAGAACTTGATGACTACACTTGCAGCTTCCTGACCTTAAATTGCCACTCTACCTAATTCACCATCTGTATACACGGGCGAATCCAGGATTTTTCAAAGGGGGGGGGGCTAACTTTTCTGAAGAGGGGCTAACTTTTCTGAAGGGCTGACTACACCGTGTGTCTGAAACGCACGCTAGTCGCCAGCTTTTTATTAATGTCTATTAGGCAGCAGCCTTTGGATACCACATTTTTTCCAATCTATATTCACAGCTAAAGGGAGGGGCTATAGACCCCCCCCCCCCCCCGGATCCGCCTATGTCTGTACACTGGCATTATATACTTCCACACTGGGATTCTTGATAGTCTTTCAGTCTCTGCACTAGGATCATTTATCACATCACTTAAATTTCCAAATTTTTTATACAAATGGATCCAAAGGGGAGTCTTATGTTGGAGCAGCCTTTTACATCGAGAACTTCAGTAATGCTTTTCATCTTCCTTATGAGGTTTCAGTGTTCACTGCTGAACTTTATGCTATATTTGTAGCTTTACAGTATGCATTCGATGAAAAGTTTTCGAAAATTCATATCTACAGTGATTCTGAGAGTGCTCTGCAGGCACTGTGTAGTCACACCCTGAAGGTTCACCCTTTTCTTTTGTCCATTTTAGATTTATTGCAACAGTTGAAACATAGCACTATCATTTTCTGCTGGATTCCAGATTACATCAGAATTGTTGGTAATGAAGTTGCTGATTTTCTTGCCAAGTCTGCTGCTAGTCTACCACTGCAACAGATCTCCATTCCTTATTATGACATTTGTGTTATTATTTGTTCTTGTTTGAGAGCTGCTTGCCAATAGCAATGGAATGCTCTTGATACTAACAAACTTCATCTTGGTAGTCTTGTTTTATCATCTCCTAAAACTCGCATCTGCAAAACTCAACAGGAGCATGTTCTTTGACACGTCTCTGAATTGGGGCATACCAGACTTATTCACCAATATTTATTGATTAAAGATCAGCCTCCCGTGTGTGCTGCGTGTAGTGTTAAGCATTCATCATATTTTAATTAAATGTCCTGCTTTTAATCACCATCGTTGTTACTGATGTTACATTCTTTTTAAATTTAATGTTCCTTTTCATATTTCCTTGCTTTCAAATGACAACGATCTTGTACCAATTTCATTGGTTTTCAAATTCATTCATTTATGGAATTTTGCCACTTTTTTGTATTTCTCAGTTTTTTTTACTAGTGCTTTTTACATGCATTTATACAATTACCTTTTACGTTTCTCCTTATTTTTGGCACTACTTGGTTTATATATATATAATTTTTCTTTATTTTATTTATTACTCTTTTTTTTTTTTTTTCCCCTCCTATTCTACTCTTTACCTTTCTTGGTGCAGCTCAGCCTCAGATGCTTTTGTGCCATCAACTAAAGAAAGAAAGAAATACACATATAATCAAACATATTTCATTTAAGTCTGCTTTATTTTGAAATAAATTTCTAAACAAAAAGATTTCAATATCATTTAAATAATAATACACTTTTAGTATGCTCTTAGTATGATTCCTTAATAGATATTCAGTTAACGTCACAAGTTGCTTTAACAGAAGGAGATGATCAGGAATTTCTAGTCCAAGGAATTTGTGCTTTCCTGTTAGGAATTTGTGTACAGTTTAATGATGATACAGTACATAGCTTTACGAAGTAAGTATCAATATTTATATTGTAAGTTGTCATTAAAATTTAGTTAACTTACTGAGAACTTAATAGTTCTTTATCTTCAGGGTCCTATAATTCTTTTTTTAAATACATTCATTAAAAAAAATAAAAAAATAATCATAACTTAGTAGTGAACTAAAATACTGTTTTAATATTTAAATTTTCTTAGCTTTTCACAAAATCTGATATTCATTTCATATAATGACTGTCCGCTTCTTCAAATAAATACACAAACTCCAAAATGACCAATATTTCATCTTTTTGGAATAAAAAATATTAATTAAATATTTAATAAAAGATTAAATGAAATTTTAAAGTTTAATTAGTAAGTTTGTTTCCTACGTTATTTTGGTTTTGTTATTAATTCAATTGTTAATTATTGTTTCCTACGATATTTGATTTTGTTATTAATTCAGTTGTATTTAAATTGTTAATTATTATTTTAAAACAAAGGTATGATGTAGTGTCACACCAGTTTATGTTTTTATTATTTAGAGAGAAGAGAGAAATTCTTTTTCTTCTCTTCAATTTTTAGTTTTATTATGTAATATATCTCGAAAAAGTCTTTAGATTAAAAAAAAGACCAATTATTGGTCATTTTGGAGTTTGTGTATTTATTTGAAGAAGCAGACAGTCATTTCTTAGCTTTTTTTTTTTTTTCCCAGCTTCTCAATTTTGTTTTTATATTTCTCAGTTTATTTTGTACGTTGACTATGATTATGTCATGCAGATCATTCTAGATGGCATGTACTGAAATATTAAGGTAGAATTATATGGAAATGATGTATATTCTGTTGTTTGAAATAATATTGTTAACTTTCAATCATTGCCAAGTCATATTCCAAGAGTTCATGTCATTCTAGAATAATTCCTGTTACTCTGGGATGAAGATTTTTAGAATATAATAGAACAAATGAGTGCTTTTTTCATCAATTCAGTAATTAGATTTTGATAGACACTTCATTTTGTTCTTATCTGTTATGATTATTGAACTGGCCAGTCATTCTTTTGAGTATAACTAATGTTTTAGCTTGTTTTTCTTGATCTTTGTTATTGATCTTCAAGGACCTAGGCTGCATGATAAGTTGTATATTTTGATTTCTTCCAAGGGTGATCCAGCGAATCAAGATAACTTAAAATAAGGTAGTCTTCTCAGATTTAACTGTATGTAAGACTTTCTGAGCACTCTTTGAGTCACCATAAACATGAGTGGAGTTTTTTTCTTAAGTCACATATTTTAAGGCTACGAAAATTACATAAACATTAACAAAGAAGATGAATGATTGCGGAAATGTTTTAAGTACAAATGTCATATGAATATCTTCAGAGCTATTTAGATATTGTGATAAGAAAGGAGATTGGTAAACTTTTGAAGAGGTGTGTCAATTAGGCTATTTTCAGCGTAAGATGAAGAAGTAGTTCATGTAGAACTTTTTAATCTCAGAGTTGAAATGTAGTTAGTAGGAGTTTCACCTGATTTCCAAAAGATGAATTCTAAGACAGATAGTTGATAAAAAAACTTTTGTTGTTGGAGAGAACTACAAATTAGTGAGGTGGATATTTTGAAAAAATGACCTACACAACTGTATTGAAGAAAGACAGCAGTGAAGAATTAGAAATGTTTCAATGTTGCTACATACAAGCTTTCAATAAGGATTGTGTGAAAAGCACCAAGTTTTAATTAAAGCACCATTCTTTATATCCAATTCATAATGAATTGGATCATGTTTGCAAAGAACTGATTATTGCACTAAAACCAACACAACCTGTGGTTAAACAACTTTTTAATGTATGTTATATATAAATAAATAACTATCTCAGGAGATATATGGGAGAGAGAGAATTTTTGACTTTAAAGATTCAGAAGTGATTTTGAAATACAGATAACTCGGAGTAACCCAAGTGCGAGATTGGGTTTTGTTAAAAAATTAAACTTCAACCATATCATGTAATTAATTCAGTATACTGTTGATACACAACATAAAACATTACTTAAAAATAAAGGAAACATTGTTTTCCATATTAACTAGCATAAATCTTTAGCTACAACTATTTTAGTTTTCATGTTGATGAGATTTGAGTCATTAAAGATGCTGCTCATTTTTCGTAAAATATTGGTTTTGTTGGTACAGGCAGCCCTTGTTTTACGACAATTCTGATTTACACCAATTTAGAATTTAGGTCAAAATGAGGAAAAATATACTGTTTTTTAAAAAATAAAAAATGCGAAAAAAGAAAAATTAAATTTCTTGAGCGAAAATGCAGCCATAATCAGTGAATGCAGTCAACTTTAACATCTGCCCAATTGGTACACAATGGCTCCCTCCCCCCTCACTTTTATTTCGCTCAGTAATCCCCTTGTTGATTGCCTGAGAATGATGTACATACAATTAATGATGTATAACAATTAATACAGTAGAACCTCAGTATAACGGACCCTATTATAACGGACGTCGCTTATAACGGACAGTTTTAAAAAAAAATTGTCAGCCTACAATTAAGGTGAGCGAATTGAAAGATCATTTAAATTTTGTTATTCAATATGTTGAACAATCAGCAAATGACAATGTGTTTGCATATTATGAACACTTACGTCAGTTATTAACTGAAGAAATGCAGCAAACAAACCTTGCAGAAAATAAATTATTTTTTCAAACCAATGAATGTAAGCAATCAACATGAACCTGGACCTTCTAGTTCTAATGCATTGTATACGTACACATCTTTTTCAATTCAGCTTGCTATGTTGAAGGCTGTTATTTAATTGATTTATAATAAACACTTTTTCTTAGCTAACTATTATATTTTCATTGATGTACGCCGCTATAAGAATTATTTGTTATAAACTGGACTTTCATTAAAACGGACAACCTTCAGCCCCTATTAGTCCGTTATAATGAGGTTCTACTGTAGTGATAAAAGTTTTTAAAACAAACGTGCCCTTGTCTGGTAAAAGGAATGTACCCTGACACATTATACACTATATGCATGTGATAATTAAGTTATTTATCATTTTATGTTAATTTAGTAGGCCTATGAAAGTACGTAAAGTTTTTACATTAATTTAAGTCGTTTAATTAAATAAAAACAATATATTTTTTAATGTGTGAAACGCAATCCCAGTTTACCTTATATAATGGGTTCCTTTTATGTCAATTCAATTTATAACGCAATTTGTAGGAACACAACACTGGCGTAAAACAAGGGCTGTCTGTAATTGAAATATCAAGTTTCTTTGCTTAACAAGCTATATAGTTTTTCATTTCTTTCTCCACACATTGAAATTTTTCAAGATTTTCTTATTTATTTATTTTTTTATTTTCCATTATCAAAAGGTCCATCGTAGGACATTTTTGTAAGGCAGATAAGAAAGTTGATCTATTTATAGATGCTACTGTCATATTGTTTTATTCTTGGGATGTCACAATAATGAATTGAGAGTGGTTTCTTAAGACATGGCTTGGTTTATAATAGAAATTAACTGTACATTCAAAATAATGTTTTGAATATTTTTATTTTAATTCTAAATACTTATGTTCATAGATGAATGAAAAGAGCCAAAATGTAATTCCACTGTGATTAATTCATTTCATTCCAGAGATTCTTTGTGCCAACTGATTGCGAAACGGATAGGCTTAGAAGTGTTTTTTGATAAATTAGGCCAGGTGTCTAAACATGAAGCTTATAGTCGGGCTGCCCAGAAGCCACAGCTGAAATATAAGCAGTCAAACGAAGTGTTATTTGATTATGAATTTTGTCGGCTTTTTAAATCATTAGAAGGTAAGAAACAATTATGAATAATTACTGTAAAGTCTAACCTAACAATATAAAGACAATAATAAACTTAATAATATAATAAACATATTATTATTAATTGTTCTTGGTACTTTTTGTAACTCTTAAACAGCTTTTTCATTGTTCTTCATATTAAATTTTTATATGTTCTGATTATAGCACTTAGCATGACTTAAAAAAGCAGTCAAATATAAGTTGGTACAATTTTATAAACATGGACAAGTTTAAAAATTCTTAGCGCACATTTTGAAATAAGAATAATAATTCATTTAAAAAATCTAATAAAATATTAAAAATGCACTTGTGGGGGATAGGACAGTTTCAATCCACTGACTGCTAGATTATCTTCAGCTCCTTCATTAGATTTTTTAAATGAATTATTATTCTTATTTTATTGTATGTGCTAAGTAAGAATTTTTAAACTTGTCCATGTTTATAACCATTTCAACCTGCAAATGTTAAATGCTTATATTGATCAAATTTTGTAAATGAATTTGCAGGAATATAATAGCATTCTGCTTCTTTATTAGTCTCAATTCTAAATTAAGATGTCTCTTAACCATTATAATAAACAGGTACTATAGCTTTTTCTCTTTTAAAGCTATTTAAAGTATTGTTGGAGTATTTCCAAATTAACATAAATTTGATTAAGGAAGGTTTGAGGTAAAATTTCAATTTTGATACTTTTTGGTACTTCTGCTGAGTCATGTGAATGAAGTATTGGTAAACATATTTTTTAGTTAATGAAAATCTTTATTGTATTAAATAAAATAATTAGCAGTAATTTACTAATGGTTTATTTATCTCTTTTCTATATCGAAGTTTTAACATATAGTAGATTATGTAGTTTTTGTTTATTAATGTAGTAGATTTTTTTATCACTAATCAAAAAGAATTATCATTGAATGTTTATTGACTGTGTATAAGCTTACAAAAGTATTACAGAATATGGAAATAGTTTGGATTACATCACTTTTATTAAGATTTAGCGTCCAGTATATTTTTCAACTGATTAAAAAAAATATTGTAAGTTATTCATTTATTTGAGATGTCTTAGTTTTCTTAAAATAGTTGTCTCCTCCAATACTTTGATAGACATCTAAATCAGGCTTAGTAACATTGGACATAATGTAGGTTGTACTTTTGATAAGCTGCATTATAAAAATTAAGACCAGCAACTCCAACTAAGCAATCAGCTTTTGATCCATAAAAAAGGTTGGAGATTTTTCTCCGTTTATTTCTGATTTAGATGGGTTTCTGGACTTTATTGTTAAATGAGACCAAATTCTTTACAGAATTTAAAGCCTTCACTCGTCCCTTCATCTTCGTTTGATTCTGATGGCTGTAAATTGTTGTAACCTGAACCCCCTTGATACTGATGTAGTATGTTTATTTCAACACAAGAATAGATTAGAGAGTTTGTTAATTCTGTAGAAATAATTGCAAAAAAAAAAAAATCAGAATGAAAGTAAATTTATTTTTATTTTTAGAATATAGAGCTATTCTAATAAAATCACTATGACTTTACTAATTCTAATAAAATTACTATGACTTTACTACTATAATTAATTATAAAGACCGGAAATTAAGGGCTTGAAGGATGACAGTATTTATTTAAGAATTTGAAAAAGGTTCAAAGGTATAAGTTTACTGCTGGCGTTTTTGGATAATTGAAACCATCCCAAACATTCCCTCATTCATCAAAGCTTGTAGCATTGTACAGTGATTGTAATTGTGAATGTCGAATGTTCAAATCTGAGAAAATGTTTTTAGCATTTTTAACCTTTAAGAAATATTAATGGAGAGTAACTTCTACTAAAACATTTAATTCCTAGCATTGATTTAATTAATTGAAAATCATTTAACATTTAGGTGACATAATATTTTTGTAAAGACAATGAGTTTCTTATATTTGATTCGTAATTTATATAGTTCATCAAATTTCATTGTTAAATTTTATTCTTTTTTCTTTGTTTTTGATATTTGCTGATCTGAATTCCATAAAAAATACAAGAATAAATAGTCTTATTTTTGTTGGTTTTTTTTCATTAGGAATGATCCTGAAAGCAGTAACACCAAAACCCAAAGAATCCTTATTAAATGGCCCAGAATCAAATCTTTCTGAAGCACAACATGGTTTATTATTAGAATATAAAAATCTTATTCGAGAGCAGGTAATGTCTTCCATTGAGCCTAATTTTGTTTTAAAACTTGAAATTATATTTCCAGTTTTGTTTTCAGTTATTAATAAGTGCATTTCCAAATATTGTTTGTTACCATAGTGTTACTTAAAAAAAGCCCACTGATACTTTTACTCTGCTCTGTGGAAAACCTAGTTTTTTATGTCTCCTATTAAAAAAAAAATAAAATGCAGTATTTAATTTTCAAATCATAACCATTTTTTGTGTGTGTGTGTGTGACATTATAATACATTTACACTGCATGCATACAAATAGATACGTAAATAGCATACTTAACATATATGCATACTTAAAAGATAAAATTAATTCAGGCAAATACACTTAAAAATAAACATATTAGAAAATGTGCAAAAATCTACTATTCAGTTAAGTATTTTATTGAAGATAGAACAATTGTTGTATTGCTTAGAAACTTAATTTTTTAAGTTTTATTTTTGAAAATAAAAATAATTTATTGTTATAATTATTTATTCTTAATTTATGTTTAAATAAATCTTGTGAAAGAAATATTAACAAAATCCATAACTTCATTCTCACTTTCTTGTCTGTCAAAAAGAACAACAACAAAACTTCAGTAATATTTCCTCAGCTGAAAAGGTATTCCAATTTTTTGTTTTGTTTCAGCATTTATTATGTTTACTTTCATTATTATCAGTACCATAATCTATAAGATTTGCAAAAAAGAAAAAATATCAGTTTTTCTTTGTTTAGGCTGCACACTATTTTGCTTAACTGGTGGATATATTTGCACTGACAATCTTAAAATTGTCGTTTCTGAACATTTTTATTTATTAGTATCAGTTTGCTTTATTCTCATAAGAAATTATAGACATAAGGTATTCTTCAGTGCATCAGTAAAATTTGAAAATATGCTATTTTTTTTATGTAAATCTAAGGTGCCATTAACACAAAAAAGATTGAGAACTTCTGCACTAGAATGAATGTGTACATATTCTTATTTCTTCTCTTTGTTAATTATCTTGTTGTAAATGTTTTGTTTTTCTAAATTAATGGCACAGTTTTTAGCTCTAACAGGATCATCTTCACTGCTTTGATAAATGAAATCTCATCTGCCCTCGCTACATACGAAACAAAATTGTGGCAGAAAAATAAATTCCATTACTGTAAATATGGATGGTTATTTATAGGGTTAACTTGTTAGCCATCTTTGCTGATATTATTAGTAGTAGCATTTAACATTTATCATAATTCTTCAACAGATTAATGCTATTGTCTATTAGCAGATTAACACAGGACAGTTTTGTGTTGTCTGCAAACTTTAAATTTAGTAGCGTTTTGTTTTATCGCAATGGTCTTGCTCAATATTTTCAACATTTCATTGGGGAGAGGATCAACTCTTATAACCTTAAAACTGGATAGTTTTAAGGCTATAAGAGTTGCTTCCATCTCCAATCAAAGTGATTCATTAAGCTTACTAAATTTCATATCACTTACATGTGTTTTCACTTGTTTTCTGTTGTAGGAATTAAGGTAGTTAGTCTTGGTTTCTGAAAAATAATTAAAATACCCGTAAAATATTTTATTTGCATTATGCATTGAATTTATATTTTATTTTGAAAACAGGATTTACAATTAAGTGAAATGAAACAAAAACTAGAAGATAGAGAATCCGAGTTACAGAAAACACAGCACCAGGTTGAAGAAATGTCTTCAACAATACAACAACTTAAAGATCAGATATCATTATTAAAGGCTCACAGAGGTATTTATTTATTTTTATTTTTTATGTTTTAATTTTTATTTTGATGTTAAACTTATAATTTATTGATGTGATAATAAATGCAACTTTAATATCTTTTGAATAGGTACACAGCTGTCCACACAAGGAGACAATTCTGAGTTAATCCAGCTCAAGCAAGAAACAGAAGAATTAAAAAAACAAGTGACTCAGCTTCAGACTGATATTCAAGAAAAAGATAACTTAATTCAGAATTATGTATGTATTTTTATATTTTTAAAATTCATATTTTCATTATAAGTTTATTTCTGCTGAAGTGATCTATTCACTCCTGTTCCATATCATTACATAATTTTTTTGTTCTTCCATTTCAGCCTTTTTATTAACACTCATTACTTTGCTTTTGTTTTTATTTATTCTCATTCCATTTTGCTCTGATTCTTCTTTCTGAATGTTTGTTGCATTTTGGAATTTTTTTATTGTGTCCTCAATAATAACATCATCTGCAAATACCAGGTTTTGAATATATATTGTGTGCATATTCCAGTTTCCTATCTTCATTTTTTGTTCTCTGCTCTTCAAATTCTTTATTACACATTCTTAAATACAATGAAAGGCAGTGGTCTTTACAAATACCTTGTTTGATTCCTTTTTTCATATCCAATCCTTTCGATTCTTGACCTGGTATTCTTACTTTCCCTTTAAGATCTTTATGACGTTTATCAACTTGTTAGTGTGACCAATATTTGCTAAGGCTGTCCACAGGTGCTACTTAGGCACAGTGTCAAAAGCTGCAATTAAATCAAGAAATAAAAAATGCATGCCCGTATTTTTTCCAAGATTTGTTTTTTTTTTGATTTTGGCTCATACATAAAAAATATGGTTTTGGTTTTATCGACGTGGTCTGAAAGCTGCCTGTTCTTTTCCCATGTTTTCTCCTATTTCTCTTCTAATCCTTCTTTCAGTAATATTCAAAAATAATTTAGATGCTACTGATGACAAACATATTGCCCTCTAATTCTCACATTTAAGTTGATTCCTTTGTTTTTTATAGATGGGTCTAATGAGATTATCTTCCCATTCTATTGGTATTTTTTCTACCCTCCAGGCTTGTTTGAAGATATCTCTCAACCATTCTTTAACTTTTGTTCCTCCATATTTTATAAACTTTGGATATATATAATTTCTTCCTGCAGTTTCACCAGTTTCATTTTCTTTCAAGCTGCTTTCATCGTGCTCTAAAATATTTTGATTTTTTTCTGTTGATTGTTGGAGCTGTAACTCTCTCTCTTCTGTTAATTCTTCATTGTCTTCTGCATTAAATTTGTCTTCCTAGTGTTAGTTCCATATCTCTAGAATATCAGATAATGAAGTAGCTATTTTGTTGTTTCTATCCTGGATAATTCTGAATTGTTTTTCAAAATTTCCTTTTATTTTAAGATAGATTTTCTTCCTTTCCATACAGAAATATATTAAATTCATCTTGATCAAATTTATCTTGATTTGATAAAGAAAATGATGATTTTTTTTTTTTCAACGTCTTTTATTTTTATTTTTTCTTTCACTAATTCATTCCACCATTTAGTTCTTTGTTTCTCCTTCATAATTTCTACTTTTCACATACTTCTGTAGTGATAAGTAGCGACACACTGCTTGAACACACCCCAACTTTTGTCAATTGTCCATTCTACCTCACCATCTTATTCTCTACATTCTTGTTCTTTTAACTCATTTTAATCTTTCTTTATATTCTTCAGTAATACCAGCTTCTGAGAATTTGCTAATGTTAATTTTCTTATATATATATATATATATATATATATATCTTTGCTTTTTCAATTTTCCTTGGTAGAAGCTGCTATTCATAATAAGAAGTCTATGGTCAGTGTTAATTCTGCAATTCGATTCTTCAGTTATAATAACTTAAAATTATACATCATAACTCATCGATATATATTAATAAAAACTCCTTCTTTTATTCTTCCTACATTAACTCCTACAAAAACTTCATACAGTGATATTTTGCAGACAATTCCATCAATCTGCTTTTTCAAGCTAATTGACTTTTGTATTAACAATAGTAATCTACAATTCACGTTCTGCCTTGCATCTAATAATAACGATAATAATCCACAATTCAATTTACAATGTAAAAATAATAATCTTCAATTCAATTTATAATTTACAAAAACACTTTTCAACTCATGCATCCAAGTAATTCATAATTCACTTTAAAATTTGTAATTGCATACTTTGTTTGTCTTGTGTCTGTCATATAATCAAGAACACTCTTTGCATCTCAACATTGGTTCAAATTGTGTGTATGGTCTTGTGATTCAAAAAAGTATTACCAATGAGCAACTGTTTGTCAATACAGAATTCAGACATCCTATTTTCATTCTGTATTGCTTCTCCTCCATATTGTCGCAAACAACTATGTACTCTTCTTGGATCCATGCCAATTTGGATATTCCAATCTTCCATTGCAATTACATGCTGGCTTCTGTCTGTTGCTCCATCAAACGTTCTTTCCAAGTCAGTACCGAACTTTTCTTTTTCAACAATGTTGACATCTTCTGTAGGTGCATACATCTGTAGAATTTTACAGTTTCATCTAATTAAAGATCAACCTCTACTATTCTTGAACTTATTCCTTCCCACTTTATAAATTTTTTCATCCAGTTGACTTGTCAGAAGAATTGCCACCTTCTTTAACTCTAGTACTAAATGGTACTGCCGAGAATTTCATCACGTATTCCTTTTCTAGTTGTATCTCACCTTTTCCCTTCTTTGTTACCTCACTCAGACCTAGTATTGATTTATTATATTTTCTCATTTTGCCAATTAGTTCAATTTCCTTTCCAGTTATAAATCTCACATTCCATGTATCCTAATTCCAAAGGCATGCCTTTGTCTTTCACAACCAGGCAGATTTCCGAGGCTAAATATACTTCTCTGAATCGAAGCAAGCTAACATGTAGTCCAGAGATGACTTCACAAGAACCATGTTAGCCAGATATTTTATGGTTCCTGTCAGCCACGGGAACAAAAATCCTGTTGTATTTCACCCTAATAGACATTCCACTAAACTCTCGTTTCTCCTTCCCATGACAAAGACGGGTTGGACTTGGTTAGGGATCCTAATTTACCTTAAGCATAAATGACCTCTTCTCTCTCAACAGCAGAATTTATAATTTAATTCACTATTATAATAATGTTTTTAAACAAAAAATATTAACAAGGATATTGTAGTTAGGTCATTGTTATTCCATCAGACAGAGATTGATTATTATATAAATTAGAAATATAATTTATTTACCATGTGCGACAATAAATAGATCTATTTTCTCCTCTTTCAACCATCTACATAGAATTTAACTGTTCTTGAAAAGTTTCAGAAAAAAAGTTACTTTCAATTTTTTTTTTATTTGTAAAATTATTATTCTGCAATTGTAAGAACTTCATGTTAAAAACAACCATTTTATACTTATTTCTTTATTTCCTTCTTCCTATAAAGAATCAATCAGGTAATCCCATACCTGAGGAATCAAAAGATGTTGAACAGACTGCAAAACTATTAGCTGAACGTGAGGCTCATGTGAAAAGTTTGGAAGAAGATATTCAGAGGCTAAAACTAGCAACAGACTCGTCACAAGTAAGTAGTTACTTTATTACAGTTGTTTCAGTTTAATATATGATAAAATGTTTTGACAGCATTTTAATTTTCTTTTCTATTTTGATTTTCTTTAAATTAAAAATTATTTTCCTAAGTTTCACATCATTTTTATTTCATATCTTAAAGAATTTTTTTTCACATTCAGAATTTTTATTTCTTCTCTTTAAGTCTGCTTTCTTTCCAAGCATTTTGTTTTATCAACACAATTTACATTCATTTTCTAAATAAAAAAAAATATTTATTAACAACAATATTATAATTCCTGCACACCATAAAATTGCAGCCACACACTACTGTTATAAACAAAGATTATGCAATAAAATGATGTAGTCGATCTCTTCGTGCTTAACTGTCTTCTGTTTACTGCTAAAGATTCCTAAAGTTTCAAGTTTTATTCCTCCTGACTCACGCAGGAATCCACATTACTTATATGTTCTTCTCGCTTTGTACAACACACACAAATTTCCTATTGTGCATTTGTTGCTGTTAAGAACGGACTCTTATTTGCTTAAATTATTATTTTTTTTTTCGTTCTCTTTGTTGGTTTTATTACCGTTTGCTTTTTAATAAGTTATAATGTCATTTTCAGTTATAAGGTCAGAATTGTTAATCGTAGTAAAATGCTAGGGACCCTAAGTTCAATCTCTTACAAGAATTATTAAGTGAGGTGCCCTTCAAGTACAGTGATAGTTCTCCAAATGTAATTGAAATTTAGATAAGCTATGTATCTTTTTTTTTTTTTTTTTTTTTATTTTTATATAAGTTGTTTTTTTTTTTTTTTTTTTTTTTTTTTTGCTGTTAAATTAGGGAATTGTTTATTTTTAGCAATTCATTATCATTGAAAAAACAAAACATAACATGGTGATATTAATATCAATCTTAATTGGCTAATATCCAAGGTTTAAGAAATCTTAAATAGCATAATTTGATAAACTTATTCTTGTTTATCTTGTGCTTTCATACACTTCTTTGACATACTACATTCGTATAATACTAAAAAAAAATTGAAAAAAAACAGTAAACTTATGTTATACTCTAACAGGATATTGTGCAACTATAGAGTTGCATTGTATTTTTTATGAATTAAAATATAGTCCACTATATAGAATGAAAATGTCCAAATGGTTACTTTGATTTTTCATGGTGCCTATTTTGTGCCACATACAAATTTGAATATGATGAAATAACTGCTTTTGAATTTTCTATAAATGGTCAGACAGTATCCCACACATAATGACAACTTCTGATCACACATGTAATCATAGCATAACAACAAACTATGAAGGGTTGCTGCCTAGAATAGTTTTGACTGTTCAGCTTAAAACCTAGTTTATCCTTATTGATCAAAAAAGAATACCAAAGCCTAATATCGTTTATGATATCACTGATTAAATAATGATATCCAGTGAATTTATTTCGGATTTTTTTTTAATTTGGTCCACTTATTGCAAATAAAAGAACAGACCTACTGAATTTTACATATGTGCACAATTCAGTTTAATTGCGTTTTTTTTTTTTTATATGCTATGCAGTATATCCTTCTTTCGAAAATTTCTGGACATCACAATGACGATGTTAATTGTTCTCTCAGAGAACCTAATAGCTAAAAAATAAAAATTATTAAGTCAACTTAATGTGTGAATTTAATAGACAATAAAAAGGTATTGATGACTGAGAAGAATATACATGAAATAGAATGATTAATCATCAAAACTCTATTAATAAAATCATCAGACAGTAGAAGACAAAGTAATTCAATAAATTCTGGTAATACAACATTGATATCCAATAATGCAGATATGCAGTTGGATTGTAAAAAAGTTCAGTGATTATGTTGTTGCTCATCCAGTTCGAGGTTGTTGTTGTTGCTATGTAGTCCGAGATTTCTTTGCACTGTTCAGTCATTTTGTTTTGAAGAGGATTAACTTGATGCATTTAGAGTTTACAGGCAAGTTGGGTATGTAAAATTTATTTTATTGGATCAGAACTGCTTTATGAGATTTTAGTCGATATACAGGTAGAGGTTCACTATACTATAGATGTTCTTCATTAAGTTTACTTTTTGATGAATGTCTGTAATTCTTAGTAGAGGAGCTTGGTAATGGTAGCTTTCTGCATGGCAGATCCAGATCACAGCATAAATTTAAAAACAATAGATCACCCACTTATGAAAAAAAATGCTGAATGTTTTTGTATTTCTGACATTTTTGGATATGGCTTGGACTTCAATAAAGATATAATTTTTGAATGTCATTTGTTATCTATTAGCGATCAGTTCATATCCAATTTTCCGTAGCTTCTCTTCCCTCCCATAGATATTTAATAGGTTAGATTACTACCTACAGTTCTTGACAATTTAGCTGTTGCTTGATGAGTTTATTGTTCTCAGTTTGTTTAAACAGTTGTATGTGGCTGCTATTCATTGACGAAATGCACAACGCTTCATGTGAATTACGGCATAGCAACTATTAGACCGAGATTGTTTATTTTCAAAATTACATTTTAAATTGCTTTGCATTGCATTTGTTGCAGCTTTTTAAATTTACTTTTTTTTAAAAAATAGCTATTGTTGCTTTTTACATTGGTTTTGATAAAAAGATAATAAAAGCAAAATGATTGAATCTGCTAATATTAGCCTTTTACTATTAGTGCATGCCTTTCCTATTAATAGAGAAGAACTTTCATTATCTGTTTGTTAATAAATCAGATAAAAATTATGCATTAATAATGACTTGGTTGGATTTTTTTTTTATTTCATTTGAAACAAAAATCCACTGCTTATAGAAGTTAAGAGTTACAATACCTCTTTATAGCTGTAATAATAACAACTTGCCAAACATAAAAGAATATTTGTGTAAATCTGCCGATTTTTTACAGTCTTATTGTGTTTATTATATACATTGTTTTAAATGTCATAAATAAGAGAGAAAAATATTGTAGTTATCGATAATCTTAAATTAAGATTCTGGACTTCTCATTTGCCAAGCTTTGCAGATAATGAAAGTTGTATTGGTAAAGAATTACAAAATAAAGAGGAAGTAAATATTTTCCATATGTTAAGCTTGTCTTATTCTTGCTATTCTTGACTTTTATTATTTATTACTTATTCTTATTAGTCACTGAACCATTAAGAAAATCACAAAAATTCTCTTCAAAAATTAAAAAATCCTACATTTCGTCACTCTTTGAAATATTTGTGAATAAAGTTTCATAGTGTTTACATAGTATGATATTGCAATATATATTTAAGACCTTTGTATAAAACTCAGTTATTACTGAAATGTAAGTTCTTTTACAAATGAAAAATTCTACTTAAATCGTATTAAAAACTCAAACTTTCATTTTCTTCTTTTTCTTTTAATTTTCTTTTTGTTTTTATTTAAGCAGAAGTTCTGTGAATATCCATAAATTATACTGTTTTGTTTTCAATCAAAGCTTTGTATCTTTCTGGTCATTTATTAGTCCTTTTCACTAATTAAGCTTTGTTGATAATGGAAATTTAAAGATTGAATTTTACTAACATTCTGTAAATTTTTACTGATTTGGTTTAGAATTCTGTAGATTCAAAAAATACAATTCAGTAGAAGCCTTTTGTTTTGATTGGGAAACAAATTTAATATGAACACTTCTTTTGATCTCTTACTGTAGATTGAGAACATCATAATGGAGCTATTATTATTATTATTATTATTATTATTATTATTATTTTAACCTTATAACATCCTCTCTATTAATTTTTAAACCCTACATTATTGATAAAAACATATTGTCGTTTAAATATTCTAAAAATCTCTTGGGGGGGGGGGGGACTTGAAAATTACAAATTTTCATCTAATAAATAATATTTAAAGAATAAGCAAAGTTTTCATGCATTTGGTCATAAGTGCATTTCCTATAATTAAAATTCAGACATAAACACTTTCTATCCTCTGAAATCATACATAAAATATCATCTGATACTCATGTCTCCATCTCAGCTCATTTCTGCAATGTTGTTTTTCTTTAAAAAAACATGTTCAAAATTAAGCTTTCATGTTCAAAATTAAACAATCAACAGTCCTGCTGTCATTTTCATAATAAATATTGCAATAGGAATCTTGCTGTTAAAATTTAGGCTGCCTATCAAAATCATTTTTTTTTTATGTTTTGGATTCAGTAGCCATTCCATCCGAGACTTTCAAATGTATTATTGTAGCATTGACATCTTTTCTTCTAAAAGAGCATTCTACCTATCTTTTTCCAAGTCTGTCATCTTAAAAGATAAATTCAGTACATTTCATTTTCTGATGTTACTTCTATGTTGATGTTTCAGGAAAGTTTATTATTCTATATTTAAAGGGAAATGGTACAACAATACCTGCTTTTCCATAATACCTGCTGTTATATATATCTTTGTTCCAATTTCATTTCATGTCAGATTTTCGTACATAATTATATAAAAAGCCACACTGAAAAATTTGCAGAAGGCTATCCATGTTGGAGTGGGCCCGGTAGTCAAGTGGGTTAGGGCGCTTGGCTGCGGGTTGGAGGTGATGGGTTCAGTTCCTGGCCTCGGTGGAGCGCGGGAATTTTTCCATGCTCGTTTCTCCTCCAAACGGGTCCTAGGATCTACCCAGCCCTCTCTAGAATGGATACCGGGTTTCTTTCCCAGGAGTTAAAGGCGGGCGGGCGGGCGTCTGGCTGACCCCCCCGACCTCAACTTCGTCCCGTTAGGTCATGAATGCTGGAGCCTACCCTCCAACCACCCCATAGGCCTTTGTAGGCCTGTAAATGGGATACTTTTTTTTTTCCTATCCATGTTGGATACTGATGCTCTCAACAACATAAAATTAATTTTTGTTTTGTTCTTGGTATTATACCAAAGTTAATTCTTAGTTATTGTACTCATCATTGTTTCTTATAAGCATCCTCCCTCTTTGAGTAACTGTGGATTGGTCAGCTTTATTTCAAATTAAGCTCCAGTGTAGAGAAATCCTGCAACAACTCTCTCATTATATGTTTTTAGATTGCTCTTGACACTATTTTCTTCCCTAAAATATGATATGAAGATTGCGAGTTAACAAAAATGAATGGAAGCAATACTTTTGAATATAAATTACTTTGTTGCATATTTATAATATATTGGATAAATATCTTGAAATTGTCTACTCATGAGAGCTGAAGGATGTTTTATCAGTATCTTTATGAACAACTAAAAACCATGGACCATGATAAAGGGACAGAAGAATGCTCTGGAGGATTCTTTCACTTTTGATATCATTGACATTAATAGTAAAAGCTATTATTGAGTGAATTATTAAAATACAATAGAAATTTCTAGATTCTTAAAAACACTTTTAATTAAAATATATCACTTCTTTCAAAAAAAAAAAAAAAAATTGAAACAGTATTTTGAAAAGGAATTTAATCAGCGATCAAATCCAAATTTTGATAGCAGTATTAGTCGGTTCCATGTCCAGATGATTGGTAATTTTTGTTCAAGATTTGCCAAAAAAAAAAAAATTGACGAATTTCAGTAAAAATTGTAAAAACATACAGTAAGAGGAAGAGAATTGTCCAAGAATCCCTAATCAACTATCAAAGTGTTTGGAAATGGAAGCAGACTTCTGTTTCTCTGATAGTGATATTGTATTCACACTCCTCCTGCACTGATTTTTTTCTTTCCGGAAGCCTGATAGTTCACCACAGAGTTCAGATACAATATCTCGGTTGCTGGAAGAAAAGAAACTCTTCCAGGAGAGGTTGAGTAAAGTTAATGTGAAAAATCAGGTAATCGATAACAAACTTCAGAAATAGATGTGTTTTTTTATAATTTACTTTTTATTTTTGTTACTTATTTACATTAAGATACTAAATAAAAATATATTTTGGACATTAACCAAAAAAATGCATGTTCTGCTTTTTATTTATGAGATTGAGATAACAATATCCACAACAGTGATGAATAATTTGTGAGTACAATTAAAATTTTATAATTACAGTAATCAGAGACACCTTAACCCTTATTATTGCTGGCATGTAAAAAAAAAAAATGCCTTCCTTTCGTTAAGGCAAAATTTGATTACTTATAAATCCATTACTCTCCTTTGTCTCATGTTTAGAAACTATGAAAATCTATTTGCTATAGAGAAATAATGCTATAATTCCCAGGACATTATAAACTCAGATCCCTCCCTCACTTCTGATTTACTATATGGAAGCTTGCATACGTACTTTAGGTCATCCCTGATAATGATTTATTTCTGTGTATTTTGAAATTTGCCATTGTGTTTATATATTTTTTAATTGTAGATAGTAAATTAAGTCTAATCTATGAGGAATCCCATCTGTTAAAGTACATGAGACAGAAAAAGATAATGCTTTTGTGGACAGAATCGGCTCTGAAGAGTTAATTGAATGTAACATATGCCAAATAATTGTTCTGCCTCCCCCCCCCCCTCAAAAAAAAATAACTGTTATGCAAAAGATCATAGTTTTACAGATATAATTTCTTTTTACCATTTTACAAAAGCGTTGACATGGGAAAGGTAGTAAGTCCTAAAAAGCAAATTTTCCAGGAGAAGCAAAAAACAGTTTTGCCACCTCATGTATACTTATCACAGGTGCTATCTTGTATCGTTCGTAGGAACTACAGCACTCAAAATTTTGATTGCTATGCCATTGGCGATATGTCTTACTACCTTTTCAATGAAAAATCTGAATAATGTTTTGTTTTTTTTACTTACTACCTTTCCCATGTCAATGCCTCAATTGAGATTCATTATTTTTTAATATACGAAATCTTTGCTAAGACCTAATTTTACAAATATTAAGTAACATTTTACAGTTTTTAATGTTGTTCCCTTAATCTCATATTGAAATGTGGCACAAGCTGAATTATTAATAAATACTTCTTATTTATAAAAGACTTTTATAATAAGATGTAAGAGTTCAGTGAAGGTTGGCTATTCCTAAATTGAAAGATTTAAAACAATGATTTTTTTTTTAGATGAAAATAACAATTAAATTTTTTATATAATTAACTTAGATTAATGCAGTATTTAATTTGGCAATAATATGTTATTTGAAACTTTTATCTGATAAGCAATGAAAACAAATTAATAAAAGTTCCATATTCTTCAAGTAAACTCTTCCTTTTCATTTCTAGAGTAATAAAATACTTACAAAAACTCCACGTACCACATTGTAGTATTTAAAATAGATTTATTATAAATACTGCGAATTTTCGAGAAGTTAGAAATCTTCTTCTCTTTTTCAAGCATAAAACATAATTGGAATAAATACAACAAAACGAAAATGGTTAGAAGCTTACACAATTTCTAAAAATCGTGAATCAAATAATTTAGTTGTTGTTACAAAAATACATCAATAAGAAATCATTTAATTATTAAAAACCAATAATGAAAACAAACATAATAGCATAACAAATAGTAAAATTCTCAATAATCAAAAACATTTATTGTTGCTATTTTTGTACAATTTGTTTTTATTAAGTCTCTGATTAAGATGACAGTGGAAGGGTCAACATGAACTCTTTCGTATCTGTTAAATTATTCATCTTTAGTGTTTTTAAAGAATATGATTTAAAACTTAAGGAACAGTTTAGAAAGTAGTGTTATTAATTGAATTGAAAACAGCAAATTTTCCATAGTAGTGCAATTTTTAAAAAAAAATTGATTTTAATTTTTCATTCTTATTCATAAAATAATTAAAAAAACTAAATGAAAATTTTATTATTTCAGAAACTAGAAGAAGAGAAAGCAAAGTTAGAAGCTGAAAAGAAATCTTTAGAGACAGAATTGAAGAATATAAAGAAAGAGCAAGATGACCTGTTAGTGCTGCTGACAGACCAAGAAACAAAAATAGATAAATATAAACAGCGCCTTAAAGAACTTGGAGAAACGGTTAGAATACTTTATTTTTTTTTCTCACTAATCATAGGATTACTTAATTATAAAAGAACAACTTCTAGGATGTTTATATTTTTTAATAAAAAGATTTTTTTTCATTTTGTTTTTAACAGCTGTATTTATCCTAACATTGAATTTAATGTTTAATGTTGGCAACAATCTTGGAGAGTTCCAAAGTCTTTTGTAAAGATTATGTACTTACTGTACTGGATCTTAATAGCGATATTTGGAAATCCTTCTGGAATAAAGTTCTGTAAATTTTGAGAAATAGTGTTTTGATTAGTAATGCATTCTCACAACCCTTTGTAGTTGTATCTTTTCTCCTGATATAAAATGCTAATTTAATAAAATGGAAAAAAATTCCCATATTATTAAGACTTTTTCGATACTAAAATATTGTCTTTTACTTAAGTTCTATATAGTCCTTCAACACATTATGCATATGTGACGCTGTATCCTTTTAGCATGTTAAATACATCATAGGTCAGAGGCAATTGGTTATAAACTGATATTATTCATGGAGACTTATTAGCCAGTTAAAACTGTTTTGAAATCTAGTACCTGTTGTCCCAGAACCCATCAAGAAAATAACAAAAATGCCAGTATATAACTTCAGTCCATATTTCTTCATTGTATTGTTTCATCTTATCGTATACTATGATTCCAAAACATCTTCTACCCATAAATGTATAAAAAAACATATATTTTATTTGCGAAAGAGTTCTTCTTTCCTTTATCAAGCTTCAAATAACAAACAATTTACAGATGTTAATTATCACGCAATATTACACATCTTGGAGATTATTAAGAAAGAAGCAGAAAGGAAATTAGTAGAAGAATAAAAATCAGTTGTAAGTAAATTAAGATATAATGGAAAGTTAAGGTCTGTTATCATGTGAGAGATATTATTATTGTTACATTGTAACAAAGCCCAGGATGTGTAATATTGTGTGATAATTAGCATCTGTAAATTGTTTGTTATTTAAAGCTTGACAAAAGAAAGAAAGAACTCTTTCTGAAAATTCGCAAATATACAACCTTTGTCATAAAACTTCCAGAACTGAGTCTAAATTTCAGAAACAGTAACACTACAGTTGTCCGAATGATTTGATTTAGTCATGGGCTATGTGTTCTGCACTTAAGTGACCTTGAAAGTGCTTTCGCATATTCTGCTAGGTGGCAGGGTGGCGCATAGCAACATGCTACTTGTCTCAGCAACGGTATATGTCTTGGTGAGAACGGATGTGGAAATTGAACAGTGAGTGAACATTAAGTTTTGTGTGAAATTAGGGAAGACAGCCAATGAAACATGGAATCTTCTCCAACATGTCTGCGGTGACCAGGCCTTATGAAGAGGCCATATGTTTGAATGGCTCAAGAGGTTTGTTAACGGCGGAGTGTCAGTGGAAGATGATCCAAGGTCCAAGCGGCCATCAACAATGCATAATGCAGACAATGAGGATCGCATCAGGAACAGGCTACGAGAAGACCGTCAGGTCACTGTACGCATGTTATCCAAGTAACTTCATATCAATAGGTTTGCCTGACACTACATGGTATGACAGGATTTGGGAAAAAAGAAACTGAATTCAAGAATCGTTCCTCACATGCTCACACAAGAGCAGAAGGAAAACCAAACATCAATTGCTTCTGAACTTTTAGAAAGGGCCAAGAATCCCATGTTTGCATTGAGCATTATTGCTGAGAATGAAACATGATTTATGAATACGACTCACAAACGAAGCAGTAAAAGTGCTGAATGGAAAAGTCCCAGTTCACCCACCAGCTTCGAAGATAGTTAAGTGGCAACCATCCAAAACAAAAATAATGTTGATTGTATTCTTTGACGCCAAATGTATTGCTCACCATGAATATGTACCTCAGGGATAAACAATAAACCAAACCTTTTACATTGTTTGCAGGAGGCAATTAGGCACTGCAGAGCTGACTTGTGGGCATCTGGACAATGGTTCTTATTGCATGACAATGCAATTAAACACAGTGCTCGATCAGTCCAGGAATTTCTTACTAAACATCAAATTACAGCTATTCCACATCCTCCTGATATGTCACCATGCGATTTCTTCCCGTTTCCTTGGCTGAAGAAAAAGATGAAAGGAAAGCAGCATAAGGACATTGCAGCTATCCAGAAGGCTGCAACAGACGAGATGAAGAGCATACCAAAAGAAGCTTTCTCAGGCTGCTTCCAAAATCTTCAGAAACGCTGGCAGAAGTGTGTCAATTGCAGAGGGGACTACTTTGAAGGAAACAAGGACCATTAGTTAATAAGTTGAATATTTTATTTTTTACAGTACCAATCCTAAAACTTTTATGACAAAGGTTGTATTATTTTTTTATATATTTATGGGTTGAAGTTGTTTTGGAACTTACAATTAAAATGCCAGTGTTTCCCAGCTCTTGATTCTTAAATCAGCTTTTTTTGTTTTGTTTTAATGGTATTTAATTCTTCTTTCATAATTAATGTTCCCATTCTAAGGCAAATGTCATCATTTACAGTGTATGATCTAGAATAAGCAGCCAAGGAACATGTATTCTATCGTCTTTAAAGTAGCCCGCACACGATGCAGCTTTGGGCCGAGTTGCATGTGCAACTTTTGGCCTAGAGCGTTTTTGGAGCTGCATGGGCCACGTTTTTACCGGAGTTGCATGGAGCAAAAGCTGCAAAGAATGGCGGTGCAACTCGGAAAGCTGCAAGGAAGCTGCATGGAATTACCCAATCACAGTGCAGCGTTGGAATACGTCAGGCGTGACGTCATGCTCAAGGAAGAAACATGGCGTCGAAACAGATTTCCTTTGCTTCAGATGGGCGAATCGCGAATACAGAAAAAATATCAGATTATTTCGAGTTTCTTTCACACATAAATACAGTTTATATGTACATGCAGTAATTTAATGCGGCAGAATGTATCAGAACATTTGAAAAACCTAGATTTTTTGAATATTTCACATCGGAAGCGGATTGTCGCTCATTCACCATTTCCGGAAACTGCCACGTGACGTCATTGTTTCAGTGAGCAATGGATTATTATTGGCTGTTGGTAGTTGTTATTCGTGAATCACATTATTGCCATCAACTGCGATTACATACCGGCTACTAATTTTTTAAAACAATTTCTCAGATGTTTAACATTAGTTTTGGAACGATATCACAGCAGTATCCTTGATGTCATGTCCAGTGACGTCATTCAAATTCGTTGTATGCTTCGTTTGTTGTCCGCACGGCGGCGCTAACAATGTTGCATCATTTGCGCCCTGACTGTAGTTTGCAACTTTTTCTGTGCAACTCATTTGCATCGAGTTGCACAGCAAAAGCTGCATCGTGTGCGGGCTACTTTATGATTCTCTGTAAAGACATGGACAGGAAAGAAATAATTAAAGAATTAATATCAAAATCTTTTATAATGACAAGAACAGTATTATGTGGTTTGCCATTTCATACTGTACTATTTCTTGGAGTAATTTTGTTTGTAAGCTTCCAATAGGAAATAATTAGAATATTCCAGTTTGTTGTTTTTTTTTTGTGTGTGTGACTTCTTGGCAATGAAACTTTGAAGGAATCTGTATTTTTTAAAATCTACAACCATAAGTTAAAAAGCATTGATAATATTTTTATTCATATTATTTTTTTCTATTTTATTAAATATCTTTCATAAATTTTGCAACTTAAGACATTAAATTAAAAGAAAAAAAAAAAAAAACAAACACATTATTTTATGATTATCTAATTCTTGTTTGATATTCCATGAATAATTTCTGCACATTTCCACCAGTTTTTTTATCCTAAGTTTTTATCATGAATAGCAGTTATCAAGGGAAAGGGAAAAAAGAAAAAAGACAATGATCGTAAATCATGCAATCATGATCATGTAATCACCTCATAAAAATGCAGTTGAAAGTGGCATAATGATAACATTATAAATCATGTTATTATAACTGAAAGAGTAATAAAAAATAAAATAAAAAAATGAATCTTCATTCTCTGTTTCTTTCCAGTTCACCTCCTCAACAATGGTTTGGGTTTTTTTTTTCCTCCAGCCAAAATTATTTTATTTCATTAAATTTCCTTTCCTTAATTTATTAATTTTTACAATACTTGCATTTCTGTTTTAATTTTTTCTTTTTCCCCAATAGATTGAAGATGATGACGACGACGACGACGATGATGATGTCCTTGATGATGAAGATGATGATGAAGTAAACATAGACAGCTAAATTACTTAATACTTAGTTATTCCCTTATTACCCTTTTATTGAAGTCTGTAGTTTTTCAGTTTGTTCAAGAAGCTGGGATTTGTCTTACATTGCCTATATTTTGTTTTTCATCAGCCAGTTCGAACTCAGCATTTTTTAATTGCTCTTGTAATTTTCCAGTCTATCGAAAATTGAGTGATATCATAAGGGCTGTAGAGCTTCAAGAGGTGCCTTATTATCTTATTATTTTTTTTTATTGGACAGAAGTGTATTACTAATGTCCTCTGAAGCTGGATTCACATATTTGTTTTCAAAGTCTTGCTTGTAAATTAATGTTTTTGCATTAATGAACTTATTCAATGTCAGAATCAGTTCTTTTTTCTTCTGTTTTGTTTTTATGGTCATGACCTCTTTTGATAAGTGTTGATAACTGAACAGGAGATTTTTTTTTTTTTTTGAAGTCTTTTTTTTTTTTTTCAAGTATATGTTTTATGTTGAGCATAAATTTTGACATGTATTTAACCATATCGAATTTTAGTTACATATATCTGAAGAACTTGTTGCATCAATTCATAATAGCAAATTCTTCATATAAAGACCTCTCTGATACTTCAATGGCTTTAATCTGTTCAAGAAAATTCCTAGCTCCTTAACAGATTGAAAACAACAAATTTCAGTGAGTGAGTTCAAAAGGAAGAAAGAATATATGAAGAAATTACAGGAAACTGTAATAGCCAAAGATTAGAAAATAAAAACACACAGGAGATGAAAGAAATAGAAAGCAGAATTAAATAATTCTGCTTTATAACATAATTGTATATATTTTCATATCTGTAAATGCACAACAAAGTAGATGGTTTATACAGTTACGAATATTAACAAATAGACTGCTACAAAGTCTTGTTGCTGCTTAATAAAAGAAAAAAAAAAAACAAACACATTTATTTCCATGAAAAAAAGAAAATAAATTAAATGTTAAGAGTGGTAACAGTACTTTGTGATAGTTCTAATGTTGAATGACAATTTTGAAAAGTTTAATATTTTTGTGAAAGTTGATAATTTAATATTAATGTAATTGCTTTCTCATTAAAATTACGTATAAAAAAGATGTTATTTTGAATAATTAATTTAGATTTTTTTTTGGTTTAATCTAAAAATAATATCTTATTTGATCAGATTTTTAAATTATAGATTTAAATGAACCAAATATTGAACAATTTTATATTTTTTTATATTTATAATTGTTATTGTTAAGGTCAATTAATGCTGGTTTGTCCTAGAAATGTTTCTTGGCTTCAGGCAAAGTTTGAGAAAGCAAAAATTATGATTATAATAAAATTAATGATTAATTTTTAGAAAGAAATTTTGTTGCACTTAATATTTAAACAACTTATTAGAAATTATTGTTTAATAGTTTGTCCTGTGATGAGCTGGAAATTATCGTTTATAACACTTACCAAGAAACTATCTAATCATCAAGAACGTTTTTTTTTTTTTTTTGAATTTTTTAAAGATTTGAATGAATTTTAACTGTTCTGTTTTATAAAATTCAATTGTTAAATTTGTCATGGAAAAAATAAATCCTAAGAATTTGATATCGGAAATTTAAAAAAAAAAAAAAACTTGAACAATATAAACTCATATTAAAAAGCTAAGTACAAAGTAAGCGGTGTAATTTTGCATTATATGCCTAAGTTTTATTTAGAAGTTGAAGAATAATAATAAAATAATTAGTCATAATCCATGAAAAATAAATTCATTTATAGATTAATGATATATTTAATTATAAAATGTGAAAGTTTGGTGAAGTAGAACAGTTAAAATCCAACATAATATCAGAAAAGTTATTTAATAGAATAGAATTGTAGTTTTTATACCAACTAATAGTGCAAAAAAAAAAAAAAGGTCTACGAATCAATCAGATGATTTCTTTGTTTTGGTTGAATAATCTTCTGAACACATTTCTACACGTTAATCACTGATAGCACTTGTGAATTTTGAAAATTCCCATTGACAAAGCAGGAAGTCCTTTTAATCATAAAAAGTCACATCTTTAATATTAAGGAATTAAAATTAAAAATAGAAGTACAGTGATGGTATGTGTCTGCTTTTTTTTTTTTTTTGGTGCTTTATTCCCGGAAATGGTAATTAAAAGTTTGCATTTTTGATTACATTATACGAGTTTTTAAAATTATAAAATTGCAGTATATTTTCTGTACTTTTGCTTTTTTTATTTATTTTTCTGAATTCCATATCAAGTTTTGTAATTTCATATTTTTGAAAGTAATTTACTATTTATGTTACAATGTAGAATTTTTTTTTAGTTTCAAATTCCCCTTACAGTTTCAAGTCTTACTGAAAAGCTTCAAATATTTATTTAGAAATGTAAATAAATAATAAAAACAATATTAAATATTGTTATTTTGTTTCATCAAATATTTATTGTCCATTAAAATAATAAAAAAATATTGGAAGCCTAATTAAAAATTTCACCTGTGATAGGAAGTTTTTAAAGTCATTTTTAATGAATAAAATTAAAAGATGTTAAAACTAGAGATTCCATATTACTTAATTTTTTTATTTTACTTATTTAAAATAAATATCTTTTCCTAAATATTTGTATGTGCATTCATTTACCTATTTCATATTCATCCCTATGAAAAATATGACCATCCTATATTGTTAAACAGAAATGTATTTGAAAATTTTTACATGGTTGCATCTGTTCATGTGTAAACTCTAAAATAACAAGAATTAAAGGTAAGAATATTCCAACTATATAGAACAGCAATTTTATTCCGATTTTTATCTTTTGCTCCCAGGAGACACCTTTAGGGGTTCAATGATTAGATATGAAAATTTATGTAACATAAATTAAATTTGATAGTTTCCATTAAGCAACAGTTTTGTTTGTCTGTTAGTTCTGGTCAAAGATCCCAATACATAAAACACTATTTTTGATTTTTTTGCATGATTGGTAGATCTAAAATTTTATTTTTGTTCACTTAAAGAAAGCCGGAACAGTAAAATGAATGAACTTAAAGCTGGATATTTCAAAGATGTATTTATACTATCTAAATAATAATGTATAAATCATTTTGGCATTTCACTAAGATGCTTGAACAGTCATATTTCCAACTTATTCTTTGTTGAAATCATATACCAAATTAAATGTCTCCTCATGCAGGTTGATAACACAATAGAGCCAATCAAAGTCACATTATTGTTGCAACGTTTTCCAATATCCCGGGTGTTGCATTTAGATGTTTTGAGTCATGTGAAACATGCTTTGTTTGTTCTGGTTTTCTATAAAGTTTTCTCTCCTTTAAAGGTAAGTTTCATCTTTTACTTAAAATCAATCTGAAACAAACCTATCTCCTTTGTTTTGACCTTCAGGGGTGAGTTTTGTCATGTCAGACCAGTTCAAATATTTTTTGATTCACTGAGGCATAAAATTCAAATTTATAAATAAAACTTCCTTCTAATTTCTAATTATGTAATAAAGATTATTTGTAGAATTTCTTTCTGGAATCATAATTAGAAAAAGAAAAAAAAAAAGTTAATCAAAATTTTTTTTTAGAAACAGCAAGATCAGTTATCCAGATGAAAATCCTCAAAATACTTTAGAGCAATATTGTGAACAAGTTTTGAAGAGCAAGTGAAGAAGAAGAAGTATATGAATTAATTGTGGAAAAAATGGGAAAATGTCATTAATAGACGACATATCCTTGATTTTTAAGAACATGATGGGATTGAAGATCTTGAAGTGCAATGAAGTTGTAATCCAGAAGGAATTAGTGAAGCATTATCATCTCAATCTTACGAGCTTTGGCTGTTAAATTCCAAAAATTTCAAGAAACAATTTATGATTTATATATAAGATAAGAAAGACCCATGAACTTGCCTCTTGTAAGTAGCCGAGAGGGAACGTCAAAAATTAAATTTAAGCAGCATTTATAAAGGACATACATCTATTTGGAATGTCTAGCTTTAAGTTTCTCCAATTTACTGTTCCAGCTTTCTCAAAATCAAAAAAAAAAAAAAAAGCTTTGATCTATGCCTACTGCACTGTCTCGTGTGGAACTGAACTAAGCCTAGCAGACAGCATCTCCCTTTGGACAAAAATCATCAGACTTACAAGGAATATTAAACTTAAAAAAGCATTTGAAGCAGACAGAGTGGACGCATTTTACATTACAGAATTACTCGATTAAATTAAAAAAATATTTTATTTCATTTCTTAGTTTCATATACATACATGAGGCAAACTAAAGAAAAAAAAATTAACAACCATTAATTTTCTTATTTCTTTACTTAGCTGTGTTGCATGAAAGTATGTAGTTATATAGTTATTTTATTTTTAGTTGTCATTAATGAAGCAATCACATTACCATTGGAACTTATCTTTTTTTTTTTTACTTGCTAAGTTGCTTAAAAGTCAGTCATTTTATTTTTACTTTGTTGTTGTAGTTCAAGATGGTTGGTGAACTCGATTCAATTTTTAACAACAGATTCTCTTAACAATGTCAGCCATCTTGTAACCATGCCGTCTACAAAAGGAGGGGTTGGGGAATAACCAAGCTCCTACGTCAGCGTAACCAGTCATATGACAACCATAACCAGAGTGGTAGTAACAACAACAGAAGTTATCATTTACAGACATGCCCTTGTCAAACTGTGAAGAAATTGCTTCATGACACCTTTGCAATGATCACATGATATGCAGAGCTTTTCCAGATGTGTGGCCTCCACGATCTCCATACTTGAATCCCTATGATTTCTGGCTGTGGGGATATCTGAAAGAGAGAGTCTTTATCAGGAAGGTTTATGGTCTGTATCTGATCAGAAGGCATGATCCAGCATGTAATTGACTTTCCTGGAGCATATTCTTTGAACACTACATAAAGTATTAGTGTGTTGCATTTCAGAATATATTGTAAGAGCCGTATTTTTTGCCTGATGGCAAAACTTTGATCCAATTTTTTTTTTAATTGGAAATCGCTGTCATATGGATAATTCCATTGAAAAGATAATCGTGCTTGGGAAGGTAGAGGGGAAGAGAAGAAGAGGAAGACAACGAAGAAGATGGTTGGAAGATATAAAGGAAGCTACCGGGAATTCTTTGCAACAACTAAGATATGCAGCAAATGATAGATCTGTTTGGAGAGCCTTGTACATGAGGTCACCAGAAGTCGTAGACGACTTGATGGAACCTAACAACAACAAAAATGGTCTAATTTCATCTATACTAATTTTCCTTGAGATATGTTGATTAGAACCTGCTCCAAGCTGAGAAGGGTCACTTTAATTCATTATCAAACGGCGTAGATCAGTGTTTCCCAACTTTTTTTGTGCTATGCCCCACCTAAAGTATCTAAAGTATGCTATGCCCCACCAAAAAAAAACCAACGACTTTTTAACTTTTACAACAAAAAAAAAAAACGATTTTTTAACTTTTACAATAAAAAAAAAACGACTTTTTAACTTTTACAACAAAAAAAAAAAACACAATTATCCACTTTCCAATTGCCCCCCCTGTGGGCCGTGCGCCCCACGTTGGGAAACAGGGGTGTAGATGGAAGAATTAACATACAATTGACTAAGCTAAAATCAACTGTTATTTTTTTTAAAAACTGTCAACAAAAGTGAAAATCTATATTACTAAAATCTGTTATTTCTCTGTCTGTCTGTCCAGCGCAATTTCCTGAGCGAATGGAAAATAGAAATAATTTTTACAATGAAACGTCCATGTCAGGAATCGAACCTACAACCTTCTGATCTGAAGTCAGACGTCTTCTCCATTAGGCCAAGGTGACTACTACTCACTTTATATTGTTTTTTGACTTATATGTCCTTCCCCTTCCCTCAATCAATAATGAATGAATTCAACCTTTTTTTTTGTTGAATCTCAAGATTTTTTATTTATTTCCGATCCGTCTATTTATTTGTAATTCGAAAATGACAGTTAGAACTATAATTGCCGAAATGTTGGAATATAATATTCTTACATGATATTGAAAAACAAGCACGTGTACACAGGAGATGTTTGAATAAAAAAAAAGTCAAGAAAGAAAGAAGCCCTATTTTTATTAGATAGAATACTGAAAAAATCACTATTTGTAACTCAAGAACTGCTGAAAAGTATATCTATCACTAAAGTTTACTAAAATCTTTTATATGTCTGTCTGGTGCAATTGTTGTAATTTGTGAACATAGAAATAATTTCTACAAGTTTCCTACAAGTTCGCTACGGGAATCGAACATGCAGCCTTACTTTCCGAAGTTAGACGTCTTAGCCGTTAGACCATTAGGACTACATTCTGATCTCTATAAAAAATAAAAATATATCATAGATATATGATTCACACGCTGGTTCTTAAAGCGGTCGTGGATTGAGAGAATATAGACATCAAAAATTAAATTAAAAAAATATCGCAGTTCTCGAACCCTTAACTTTATCAACTCTGCCTGATTTACTGCAGATGCCTGAAATGTTGATCTTTTGTTCGGCATGTGTAAGGAAAGATGAAATAAGAAGATACAGATTTTGCCAAACGTGCAGTGTCCTAACTAAAGTTCCTCTTGAAAGATCAGAATTTTTGTTACTCTTAAACAGGTGTATGGCTCCACATGTTTCCAGAATGTCTTTATTATGCTAGGAATTAGAATTTGCACTATTGTGGAATTTTATAATCCACTAATTCTATTAAAAAAAAAAAACAATTTTATTCTGAAAATATTTCAAAATCTCTGAAAGCTTCTCTAATATACAGAAGTTTACAAAAGAAAGTTGTCAAGTTTCATAAATTATTCATTTAATACTTTGCCATACAAATAAATTTTGCAATAATCATTCAGTAAAAGTATTTTTTTCCTTTTAGATATTTAACCTCTAGGGAAAAGCGAAATGTCCCTTTTATGTCTAAGAAATTAAATGTCATTCCCTTCATCTTCAGTATTATTATACTAATATGATTAAATAGATGAATGACAGTTTTCAAACAAAGTAACCGTTTCATTTTCAGTACTTTAGACAGTATTGTTCTATCAGTGGACTTTCTGAATGTGTTTTTATTTTAGATTTAGTCACAACACCTGATAAATCGATATACCTAATATAATTTTTTTTTTTGAAAACCAGGCTGTTTATATTAAAAATGATGCAAATTTCTAGTTATTTGATATCAACAATTGTTGAGTGGTATTATGCAAAAACAAACAATCAGCTGGAAGAATTGGAAAAAGGGAGAGAAGAATAATTCGAAAGATATTAGGGCCGAGATATGAAAACAATAAATGGAAATTAAGAACTAATAAAGAGATATATGATAAAATAGAAAAAAATCACGGACACTATGTGGAAAAGAAGACTAACCTTCTATGGGCATCTCAAAAGAATGGAGAAGGGAAGACTGACCAGACGAATATTCAATTATTTCGACAGGAACCCCAAGACACAGCTTACTTGGATTAAGGAGATTGGTTTGACGGAGGAAGATATTGTGGATAGGGGCAGATTTAGAAAAAAGATCAAAGAATTTAAGGGGTTCCGGGAAAGAGAAAAAAGAAAAACAGGAGCTTCATGGACTGATGAGAGAAGGAAAAAACAGTGAAAGAATGAAAAGATACTAGAGCGAGAGAAATAAGAAACATTGAGCTTCACGAGCTATTTCACACGGTCCTCAGATGGCCAAATTCGAAGAAAGAAGAATATCAAATCATCTTTTTATGGTTTGCTATTTAGTTTTTAAGTTTTCTGTGATCAGGTTTTTTTTTTTACCTTCTAGGACCACACTTCTGGAAATAAGGCAATATCTTATGCACATATCACTGATCTTATTTTGGCCCTTATTTACACAGTCTGCTTTACTCTTTAAGCACATCAAGAATATCAGTTCAGATATTAACTATAAATAAAACAACAGAAATGAAAAATTAGGTTGTCAACTACTTTATTTATATATAAATTACTTGATCAACAATATTGATCTACATGATTGTAGTTCTGACAAAATATATTTCCAACGTTTACTTAAACAATAGTAGAATGAAAATACTTTACAAACATTGCATTTTTGTTTCTTTAGAAAAATAAGTTTAAAGATTTTATTTATTTTTTTATATATTAAAGTGAGTATACATCATCATCAATACAAATATTGTAATGTATGATGACAGCGATTTTGTTTTAACTGACAAAACCTAATTGTTGTTCTTAAACACTGATCAATCAATGAACATGATTATTCAATTATAAAGTTTTAATCTCGAGATCACAAAGACATGATTTTTCTTATCTGGCAAGCAATCAAATTAGTATTAATGTATGTTACGACAGCTAGAAAGAAATACAAACTGTTATAAAATGAACTAAGCATTAAGGCTATGAAAAATTACAGTTATGTTTTTAATGGGGTAAGTTCTGAAGTGAAATAATGCTAATGGATATAAAATCAAAAATTTTACCTACAAAATAAATTACAAAGTAGTGTCTTTTATAAGTTATTATACATTTTTGAAGACCCATTAAATAATGAAATCACTAATGGAAGCTGCTCATGAATCTTTTGTGCCTGATGAATTGCTCTCCTACTTTTTATTAGTTTTGTTATCTACACTTGATTAAAAACAATTTCTTGCTTAATTACAAATATCTGGATTATCATAACTAATGTAATTCCAAAGTTCATAAAAAGCAAAAAAAGGAGATTAAAACATCAAATAAATCAACAGGTTCAAAGTGAGCATCTACAGCCCAGCTGCTATATCAGTAATTCAAACTTATACTAAGTACAAACTTTTTTTTTTTAAATAAACTAACGAAACACCAAAACCTTGTGAAAACTGTTTAGCACTGGCTTGCTACAATTTCTTACGAACTAATCTAACAGTCTTCAACAAGATAATCAAATATTAATCCTGAGATTCTAATTCTGATCATATTTCAAACCTGAAACAAGTGCATCCAAAATTTTAGTACAATATGTCTTCCGGATGAATAATTTAAAGTTCTAAATGGTTATTAAATTAAAATTTCATTTATTTGTATTTACAGCCATCTTATTTTTGTTTGAGAGAAGTTTAAGCTGTTTTTGAATTAACATAATCAAGGTATTCTCGGCCAACCAGAATCATACCAAGACTAGATGACAAAGCAAAAATTCCTCGAATAAATGCATTTTCTGGCAGAATCACTTTAGTAAGAGCCCATAGTAAGATAGATCCAAAATTGAAAATTAATGACCCATACACACTATACATGATGCGATTTGTTAATGGTGCACTGGCAAGATGTTTCCTGCTGAACAGATAGAGGCCGGTTCCCACGTGTGCATTAAACAGCAAACTGTTGGCGACAATGTGCTTTGAATCTCCAGCAACACTACAAAGAAAGAAAAACAATATCACTTTATCTTAAATTAATCAGATTTTTTTTTTTTTACTTAAAATTTTTTAAGCAAATGTTTTATTATTTTATTTACTTCATTCATACATTCAAAGGGATAAAAGTTATTGTATATCTTGATGTCAGAAACCATGACTAATTGTGAAGTTCCTCAAAGAACTGAAACCTGTTTTTTTGTGAAATATGTTGCAAACATGTAAAATACATATCACTATACTTATCATAAAATCAAATATGATAGCATTATCATTTTCATTCAGAACCGTTCTTTTAATTTTAAAAGATCCACTGATTCAAAATTTATTAGCAGGGAAATAAGAACATACAGGGGTGGACATAATAATATGAACATCCACATAAAAATCGGCCATTCTTCATTTGCGTAGCAGAGCCATGCCATCTAGAATAGATGCCACCTAATGGCCGTGAAGGCGGAGATATCAGTCAATCAGCAGCAGTTGTACGGGTTGCATGTGAAAATTGTGCTAGAAGTGAAACGCCGTTACGTCCGACTTCTCAGACTTCGAAAGATGCAAGATCATTGGAGCGCGCCTCACGGGAGCTTCAGTGACGAAAACAGCCAACCTTGTGGGTGCTGCAAGAAGCACTGTGATTACTGTTATGACAGCCTACACAAAACATAGTAAGATGTCATCTGCGAAACAGAACAGTGGGCAAAACCTCACTGACAGGGTGTTGAAGCGGAAAGTGACCCGACAGCACAAGACAACGGTGTTCCAGATAACCTCCGAGATGAATACCCATTTCCAGGACTCCTTATCAACCAAAACTATCCAACGCGAACTGCATGCTGCAAACATTCATAGCAGAACGGCTATTCCAAAACCTTTGGTGACACCGTGAATGTGTTGAAGCAAAGGCAATGGTGCTGCAAGCACAGACACAACAGCAGTGGGGACACGGCGTTTGGCCTGACAAATCTGCATTTTCATTATTTCAGGCCACTGGATGTGTTTTTGTGGAGAATGCCTGCAGAAGCTTTTCATGTTGACTGCCTCCTTCCTTTCTGAACTAGAGACTGCTCTGTATGAGGAATGGCTACATATTCCCTTGAACTGTGTATGACCTGTATTTGTCCATCCCATGTTGGATAGAAGCTGTAATTCAGGTGAAGGGTGGGTCAACACCCTATTAATAAAGATTATGTGTCGTTTTGCAGGTGTTCATATTATTTTGTCCACCCCCTTCCATTCAAACAACAATTTCATAAATTTTGGAAAGTAAGATTATTACTAACAGATTATTATATGAAATAGGAATCTCAAACTTAAATTTATTAAAATATATTATGGAAACTTAACACAGTAAATCAAAACAACAACCACTGACACAATGCTGCTGCAAAAGATCAGCAAGCTTATAGCTGTCTGTTTTCATGAAATAAGAGAATGAGACCTCATAAACTCTGTCTGCGCTCGCTTCATTGTAGCCTTTTATGAGATAAACCAGCTAGTAATACAAATGCTTGGAATAGTAGTCAATCAGAACTGAGTAAAAAATATAGAGAATAATTAAGAATTTCATATCCAAACTTCTTGATTGTCTTCTTTACCACATTTAGATACATATTGCTGTATAGCAGTAAGAAGCCTCATCATCTTGATTAGATGGCTAATCTTTTTGATTAGCTTCAGCACTAAATCCAAAGCAATACAGAGCAGAAATGATCCTCTGACCACGTTTTAAGAAGATCTATGGATAAAATCAATAGTGATTCTCCATGCAATTACTATGACTTTCTTCTGATAAAGCATCAATTTAGGAAAGTACAAGTGGTGAGAAGCAGTCCCAACGGAGACCTCATATTTTTTGAAATAAAGGAACATAAATTATGTTAATGGAATTTAAAATCCCAAGTTTTAAATCATTTTAAAAGCAGCAAAAATTGATCACTTCTTTTTGTTTAGTTAAAAAATTTAATAAATAGTGATGAAATAATAATATTGCATTTTATGAGATCTAAAAGATAAAGTTTTAATCTATGTTCCTCATATTCAGAAAAGTAGTGTACAAAATAAAAGAGTGAAAATTTTTTTTTTAGGAATTAAGATTCCTTTTAGGCTTCTGATACTTGTATCAGAAGCCTTCTAATCCGGTTTGTCTGTCTGTGTGTGGACAAGTATCATTAAATTATCATTAGCAACAATCACAATAATTGCGTCTTTTGCATGCGCAACAATCACATTTATAATACAGCTCTAAAACAATCACGATAATCATGTCTACCTTTTGCATTCGCAACAATCACATTTATAATAATAAGGAAATTAAAGCAATATCAATTATATTGTCGTATACGTATCAGAAGCCGTTGCAAAGCATTGCGATTGGTTTACTAATCGCTGTCATTACCTTGTTTTCTCTAAAAACAAGGTAACTGTTCTTCACTTTTAAGCTACGTTTCATCATAAAGGTTACTTGCAAATTGTATAAAATTTTACATCTGATTATCCGAATCCTCATTAAATAATAAATGCTGAAAAAAACGCCTTTATCTTTGCGAAACTTAACACGATTTTTATTTATCCACTTTGATGCAATTTCGTATTGCCACAGATTTCTGCTTGGAAATTGCGACAAATGGGTATATTTAATTGTGGAAATGATGAGGGTTTTGTCGATTTTTGGGGAACCACACCCTATAATTGGATATATATTAATTTTGGAAAAAAAATTCTGAAAAAAAAAATATGAATTAGGCTAAACGAGATAGGTGGCGTTCGCATCGTGTGATGCCGCAAATTTGTTACGTTTTTGTTATTGTTTCTTTCTAAAAAAATATTGTTGTCGTTTTTCAAATATTTGCAGGGGAAAGGTTAATGTGTGAAGCGAGCAAGACCAAATTTCTAAAAAGAAATATAACAAAGATAAACAGTCCTCGAAGAAATTAATTCGTTGTTTATCAAATCTATCATTATTGCGACTAATCAATTGTTAAATAGTTGGATATTTTACGAATGATTTATAATAATCGGAGAGTTAAATTTAAAGACGCAATTTCTGTTTACAAATACATGACGTGCCGTGGATGCATTATTATCAGATCAGTTATTAATAGGCAAGATCGTCTACCTTGCTAAGAAGTCGGGATTAAATATATGCAGTGAAAACGTAGTATAGCTAACAGAACCGGCAAGTGGAATATACCAGTACAGGACATTATCTTGAGAGGGACGCGGAAAGTTCATAAATTTCGACACAGCAGCTAAACATTTCTTGGGTTCTTCAGAAACCGCATCTTTTTTCTCCTTGGACTGCGCCATGTTGAAGGCATCCGGCATCCCATTCACATATCCTCGAACACGCTTTCATTTATTTCTCTAATTCGCAACTTGTCTTTTTTTTTTGCTTTATAAATGGCTATTTTATCCTTTGTTTTGTAATAAAATTGCAAAAAGAAAACTGTAAAAATGCATTTTTTAAAAACGTTGGAAATTACATGATTGACTGTGAATCAGGGTACGTGACGTCATGACCACAAAATCAAAAAGGCTTACCGAGATGAGGGATGTTGACAGGGATTGTTTAGTTTAGGGTTAGTATTTATTTCCAGAAAGATAAAGAGAAGATCTTTCAGGATGCCGGTACGGAAATATCGGAGAGATAAGAGTGAAGTCAGCTGTTGCTTGAAGTATCTCATATTTGGATTTAATGTAATATTTTGGGTGAGTATATTAAGCAATGAATTACTACTATCCTGAAACAAACAATGAATCTCTTTACACTCAGTTTAAGGTTTTGTGTTTTACAGATTGCATTTTATAGATATAAGAAAACCATCTTGTTATTTAGAAAATGAATTTTAAATTCTGCCTTAAAACAAAATCCATTGCTTAGTGATTTGTCATCTTTGCCCTGGGGCAACTGAGCTAAGCAGAAAGTGATTCATATTCGACCTTAATCAATGAAAAACTCACTCAAACGAAGAGAATCTGATTTCAAAATAGTTTTTGCATTGTCTGCCTTTACATTAAAATAAACAAAACATTTAGATGTAATCACAGCACGGAGAAAGCTTAGCCATCCAGCCCTTCTGGATGCTTTCGGTTTTTTTATTATTATTGTTATTATTTCTCAGATGGGCTAATGATCTTTGCTGTTTATTTATTTCGAGGTTATTCAGCTTCACGTCACGAAATGGCAAGTCTTTCGTGAAAATTTCTTCTAATTCGTGTTAAACGTCCCTTTTTAAGTCTTTCGAGAAGAGAGAGAATGGATTCTCATTAGAAAATTGGTTCGACGAATTTGTTTGAGTTGGCATCTAGGGCCTTTAATTGATTGTATTATCATCATTTTCTGTGAATTAGCTTGCGTATTTGATATTCATAGAAATTGAAATTTATAAAATTAAAACTTAAGTTTCAGTTTTAGAAAAAAATAAAAATTATTTATTTTAAAAGGAAATTGAATATTATTTCTGTTTCTTTCGATAGAGGTTTGACCTCCATAATTTATTGATTGATAAATCGAATATTTTAATGATAAAAACACATCAGGTGATCATTACAAATCAGATTATTAAGATTAAAAATAAAAGGTACAGGTTAAAGTTCTGACGTTATCTTTGTAAATAAGCTTAAAGATCTGCTTGATAAATTGCAAAAGTAACATATTTTCGGAATTTAAATTTGTAAAAAAAAGAAAGAATGCTAATTGAATGATTTATTATAATATAGAAGTTTATTTAGACTTCTGTTAACTTTAGTAATCAATACTATTCGAAATTATTAAAAAAAAAAAAAAAAGAATCAGTTTCTGATAAAGATTTGACATGATAATATTATTCTCTGGATTAAGAGAATTCAATAATATATAGCTTCCTGTTCTTATTCAATATAGCCTACATAGGTTTATAAGTTCATGCTTCTAAAATTGCTTTTAAAAAGCAAGAAAACTAAATTTGGAAAGATAATGAAATTTTCTTATCACATAAATAATTACTTTCATAAAATTTTTGAACTATTCTCTCTCTATCATGAAAGAAGAAGGGGTAGTATATTAAATGCCAGTTTTAGACGGTTCAGTTTTTTTTTTTAATTTCTCCGGATAATAAGTGAATTTCGTGATGTACATTGGTTCATTGAATATGCAGTTTCCTTTTGAATCATTTATTTTATTGCCTCTAGGCTAAGGATATCCTTTGCAATTCATTGACGGTCATTTAGCATGTCAGTACACTTGTTGGTGTAAAATGTACATTGACCTTTATAACAGAAAAAAAGCATCATTTTGTTGAAAATACAAATTTAGTAGCATTTATTTATTGATGGAAGCTTAATTGAACATCCATGTTTTGATTTAATATAATAGTTATTTATTTAATAATAATAGAACAGATTTACAAAGATGATATGCTTCTGTTTATTTTTACATGAAATGGTTTTTAGAATTATGAAAAAAAAAAGTCTTAGTTTTTTTTTTAAATCTATATGAGGTCATATGCAAATGACTATACTTCAAAAGTAAAGATTCTATAGATAAAAACAGTATCTACAAATTATTCAATTCACAATTTTTTTTTTGTGATTTTCTTAATATTGTGTTCCACAGCCACATCAATTCAAAGTTTAGATTTATCTAGTTTGTGTTTGATATTTAGAATTTTGCTCTTTGCAAATGGAGATTTTGTTAAATGTCTTTTTAACTGATTGGAAAATATGATAAACACCTTAATCCTCCTAATCCTCATTTACTTCCTGAAGAATGATATGGAATTGTTGGTTGAATTCCTTGGTTTCTGATTGTATACTGGTGACCTACAGTCAGCATCCCAAAAATTTCAGGTCATTTCACACTGCACTGAATTCAAGAGGATTTTGAGATCCCATTTATCTTCTTCAGAAGAATGAGCACAATTTAAATGAAGAAAATATTCTGAAGAAATTTAATTCCTTTTTATTACTAGTTTATTTTGTTAATTTGAATTATTCGGCCATTTCATTATATCCCTTTAAAATGATCTCGCATATAAATCTAGTAATTATTCTTTCTGTTATTCTGAAAGCCAACTAAAGTAAATTTCATTGTTTAAAGAAATTCCTAAGTAAACTCAATTAGAAAAAAAAAATGATATAACAGGAAATATATATTTCCTTTATATATTATATATATTTCTATTATATTATATTTATATATAATACAGGAAATATATTATATTTATTTCCTATATTTTTTTTTTACAGTGATAAATGAACTGTCTATGTCTTTCACAAATTCTTTTCAATGATTTATTTCATTTTTATTATATCTTAATTCTACATCAATTCCTACTATCATTCACTTAAACCCAAGCAACCACCTGCTAAAGTCAGATTAATACATGTTTGCACATAAAAGCAAACTTTTTCAATATATCTACCATCATCTACTTCATCCTCAAGACTTTTATCACAATTTTTATGGGTCCTATCAGTTTAATAAAAAAAAGACACCTTTTTGTTTTAATTCTGAAGATTTTCCAAAGATTATGTAGACATTTTGCATTCAATTCAGTTGATTGGTTGATGCTATTGGTTTGATTAAATTAATTAAAATTAATGATATTATCCAGAAATCTCATCACACAAACCATGCATCATTATCACCAATTTCAACAATATTTTATTTAGAACACAGTAAACATAAGAGGAATTTAATAAAGACGGAAAAAAAAATAGTCTAAAAACAATTAAAATAGAAAAACAGTGTCACATTTTTAATTTTTAAAGGCTCCCATAAATTACTCTAGGTGCAAATCATTAGACAGCCGTATTTCTTCTTTTGCTTTCAGGACAATGCTTTTAAGAATTCCCATTAGATACATATTTGATACATTGCTTGTGTTTGTCATCTTCCATGTCTTGCTTTGAAATTGAACAGTGCTCATTTAAATAATTATTCAGCCATGGTCTATCTCTGACCATCTATCACCAACTTCTTCTTTCTAAACTGAAGTGCCAAAATATTAAAGAGCCAGCAGTAAGCTGGATGTTTCCGACTCATGCCCCCAGGTGCAATAAATGGCCGTAGCCCAATGGTGTGCGAGTTACATAAGAAATAAAGAATCATGCCCATTGAGAGGCAGTGTATATGTGATAACTGTGGAACATGATCAGGATTTTCACCAGTTGATCTTGGGCAGATTGTAGGGGCAGTCCATCTACCAGGTGGCCAGTGCTCTTGGATTTTTTTTTCAGACCACAGTAGGAACGGTATACCAGGAACATGTGAATTCAGGATAGACATCGGCAGAATGTCAACACTGCAAACACCCTCAGGTGTTGCAAGAACAGGACCATCGGCTACTGACAAGGATGGTAACCACCCAGTGCAGACGAACATTGCGTCAAATCACATCACTATTCAATCCTGAGTCGTCTCAACCCATCAGTCAATGCACTATATAGTGTACACTTTGTTCCATAGAATTTGGTATTGTCGACGAACACAGATACTATTGTTGAAATGGTTTGCATATGGTAATGTGCCTTACCTGGGCCAGAGAATATTGACGATGGACCATGGATCACTGCCACTGTGTCACCTCGTTTGAGGAAGCACTGTTTCAGGAGTTTTGAGCAGATGGTTGTTTGTGTGTGGAGAAGATCGTATGAGGCAATGGATCCCTTTCGTCAACAAGGTGTTTTGCAAGCTGGTGGTGGCTCTGTAATGGCATGGGGTGTGTTCTGTTGGAGCTTGCAAGGACCTGGAATCTGCCTTGACAGGTGCAACATACACAAATCTTGTTGCAGACATTTGCACCCCTTTATGCTAGCTGTGTTCTCCAGTTGGGATGGTGTGTCCCAGCAGGATAATGCAACCCTGCATTGAGCTGGGATGACACAGAACTAGTTCAGAGAACTCTATGAACTTCCATTTACTCCTGTTGCCCCCATGCTCCCTGGATTTGTATCCCATTGAACATGTATGAGACACTTGCTGAGACATTTGCTGACACTCAATGCCGTGCAGCAATACCAAACAAACACAACTGCGTTATGGACAGCCATTGAATGTGCCTGGCTGGATATATCCATGCATCGACTCCAACACTTGTCAACTTCATGTTATGTCACGTAACCCTGTCTCTTTGTATGGGCAAAGGGAGTAGCTACATGTTATTAGCTCTACTGTTTTGGTACTTCAGTTTATGCCAGCTGATCCCATGATTCTTTTGCTCCTGTTCATGAGGACTTTTCCAGTTACTTCACTGACTTCTTTGCTTTTGTATTATTAGTTTTCACCATGCTACTTCAAACTTCATTCATCATTTCCAAGTAAGCCTACTGATTCCAAAGGTAGCTATGATCAACCCTCGAAAATTTTTGCCTAAACCAACTCGCATATGGAAATTTACACTCGCTAGGTAATTAATGGGAGGGGGGGTGCAACATTTCATATATATATATGATATACCTATACTAGCAGCGGAACCCGCCCGATTGGTAGGTGTATAAAATTTGGCCGAACTAAAAATAGAACTGGGGTTGTGATTGGTGGTTGACGAATGGTGAATGGTGAAGGGTAACGAAAACTTATATCATGAAATACCCCTCGTGGGAGTTCACATCCCGGTGAATTTGAATAGGCGGTAGCTGGTAAATTTGAATTGGCACAGCAGCCAAGGTTTTGAATTTAGGAAAAAACCGATTTGCGAGATAATTTTTTCCACTCGCAAGCACCTAATTTCTACTCGCAAATTGCAAGTTTGCGAGTGGGATTTTCAAGGGTTGGCTATGACGATACAATTCATATTTAGCCATCTTTTTACCTGATTCACTTTGTCCAGCCTCAAGTCATCCTGTTGCTTTCCATATTCACATAAATGTAATATGTCTTTTATTTTTGAAAAAAAAAAATGTAATTTTGACTTTTTGAAAAATGTAATCTCAAACAAGATGCAAATGTGAATGGAAACTGCTGCAGAACTGAGCTAGTTTTTGTAATGAACAGGTTTAGGACTGAGTTTTGCAGATTGGACATCGTTATAGATTCTTGTGTAGCACAAGTTTTTATGTTTTGTTTCAAGTAATCTAAATAGATTTTTGCATTTGTTACACTGGTGGTCGAAACTTAAATACCTCAAAAAGTTGGGTTCAAGCAGAACTACATAAGAGTAATTTAATCACTGAAAAAAGTGAAAAAAATGCACATTTTCACAACCACAAATTACACACAATAGCTTGTTGTCACTGGGAATCTTGAGACAATGGTTTTGATGATATTAACATAATCAGACAGATGTATCAAGTTAATGAACAGTTTAGATGGTGTGGAATGTTATGTATCTCACTCTTCCTCCTGCCACCAAAACCTCAAAGTACAACAAGAAAATTTGCTACAGCCAGGGAAGATTCTATCCTTGGCCAATTATGTATTTTGCACTAAAGGCATTTAAATAAAGCATTAAAAGGAAAAAGAAAAAAGAGAAGCCATTTAGGCAGAAATAGAGGGATTTATTGCACTGGTGAAATGGATTAAATTGCCAAAAAAAAAAAGCACTTTCCAAAACCATACCATGAGTTAGTAAAGTACAACTGCTCCGTTAACAAGGTTTTTACAAGACCAGTTACTTAGTTGAAGACCCAGAATTTATATCACTTCTATGTAGTTCTGTTTTGTTGCAACTGAAAGTTTTGAGAATTTATTTTATCTGCAGTGATTTTATTTTCTTGATATATGCCTAGAATCATTTTATCTGAATCTTTCATTTGTATAATACTTCTATAGAAATTGTTTACATTATTGATTGATAATGCTTTTCCGTATACCGTATATGCTCCAATAGAGGCCCCCGGCGCTTAATATAGACCGGCTGCTATTGGAGGCCGGCCATTATTAATAAAAACTTTCAAAATGAAATATTTTTACACATAAATACCGACTAATATTATAAACAGCTACTTTATTTGAATTTCACATGCTACATTAGACTGTTAAAGATAAATGGCAATGTCTTTCTGTACCTTTCGCTGCTATTCATCGTCCGAATCTGCAATGACGGGCGGCCGCCTCACTGGAAGTTTCTTTCGAGTATTCCAGCGCACGAATCTTAAAGGCAATGTCAAATGACCGTTTCGGCGGCATTTTGTAAGGCAGTGTACCGTTAGGTATTACGCACGACTATAAAGATACGGACGCTTACACTAGTACCGGTAGGCAAATATCAAAGACCCGGCTACTGTTAGAGACTGGCTACTATTCGGCCGTGACCCCTCAGCAGCCCGGTGCTTATTAGAGACCGGCGACAATAAGAGCCTCTGCGTTTATTGGAGCATATATGTTAATCCTATTACAAACTTTCTCAATTTTTCAATGATTTCAAGATTTCAATTAAAATCTTGGATCTCATTTCATATGAGCACTTAAAAAGTTTGTAAGCTAACACAAACTATAAAGAAACCCAGGGGTTTTAAACACATCCCATAAATGGTGGCTAAGGTAATGCTCTGCTGATTGGGACAAAAATGATGCTGCTTTCTTGGTTCCTGCTTCATATTATTCCCTTGTGAGCATTGTTCTTTTGGTTGCCTTTCCTTTCCATTTATAATTAGTGATTTGTTATTGTTGTTGTTGTTATTATTGTTGTTCAACAGTTTGGCTAGTTATATCTTCAACCACAATAAATGGCAATTATTGTAGACTGTTTCAGAAAATAAATGTTGTCAAGTATACCATTTATGGCATTCATCACTATACCCTATAAACAAAATATACAGGAAAAAGGCAAACACCTAAGCCAGTTTCAGAAATCAAACCCATTTCCAGACAGATCAGACAGGCACTAACTTAAAACACACCACCAAGCCAGAATGACTTGACTTATCACTATAATATTATACTACCTATCGTTAATCATATTCATATATTTAGTGATCTTCTTAATCTCCTTATCTTTATCCACTCCTTTCAAAATTTGGTCAGGTTTGATATATTTTATGAACTTTAATCTTACCATTCATATCCTGGACTGATTCTAATAGACATTATTACTGGTTTAGGCCTAAGCAGCTATGCATAATCTCTACTCTGAATCTTATTCTTTTTTAAGTGATAGTTATACTTTCACTTTCGTTTGATAATACTTTGTTTTCCAAAATTTCTTCAGCTTTGAACTGACAAACTATCTGCCAACCAAATTATTTAGTTTACTGTGTCCATTACCCATAATTGGATCTTTGGCTCCCTTCCTTTTTTTTTTTTTTTTTTTTTTTAACAATCCTTGTATAGTATTCATCCTTTACTATCAGCATTCTTTTACATATACTGTTTGTTAACAACCAGTTCACTCCATTTAGATCCTGCTTACTCTTCCACAGCCTTAAGAGAATCGTATCTACTTAAGCCTTATGGGTGCCAACATAATAGAGAAAAAGAGAGAAGAAATATATGTTGTTTGGCTGAAATGTAATAAAATAGCACAATCGGGATCTAGGTAAATCTCTGGATGGATATTAATAATTTGGATATGGTTTGAGATCTGATCAGACAAGCGCCAATCTCTCATATCATATAAAGTAGGTCATTATAAATCTAAATAAATCTTAGAGAGTGTAATATCACGACGTGCACGCATGAAATAGCGTTTTTCTCTGAAAGTTACTTTTTACACATGGGAGATTATAAATTTGCAATGACGAAATGCTGATCATCAGTCAGCTTGTACCGTGGTTGGTGTTGCTGTTGGTCCACTGCTTTTCTTATGGAAGAAACATCAATGGGTAACAACTCAAGTTATAAAACTTTCAAACCCAATATTTACTTCCCCCTTGGAGATCACAAATCCTTTTGTTATAGTCTACAATAATCCTTTTGTATTAAATTAATCACTCCTAAATAAAGTGTTCATCTGCTGTCCCTTGATCATGTTCCAAATACTGTTAACAGGAATATCATTGATCAATTTGATCAACTCAAGATGGATACCGTAGAGAGCCATGGTCTTCATGACACTTATCAGTGACCTAGCTTCTTACACTATGTAAAGATTGGATATTAAAGATGAGCTTTTGCTATTCAGCACTTGCCATAGAACATCAAGATGCTGTGATTTAGAAGAAGAAAAATACATTGAAATTATTTTATATATATTTTCTACAAAGAATTGGTTTAATTTATTCTATTTGCTACCACGTAGTATGTTGTCAGACTTATCTCAAACTTTTATTTTTACTTTTAGTACAATGAAAATGTGTTGCATTTCTAAATATTTTGAGTGATGAAGAAAGTTCTAGACTGAAAGCACAGATCTTTGTATATTTATTGCATATAAAATAATATTAAATAATAAAAGAAGTTTAACGTGCCGGAATAATTATAAGTAAGGTATCAAACCACGGCACTTAGCTAAAGTTAGGATTCGCACCTTGAGTTGTCATCGGGAAGAGACTGGGACGGACCGTTTCGTCCTCATTAGGACTCCTCAGCCAGTCAAACTCCCCTGATGACAACTCAGAAGGCGCGCAAGGTGTTAGTATCCCGCTTCTCGCACCCGAGAATGGGACCTCCCACCGAAGAAATCCTAACCAAAAATTAATTAAGATAAAAAATACAAAATTTCCCTGACCTGCCTTCCGGCAAGCACAAAAGGAATTTAATGGCTGCATAAATCTAGTAAAAAAGCCAAAAGCTTATAAATAAAAGAAGTTTATAATATTAACAAACAAACAATTGTCAGTCCTTTTTGTGTGTTCTTGCTCTTTTAGTAGTAAATATTGATCTCCCTATTTTTATATTCCATATCCACACTTTTAATAGAATGGTGAATTTGCAATTGTTTATGTTTACTTTTGTTGTGAATAGAATCTCTAATTTTCGACCATCCAAGCGAATCAACTTTTGCATCAGTATTTTTAATTAATATTGGCTTATTTTATTGATCTCATTCTTTAATGTTTCATTTTAATCAAAATGTGTTCAGTAAGGTATTTATGTACTGTTTACACACGCCAGAAGATAGAGGATTGTTACTAGTTTACTTTCACATATTGCAAAAGTACATTGCTCAGCATTTATTACAGTCTTCATCTGCCACCATAGGAAATTTCCTCAAAGTAAGGATTGTTCTTATTACTTTAGCAGAACAAGAAGCACTGAAATACAGTTTAGAGAATCAGTAGTAATGAAAGTGAAATGTTCAGTGAAATCTGATTTCAATGGCCTGTTTCTGCTTCATCATGGGTCTTCTTCTTCTGTCCATTGAACCAAAACCAGGTTACCTTCTTTTATACAAACAAATGCTATGCAAGTTATTTGTAATAGATTTGTTTGCTTCAGTGTACATAACCAAATACTACTGTCAGCTTTCTCTACATCCAGAAGCAGTAGATATTGTGAGTAATAGCATCTTCATTTGAATCTTCTCAAGTCAGTCATATTTTTCTTAATGTTTAAACTTACAGATCAGATGAAAAATTTTCTCGGCAATTCTTCCATAGTTTCCAACCCCTTAAGACCGTTTGTACAGAAAGTTATGAGGCAAAATGAGAATAGATAATATTGATGTGATTAACAGCTAGATTCTCTATTGACTTCTCTAATTGATTCTGTGTTCAGTTATGTTCTCTCTAAATTATTTTCTGTAACAGAATCTGTAATCAATTTGATTAAAGATTGCATATTACTTACTGACAATCTGAATTACTTGAATTTAACTAGGCAGATTTAATTAATTCAGTAGCAGATGACTTTTTTTTTTGAGTGTGTTTATACAGAACATAAAATAAATGAAAAGAATTAAATTATGTAGGAAAATGCACCCTTTTTTCTGTTGAATGAAAGTTGAATATTGAGGCTGCAGTCATTGATATTTGAGCTTACAATCTTCCGTGTGGATAATTATTGTTAGGAGTAATGGAATTTTGTAGAACAGTTCAAATATTGAGATCATAGCCATGAAAATTCAGTTTATAAATGAACAAGTCATCATTTATTATTTTCATCTTAACCTGATCCATAACACTCTCAAATTTGGCTATTAATTTATCCACAATACTTTAATGGCTACCTATCTTTTGCTATCTACCATTCAAGGAATTCCTTTAGTTTTTTTTTTTTTTTTTTTTTTTAACATTTTAGTTCAGTTTCTGTACTTTCTTAATTAGAATCTAAATTATTCTGAAAGCCCCTAAATTAGATGTTCATTGTTCCATATAGGTACCACTTTCTCCACAAGTTTGTATTTTCTTTGAAGATTCTCTATAGCTCATAAGATATATATGATTTACCATTTATATATCTCAGACACTTTATATTTCAAATACTCAGAAATTTTTATAGCTTATCTTTCCATTAATCCTAACCATTAGTCAGCTGGATTTCACTGCTTATAATTCCAAAGTCTGCATTCCCTTTGGCTTACAAAATACAATCTTCATTCTGAAACCTGGTTTCTTTTAGACAAGAAATTTAACGTGCGTTAGTAACATTTTACAGTAAAATAAAACAAAGAACGCATATAACTAAACAAAACACAAATTCTCTGAGCTATTTTTTGTTATTGTGCTGGGAATCGGAGACTGTACTGTATCGAGGCTTATTGGCTTCTCATCAGTCCAATCCGCCCAGCCTATCTAGCTCAGAGAAATGGGACAATATACAAAACGGACAAACATACAAATCAATGACCCCTGAACTTAAAAACATCAAAACAATAATCAAGAATAAAAAGGGATAAATAATTAATCCTCGCTAGCGTTTAGCTTAGCATCAAGAGATTAAATTATAATAAGGTTAGGATTGGACTGATGAGAATTTGTGTTTTGATTAGTTATTTGCGTTCTTTGTTTTATTTACTGTAAAACCTGGTTTCTGTGACTTATTATTTTTAGCAACATTTAGATACTATTACTAACATTTAGTTAGTATTTTTATACTAACATTTAGCAACATTTAGATTCTAGACCTGCATTGTTAGGATTTCTTTTCGAGCAGTCATTTTTGATCAGCTTCTTAATAGAATAGAATGCATTTATTGCAGTTCTTGCTGATATTCATAAAATGAAAGCAACACTCAGAATTTGTTTCATTGAAGTTGCCACTAAATACTACAATTATTCGCCATAACAATGAACAACAATATCTTCAGTCTCTAAGTAAGTAGATTTGTAATTGCAAATGCTACTTTATATGATATAAGAGATTGGCGCTTGTCTGATCATTATATCTCAAACCGTATCCAAATTATTAATATCCAACCAGAGATTTACCTAAATCCCGATTGTGCTATTTTATTTCATTTCAGCCAAACAACATATATTTCTTCTCTCTTTTTCTCTATTTTGTTGGCACCCACAAGGCTTAAGTAGATACGATTCTTTTTTAACCTTAGTTTGGAAGTTGCCTCTGTTGTAGGCTGGATTTCAGATGATATTCAAAATTAATAAGAATAAGGAAAAAAAATATACAAGGATTAGAAAAAAAAGTGTTGCTTATTTCTTTTCTACACTTTAATATTTACCATCCCTCCCATTTTATTGGCCCTAAAAACAGAAACATGTGAGAATTATCAATCAAGAAACAGTCAATCTATCAGTAATGGCATCTAATTTCTCATCACCAATAACCTGCGATTAAATGTGAAATATTAAATAACATATTGCTGTCAATAATTTAATAACTCATGCCAGTTAATCATTGAATAAGTACTTATGTTTTGACAAAACTGTTGTCTAAAAAAAAAAAAGACCATATATACATAGTAAAAATGAAATGAATCAAGCCTTGTTAATTAAAAGTCGAAGCACTGAATTAAAGAAGAAGAAAAAATTTAAAATAAACTCTATTCTAATAATTATATATTAAAGTGTATTAAGCTGCAGAAAATGAATATAATTATCAGTTTGTTTTGTTGTTTTAAAAATAATTTTATACGTTTTTAGGTGAAAATTCAAAATTACATTGTTTGGACGAGTAATTATTTAGCAAGCCAAAAGTTCTGATTTTTTAAGTATTTATAACAAAGTACATGAGATATACTGTACTTTGCATACTAAATCACTTACATAAAAATGGAATATCATTGATTTAGTATGGAAAGGAATATATTGAAATAAGTATTATTTTGGTTTACTTGGTCAAGTAAAATATTCCATTAATGTGATTTTCCATTTGTACTTTCAGCTTATTGGAGGGGGCATCCTGGCAGTTGGTGTTTGGGCATGGGCTGAAAAGGATACCTTTAATAATTTGAGCCGCCTGACTAATATAGCATTAGATCCAGCTTTCATCCTCATTATTGTTGGCAGCATCACCTTCATGATTGGTTTCACTGGCTGTGTAGGAGCTCTCAGGGAAAATACCTGCCTACTTGCAGCGGTATGTCTTATGTCCCACTTTCCTGACCTTATTCAAAGACCTGACTTTTTCTTTTACTACTGAAATAAGCTTAAACATAACATCTTTTCTTTAATGTTTACAGATGTGTTGCCAAGTAGAATGTTTAAATGTAATGTTTTTCTAAGAGTAATTTTATCCAAAACTAGATTTTTTTTTTTAATTTTTTTTGTCTTTTTCATTACTGAAACTAATTTGTGTGAATGTTGTTGTTGTTTTTTCAGTATGCCATATTTCTAGCAGTACTTCTGTTATTAGAAATGACTGCTGGTATTTTAGGTTTTATATTTAAAGATTGGGTAAGTAATCTGGATTTTTTTTTTGTTTTTCTTGGATGCTATTATTATTAACAATTAAATATTACTATAAATTTATTAAAATTGCTTTTGCATTACCTAAGCTGTATGTTATGAATAATATTTCTTGCCTTTTTATTTTGGAGGAAGAGTTAAAATCTTGATTATAATTGTGTTGGGATGAAATATTTAATCCCTGGTTAATCAGTGTAATAGTTCCCTGAATCAGTGTAATAGTTTTGTGTTAAGATAAGGAAGATTCAATTCCTTCCTCTTCAGTGCCCATATGATAGGAAATGCTTTCTGATTGGTTGCAATCATACATTGAAAACTTTCTAGTTTGCATCGAGCATATGGATCACACTAAATAAAGTGACAGTAATTATCAGAATGATATTTGTGGTTGGGATCATATAAATAAACTATATATTATTACAAAAATATATATATAAATTATAGTTTCCATCCCTCTTTCCTCAGCAACTATGAAAAGAAGGTCAACAGAGGTTAACGAAACTCAGAAGATAGTCACAAGTAAAAACAGAAAATATTGGAAACTGAATATATAAATAACATTTTTTGAATGAACGAAAGCAGTAAGTGAATGTCAAATAC
>JAFIDM010000003.1:58667770-58691947 GCA_023159025.1 Thereuonema tuberculata
TGAATGTCAAATACACCCAATCATGTTTTTACACAGTATATAGGTTCAAAAAAATATTGTGTAAAAAAAAAGAAAATAGACATACAGTATGTACATAGAAAAATATTAGATAGGGTTTATTTGAGCATATCAATCCATGTTTTCATTTAAAAAATATAAGCCAATTTTTAATTCAGTATTTCAACAAACAAAAAAAAACCTTTAATCTTTTAGAAAAAAAAAATAAAACTTTTCAAAAAAAAAAAAAACCACAATTTAGGAACATGAAAATAGCATTTAATAATAATTTTTTTAATCTGATAGAAAACGCATCCTTTTGTGCTCAATTGGTGCAAAGTCACTTTTGTCCGAGGAAATGTTTTGTGCATCACCTTCATCTGCTTTCATTGATAATTGATTTCCTCTTATATCAGAAACCTTTTGAAGCATTGTTTAAGGTGGAAGTTGATTTATTTTTAACAGTAAATTTTGTAAGAGATCGTTGTTATCTTGAATGGAGAGTTCATTGTAGCCACCCATACAAGATTTCTGATCTGATTGGAATTTAACAGCTCGTTCGATTGTGGGATCATTAATTAGAAAGTGATTTTCTAATCTTTTTTCCAATTGAAGGCCTTCAAATTAGCTCTTAGTGGCGATGGTTCATCGTAATCGCTGAAATCTTTTGGGTCAGTCTTCTCCAATGGAGAGATGTCTAATAACTCCTCATTAAGTACTCTTTCAGTAATTATTTCATTTATATCATCAATGGCGAAATCATCAAAAGTAGTTGAAAAAGTAATTGCAGTAATACTTTCGCAATACTGCCGAATAATGATTAACTTTTGAACTCATTTAATTTTCTAGAAAATTTTTCAAGAAAGTCTGCTTTTTTTTTTTTCATCTAAAAATAGGATTACTTTGTTTTTGTCAACTGTGTTATTTCAAAATCATGTAAAACAGGATTGGGTGTACGTACAAGAGGTGATTAACTCCTTGAACTGTGAGATGATGCTTGGAAGCCAACATCAGTCAAGAGCCATTCATATTTAAAATGGTGCCTTATTTTTGCCAATATAACTATTCTCAGTAAAATATATCCTTATAAATCGAAATTAAAGCATTAAATTTGATCAAATGTTTAAGCAGTGAGTTAATTTGCCATTTTTTTATCATTTGTTTCTTTTAATAATCACAATCCGAAAATTATTATTGTATCCTTATAATCTAACTATCTTGGTCGTACAGCATAACGGATAAAGCTTCTTGACAGTTAACCAAATGCCCTTATTACTTCTTCTAGACTTCCATCTTTCTCCATAAAAATGTTATTATTCTATTAGAATATTGATTTTTTAAAATAAAAGATATTATTTTTTTCCTAATTAGAATAAAGGAAGCAGATGAGTAGTTGTAAGAATAATTGTGAATTTTGGAATTTATATTTTTAGATAAAAACAAACACTCTTGGTAACACAGTGATGAGCAAAATCTAATGTATTTGTGTGGTAATGAATGTAATATATTAGTAACATGGAATTTTTTGTTTAATTTATAGATAAAATCACAGGCAACTAGTGGATTTCAGGCATTTATTATTCACTATAGAGATGATCCTGATCAACAAAACATGATTGATTGGATTCAAGAACAATGGGTAAAAATTTAATTTTTGGATTAGAAGTACACAAAACTATCTGCTTTGATACATTCATGCTCAAAAGTTAAAGGATCAGCAGCTTTGAATCCTGCCAGGCATCCAAATGTCACCAAACTTGGCAGAAAGGTGCAGAAGATCCTACATGTACTAATACAAAGTAAACACAAAACCTAAAGGTGGCAGCACCACTGTGTGTATATATGTGTATGTGTGTGTGGGGGGGGGGTGCCAAAGACGTCAGAGTGGTAGCAGCCACAGAGACATCTGTACAGGCATACCTCATGCAGATGACTAAGTGAGACAGGATTGTATACTCAAGAGATCTGAACTTTGCATCCAAATGACATTGGGCCATTGCAGTCTGTTGGCATGGTGCAGAGAACAGTCAGCATGGACACAGGTACAGTGGAGCCATGTAATATTTTCTGATGAGTCCAGATTCAGCTGTAAAGTGATTCCTGACATGTCCACATCTGGAAGGAACCCGTCAGCAGCTACAGGCCATCCAATATCCTCGAACACGACTGGTATGGAGGTGATGGTGTGATGGTGTGGGTTGGCATAATATGTGCATGTATGTTACTCCACATCTTTGAATGGTATGTTGTAATGGGCCAGGTATACCGTGATAGTATTCTTTGCAGTATGTGTGACTGCAGGGAATATGTGGCCCTGACTTCCTCTACATGGATGATAACATCCATCTGTATAGGGCTGGGCTGGCGAAGGAGTAACTTGCCTACAAGATATCTGACGAATGGATTGGCCAGCCCATTCCCCAGACCTGAAACCGAACGAACATAGCTGGGATGAACTTGGAAGGCTTGTCGCGCAATTCCATCCACCCGTAAGGTCCCTTCATGAACTTCACACTGCATTGGTTGAAGAATGGAACTCTCTGCCTCAAATGTTGCTGAATACTCTGATTAGCACTGATGTGTTGTAGTATGGGGTGAACACACAAAATGCTGAATAGTGTCTGCACCACCCTCATGCGGTAGGATGGACTCAAACATATGCTACATGCTTGCTCCACAAGGACATTTTTGGCAGTTTCTATGTTTTTTCCCATTGTGGTGCTGCCACCTTTATGTTTTGTGCTTGCTTTGTATTAGTAGGATGTACTTCACCTTTCCACTTGGATGTCTGGGAGAGTCCAAAGCTGCCAATCCCTAATTTTTGAGCATGAGTGTATTATTTTATAACTTTGTTTTGATAGGTATTTTCGTAGAATATACTATAGCGTATATTTTATGCAGTTTAAATTTTGATAATAAAAACTATAAAAATTAAGTAACTTATTTATTATATAAAATAATATTGTATATTTAATTTTTTATTCCTTAATGAATAGATTATTAATTATTGTTAAATATTCACTGATCTTTCTCATCTCAAGATCAATGAATCTTAAGATTATATTTTAATCTCGTCAGCTTAGATTAAAATAGTAAGCCAACTGGTAGCTTCTGTCTTTTAAACTATTATAAGAATAATACTAAAATTTCTGCAATAATGTATTGATCTTAAATTTGCCACATTTCTAAGAATAAATATAACTTCCTTATTATTGGAATTTCAATATTCCAAAAATCTCTCTTCTCCAATTTGTTAGTAATCCTTTCTTTGGATATGTTGATTACCCAATTATTCGTGGAAACAAAAACACATGTAGTTCTCTTTAAAAAAAAAGTTTTGTAAAATGTTTTTATTAAAAAGAAAATCCAAACTATTGCTATATCAGAAATATTCTCACATATATTTGCTTTTGCTATTTTAATAATTCTCTGTTACTGATCAATAGCTGGAATGTTGTGGAATTGAAGGACCAAGAGACTGGGATAGAAATATTTACTTTAATTGCTCTTCAGCAGAAGTAGGAAGTAGAGAAGCATGTGGAGTGCCATTTTCATGCTGTAAACCAAAGCCCAATGTAAGTAAAATAAATTTAGCTCTGCATAGTAGCATCCATTTCCCCAACTTTTGCATAGATTTCTTATTAGGCTTCTTATTTGAAAATCATCTCATACTGCTACTATACAGCTAATAGTAATTTTTAATAAATAGAATTTGACGTTAAGTAGAGTTTTTAATATTACTATTTAAATGAATTAACTTCTTTGTCAAAAACTCCTGTCAAACTAAGGAGTAGCAGGCAAGCAGAGAGTTTTTCTGTAGAAAAGTGTCAAAGTTCAAGCTAAAAAAAAAAGTTGAATTTTTACCTTCCTACTATCAAGTGCCAAATACTTTGTTAAAACTTTGGGGTCGTACCCTTTGCTCCCCTGGTTTACTCCATGGGTCGTGCTATTTTCACACATTTTCAAAGTGTATGCATCACGGACACAAGCATACTTGTATAATTACTTTGGATCAGTGTTAAGGAGCTTATGTTTGTCTTCAAAAGGGTATATTAGATTTTATTGTAAGTATTATAACAAACAAGAAATTTAGGTACAAAGAGTAAAAATTGAGACCAAAAAAAAAGTTTTACACGATATCTCTATTAGATAAAAATTCCAAAATATGACTAATCAGAAAAAAAATAATATTAAAACATAAAAACGTAGTTGAAAATGCTTTGAAAACCCTATATGCAGGCTTTCAAAACAAGTGCCGACATCATTACACTTCTGTGACTACCGTCAAGATTCCGCGGGATACTATCGGCAGTTAACCCTATCTATTGGTGTATTTTTGAACTACAATAGTATACAACAATCCCAAGTGGTCGCCGCTTGAAAAAATGCCCACCAAAGTGAAGCAAAACAATGAGAAATTTGCGCTCGGAGAATTACTGAGCAACGCAAATTTAAGGAATGTATGGCTGCCCGTTGAACCTATGGGCAGCGACCTGAATGAGCTAAGTATTAAAGAAGAAAAAAAAGTGGGGTGGATTTGAAGGGTTTCTTAGTCAGAGGACAAACTCTTTCCATTCTGCAGTGTACAGTAATGTAAAAAACCTTAAAAATTCAGATGTGGATGGTAAATGCTTTTGTGAAAAATATGATTTGTGTATGGTTGGAATTATTTCAAGCATCTTTAGACTAACAATGAAATTACCCCAGCAACAGTTACACATACTAAAGATATTGTGCATTCTATAACAAATAGAATATTTCAAGATAAAAAATTTCCTTTTTTAAACACAAAAAATGGGAAATGATGGAATAAATGTTAAGTTGATGAAGTTTGCATCTCCATCAACAAATTTTAAGAAAAAACTTCAGTTCCTGAATGAGTGTGTAGCCCTGAAGAATGACTTCCCTGAGATACTTACATTTTTTCTAAATTGCACAGAGTTTAGAATGGGATGTTAGCTTGTACAGACCTTATCTTTACTATGACTTAGATAATTGTGCCAATAAGTGTAATTGAAAGAAAGAAGAAAAAGTCAGCCAGCATTTTAGCATTTATCAATTATGAAAAATTGATTGATAGTAAAATTGATTGATAGTAAAATTGATCTCTTCTCAAGAATGCATCAATTTCTAGAAATAAAGCTGACCATCTCAGGGGCTTTTCACACAGCATTTAAAACCATTCAATAATTTGTACAAACTAAAAGGGACAAGATTCACAGATGTAAATCAAAGAGTATGGTCTTTTTCTCCTGTTAGTTTCAATGCTCCTGTTCAATTATAGAGCAGAAGTCTTGAAAATCTGATGTAATGCTTTAACTTCCCATCTCTTATTTAAAATGCCAACCTTATGACTTTATACGATGATGTTGATGATCAAGTAATAAAAATTCTTGATGGTTGCTGATAATAATAACTAACTTTTACAATTTTTTAAGTAAAAATCAAAAATGTTTAAAAACAATTGGGGATAGGAAATACATTTCTTTTACTTTCATTAAGGGTTGAAATGTCTGGCAATTTATTACAACCCACGTTTTCAGTAGTTCAACTTTTAAGGGAAAAACCTAATTGTATGTTCATAACATCGTGTCTTGAAATAAATAAAAATGTTGGCAAAAACTTACAAAAAAAACAAAACAAATAAAACCTGTAGAGCATTTTAATGTGCATAGTCTAATTATAAACTTAACATTTAAAATGAAGTATTAAAAAAAAAATCATGCTTATTTTGAATATTAAAAATATTTGACTAAATTTAATCTTGTGAAGAGCAAATCTGCAAATCTTGTTTTCCTTGTCTCTGATCTAAACAGCTCTGATAAGCAGAATGCCATGATGTGTACTGTTGTATTTCTTTTTCTCTCTCAATTCTGTTCTCAATTCTTAAGCCTGGCGAACATATGCCATCGAAGAACTGGCATAAGCAGACTTCTCAGTGGCAGTTTGTGACGTCAAAGTCCACTGAAGTCCTTAGCCTTTGAAGATCAGTGGCATACCAATCACATTGTCATGTGAGAGTGGCAGGAACAATCATTTTGAGACAGCAATCACAAAAACTTGCTTTGCTTAAACGAGGAATCGGCAGCCGTTTTCTTGGAAAGCTTCATTTCCTTTTCCTTTTTCAGAGCGGCGACGTTTGGGCATTTGCATGCTGTTCACAGATTATCACTAGCTGCCCAGGTCATTATCGCATCACTGACATTAACAAATGTCCAGCTTTACTATTACTTTTACATTTGCTGCCAATTGGGCTTTTAAATTACAGAAGAAATCTAAATGTTCTGATACTACATGGAGTGAATTTCATTGTCTACATTTCTCTTTACTTCAATCAACAATCAACAACAACTGAAATTTCAAAATGAATATGAAAAGATAAACAACATGTCTGTAAAGAGCTGTTAGAAAAACATCACAAAATAATAGATTAGATTAACATTTAAAATTTATTTGCAAAACTGTTTGTAATTTAATTTGCATCCTTAAACTTAATAGGTGTCATTAATATCTATCATTAAAAAAATTCTTATTAAATTCTATAATTTATTGATAAATATTTTATCTAATGATGTCATAATTTCTTATTTTTCAGGAAATAATAAAAAATAAACAGTGTGGCTATGATGTGAGAAAACAGGATTATGTAAGTAGTTGAATTTATTTCATAATTTAGTGTAAAAGAACATTTTACAGTAAACTTTCCATAATATGAACTAATATTAATAAAAGAAAATTATTATCAGTCAAGTATCAAACTCTAAATACCAAAAGCCAATCTGTAAAGCACCAACAGTTTCAATAATTGTTGGAAGTGACCACTATTTATAAAATGGGCACTGTAATGGAACACTCTCTTGTCATACTAAATTATAATGGATTGAAGGCATGACAGTAGTACTCTCTTTTTCTGAAATTATCTTGTAATCCCTTATCTTTATCTACTCTTACACCTCCTTAATAGCATTGCTAAATTACTCAAAGAGATGTTGGTTTTACAAATGTATATTGGGTGGCCAGAAAAAAGTGTATTTAATTCAAAGTTTATTAACTTCAACAATTCAGATCTTTTGTGATTGAGATTTGGCACACATTAACAGATGAACATTAATCTGTAATTGTGACAAGGTTCAAATACTTAGATTCTATAGTTTTCTTACAGCTAAAAAATTAAAAACATGTATCTAAAGAAAGGCATACCAGGAAATATTTTGAAACATTCTCTAAACGTTCTGATTGCAAGACATGTAATGTAACAGTGTTTGTAATAAGTTTATGATACATAAGTCAATCTTAAAAATGAGCAAAATTATGTAAGACTTAATTCTGAGAACTACATCAACCTGTTAGATAATAGATTACTCACTATTTTTTGTTAGCTGTATCCTATTGAGGAATACATTTTCCAGAGACAGAACCAGAATCATCTAGAGCAGTGGTCGGCAACCTTTTGTTGTAAAAGGGCCGAATATGTTATGTGGGGATTACTGCGGGCCGCGCTTGGGCCAAAAATTTTAACAACCAAAAAAAAAGGAAAATCTTACTTTAACAACCCCAAAAAAAAAAATTCCAACACATCCCGCGGGCCGCACCAAAACGCTTCATGGGCCGCGGGTTGCCGACCGCTGATCTAGAGGAAGAGACTCCTGATTCCCTCAAAGAAGATGAATGACCACCTCACTCCCCTGACTGTAATCCAGGGACTATTCAGTGATAGGATTCCCTCATAAAGAAGGTTTATTTTAACCAGAAAGACAAATTCACTGAAAATAGACTTAAGGAGAAAATCATTATAGCATCACCTTAGATGAGATTCAGAAATTCCTCTCCTCGTGGAAGAAACGATTGAGGGCAGTTTGCCAACGTAGTCACATAGACCATTTTTTTAAGTCAAGTATGTTAAGTTTAAATTAATTTTCCCTGGGATGCATTTTTTTTTTTTTTTTAGCCACCCCATATATATACACACACATACAAAGAATTTATTTTCTGGCTTTCAGCTGATAGAACTATGCAGAGAATGAAATTGCAACACAAAGGAATGATCAACTATTAATTACTAAGCAGATGTATTGCAGAGAAATATAAACACATTGTCGATATAAGCAAGAACAGTTGAATCATACATTTACAAATATTACTGAATTCCTTATGAAAAGTTTTTTTTCTGACTTTGACCTTTGCAAATTCTAGGAGGAAGTGAAGTTTCTTGAAATAGCAAGGCAGTAGATTCAAGAGTCCCTTAAGAGACTTGAAGAGAGAGACTCCTTAAGAGGGATAGTTGATGTACTATACTTGCAATATTTAGAATACGATAATGCCACTGTATATGTATGGTTGCAGCAGTTTTTGAGGTATATGATATTTCATCAACAAGGAGCTTAAACATAACATCACAAACCTTATCTTGTGAAGACTATTTTATTTGGCAACTACTGCCACTGTGCATGAGTGGTAAATGATTCTGTAAGTCATTAGATCACAGAACAAATCCTGTCTCAGTGACTGGTAGTCTTCATGTACTACCAGTCATTTCAACCTCTCTCATTGAACAATGGTATTCTGCAAGCAGTTTTTTAGTTGTTTCTGTGAAATTTTAGTCAGAAAATAGATTTCCTAAAAATCTATCGCTTACAACGAGTTAATATAACATTGAATTAAAAAGAATAATTAATGGCATTAATGTAAATTATATAATTACAAAATTTCAACTAGTCATTCTGTAATTCAATCCAAGTTTGCACTAGAAATAATTGACTTGTAATATGCTCACATACTTTACCTTCATTAAACTTTATTATTCATATTATTTTATTTCTGGAAGGCCTTATTTTTCTGATCATAAAATTGACCATTTCTCTGGGTTACTTTTTCATGTCTTTTATGTCTCCCATTCTGCTCTATCCACGAATTCTCCCTTCAGATATTGAGTAAAGTGATATTTTTCAGTTAAATGTTGGTAATTTTTTCCACCATTTCTGGGTGTTGCAATTTTATTATTAGGAATGTATGTTGGAAAAAACCAATGAAGTGTAAAATTAATGATGAAAATCAGTTTTTTTTTTTCCAGAAATAAATTTCTCATTATTAGAAGTATGGCTTCATTATTGAAAATCTTAATTTTATTAAAACACCATTTCCATTTTTATCTGCTGTCTGAAGTTCATATTAGTGACAGTTTACTGTATTTAATGTAGCACCCTAATCATAGTTTTGTTGATCAGTTAATTGCTAATCAAATTTGTTGCTATTTATCAGGAGTACAAATGGAAAACCGCCATTTTTTTTAATTTTTTTTTCAAAATTTGAGCCGTTAATTTGTGGGAAAATGGTTACATAATTTTTCTTCAAAATATTGACCATCGCTAGCCAAAAATTTTTCCCATCTTTCTGGCAGCATATGGATTCCGCGTCGAAAAAACTGCTCGTCTTTTGAGTCGATCCATGAATCAACCCAACGTTTTAGCTTCTTCGTAAAAACGTAAGTGCTTCTCAGCCAGGCCATGCCTCATCGATCGGAATAGGTGGTAGTCGGAAGGGGCAATGTCTGGTGAATGCAGTGGGTGGATAGGATGTTCCATTTCATTGTTTCCAGGTAGGTTTTCACAACCTGAGCAACATGTGGTCGAGGGTTGTCATGTAGCAAAATCACTTTGTCGTGTCTTTGCTCATAATCCGGCCATTTTTCCTTCAATGCTCAGCTCAAACGCATTAGTTGTGTTTAGTAGCGAGCTCCTGCATGGTTTCACCCGGTTGCAGCAGCTCATAAAATACCACGCCGAGCTGATCCCACCAAATACATAGCATGATTTTTGAGCCATGGGTGTTTGGCTTGGCCGTCATTGTTGATGCATGGACGCGGTATCGCCATGATTTTATTCGCTTTGGATTATCGTAATGGATCCACTTCTCATCCTCAGTGACAATGCAATGTAAAAAACCCTTCCTTTTTTGTCGTTGGAGCATCTGTTCGCACAAGACAAAATGCTGTTTGATGTTTCTTGGCTTCAACTTGAATGGCACCCAATTTCCTTGCTTTTGCATCATTCCCAAGGTTTGCAAACAATGTGAAATGGCTTGTTGAGTCACGCCCAATGAATCTGCAAGTGCTTGTTGTGTTTGACATGAATCTTCGTCCAGTAATGCCTCCAATTCTGTGTCTTCAAACTTTTTCACAGTCCGGGATGTTCCTTGTCTTCCACGCCGAAATCATGGGCGGATTCAGGATTTTTCAGGGGGGGGGGGGGCTAACTTTTCTGAAGGGCTGACTATATCTGCGAGTCTGAAGCGCACTCTAGTAGCCAGTTTTTTATTAGGAATTGAAATCGTCATCATGGCAATATTAATGTCTATCAGGCAGCAGCCTTTGGATACCCTATTTTATCCAATCTGTATTCACAGCTAAAGGGAAGGGCTACAGCCCCCACTAGCCCCCTCCTGGATCCGCCTTTGGCCGAAATCACGCATTTTGTAGCGTTGAAACCATTTGCGACACGTTCTTTCACTAATAGCAGCCTCACCATAAGTTTCTACAATCATTCGACGCACCTCAGCCACAGATTTTTTTGAATTGAAGGCAAAAGCAAAACTTTCCACAAATGACGCTTATTTGGCTCAAACTTCGACATATCCGCGCACAAAAAAGTATATGACGCCGATAAAAATTCACAAATCTAATGATGATGAGTTGTTGACAGATGCCTAACCTTACCATGTGACGTTTCTGATCCGCCATTTCTGACCAGCATTTACTGCTAGTGCCATCTATTGGGAAACGGTTTTCCATTTGCACTCCTGATAATGATTTATGTTTTGCACTCGTTAAATTAATGAAATTAATAATTACTTAATGAAAATTAAGCTTAAATTTAACTTTGCATTTTTTTATTGATATATTGATTGATTTTCTTGCATGGATTGCTTTGGGTTTGGTACGCACTAAATCAATCGCAAAAGCCATTGTTGAATCAAGATGAAGTTATTTATTAATAACAAGTTGTTGGTTTGTTCTTCATTTCCTAGCTTCTGGTATTCAGTTGATTATTTTGAAATGCTTATTTGTAGGGGTGGGTGAGTACTCGAGTTTTCGAGTATCTGTCGAGTATTTTTTAATACTTGAAGCTCAAGCGAGTAGTGGAGACTACTCGAAAATGCGAGTCGAGTAATTAAAAAGTGTTGAAAATGCCGATTGCTATTATTTTACAAAAAATGTGTTTGACAAATTAAAAACATACTTGAGTGTGTGTTTGTTTATTTAATCCTCATTCTTTTAAATGAATACTAATTTAATTCGTATCATCACGCAATAAGTAGAATAATTAATTGAACAGTCATCTATTTTGTTCCCGAACATTGTAGTCGCTGGAGACGGGACCGAGACAGCATCGCAGACTTTGCGTAGTAATCTTTATCATATCAGCATCGGTAAAAAAAGGTCCTCTTAACGTTGTCAAAAATAAATATGTCCCGATTCTTAACATTTAGGGTACTTTACTTACTTGATTAATTCTAAATGTAATATTAGAATTATATTAGGCCTGCTAAATACTTACCTGACACTTATTTTATTTACACTTTTTTTACTATATTTGTATCTTGAAGTATGGTCATTTCAGATAAATTCATCAATTTATTTACACAATTTTAATTTATAACATTAAAAGTGAAGTAAAAGAAAAAGATTAAGTCAAAATTTTATAATTTTGAGTTATACATTTGTAGGCCTATATAATTGTAAACCAATATCTTAGAGATAAGGAACATTGTTTGTTTTAAAATATAATAAAACCTATTGGAAACTAAGTCTTTTATTTATAACCCGTGCTACTCGACTCGACTCAAAAAACCACTACTCGCCCACCCCCACTTATTTGGATAGACCAGAGTGCTGGAACAATGAAAATTTCTAATCCTTGGCATGTCAAGCCTCATTAGTTTGCTAAAGTAGACTTTGTACTTACTTTGAAGTCTTAAACTAATGTCTTATATTAAACTGAAAATGCTTATTAGTGTACAAAGTTTGTTTGCATTCTTTTTATTATTTGCATAACTGAAACTGCTTCATGTAGTCATTGTAGGAAAATTTCATTTTACAAATTATTTTCCACATCCATTCTTGATTTTTATCTTATATCAGGAGAACCAAAAAAAATAATTTCCAATGGTACAACTTTTTTCCCTTTGCTTTGCTGAGATAATCTCAACTATTAAAAATACATAGTAAAAAAAAAAAATCTCAATTATGACACACAAACTGTACAATCACAGCATTTTTTTCCTCTCCTTTCCTTGTTTAAGAAATTGTCACCAAATATTTATATATAGACACACATTTAATAGAGTTACTTTTAATTACATATGAAGTGCAGAAATGATCTACATCAATGATGATTTTAGTTAATTTTGTTTCAAAGCCTGTCACATTTAATTTTGCCTGCCTAGAAAAAAGAACATGACAGTGTGAAACTTAAACTGGGAGTATTTTTGCACCCCAAACCATTGTTGTTGACTCATTCAAAACCATGAATTTTGATGAAAAATTAGGAAATGCAAGAAGCACAGGGTACCCATCTTCATTCAGATTCAGTATCTCTGTAACTGAGAGGCTTCAGAGTTCTAATGTGAATCTCGAGGATGTTTATTATAGATTCATTTTTAATTAACATTCAGGAAAAAAAATGGAATCTTTGGACAATTAAGAACTACAGTTATAGTAAAGAGCAAACATATTTTAAACTTAAAGCAATAAAATGGTTGAATGCAAATAAAATTGATCTGAATTAAGAATAGATCATATTCATAAACAGAATATGAATTTAAAGGAGAGAATGAAGAATTTCTCTACTCCAGATGGCTTTGAAAGTCAATATTTCACCTTTGTCAATCTCGGTCTGCCTTCAGGATAAATTGTGTGTATCAGTAACACTGCATCATATTATTAAAATTGAAATGGGTAGAACAAGACTGTTGCAGTGTAACAGATGTAGCTAAACTATAAAGAAAACTTCAATATTGTCTTATTTTAAAATATTGACAACAGTTCTATTTGGATTAAGGAAATTGTTACATTCATTTATATTTTGGTATTTATAATTGAATTTAAATTTTCAATCAATGTTGTAAACATATGGAAGATCTGCTAAGTACAAAAATATTTTACAATGAATTATTTTGGACTTATCTATGAAATTGTCTTAGTTATATTTTTACATCCTGTATATATCACTAGAGGAAAAAAATGTTGTGTGTTGTCCAGTTTCTAGCATAAATACTGTGACCTGAACCATAGCAAACATTTGAAATAAATATTTTATTCACTAGTAGTTCCTTTAATGTTTTTATACATTGCTTGCTTCTTACTAAAATGTTCGCTTGGTGGTATCTTCTTGGCAGCCTGGGGACAGGTCAACAGTAATCTATGAGCGTGGGTGTCTGAGGGCTGGGGAAGAATGGATTGAAGCTAACCTAGTGCCCGTAGCAGGGGTTGCTGTGGGTGTTGCTGTTTTGCAGGTATTGCACTTTTCATTGTCTCTGCACATTTTTTTTCCCTTTTTCTTTCTTTCTCTGTCTGTCCTTTCTTTTTATCACATTTTGAATTCTACGTAGTTGTAAGTTGACAGCTTCTGCTTTCTGGTGATTGGAACCTAAATAGAGAAAAGGTACATTGCTTGAACACTTTCATGCAATACTGTTATTATTATTATTTTAATACAGTTTAATTGAAGGAATATTACTAGATTTCAAGTTATTAAGTTAATTTTCAAGTTGTTTCTACAACTTTATATAATAGGGGAGCTGCTCAAAAAGTAATAAGATTTTTTTTTTATCTCTGAAATGAAACTCACATCGTGTCCAGGAAGTGTAACTGTCAGTAAACAAGACTAATTGCCTGTCTCACTCTTAACTTCGATTGTTGTAGATCTATAGGCATTCAAAGTCACTATTTGTTGGTTATCACCTACAAGCTGCAGAAATGGAGGTGACTTTAGAGCAACTATAAGCCAATAAATTTTGTGTTCATTTACGAAAATCTGGAACAGAAACTTACCATATGGTACAGCAAGCATCTGCTGAGCAGAAATGTCCAAGTGTATTCTGATGGCATAATGAATTTTCCGAAGTGACGAAAGATGTAGAAGACATTCAGAGTCACTACCACCAAAGACAGATAGTCTGTAAAATCTCTGGGAAAAGTTATGTCTTAGTCTTAGTCCATGAAAGAATAGTATCAACACACAGTGGAGTCTGAAAAGACTGTTAATGATCCATACTATGCAACGTTTTCGAAAAACTTCATGAGCATATGAATCGAAAACGTCTGCTTATGAAAGGTGGATTTTCCCTTCATCACGATAACATGAGACTTCACATTTCTCACCATGTTGCTGACTTCATTCAGAAACACAACAATCGAGATACTTCCCTTCCCATTGTATAGTCCAGATCTCACTTCCTGTGATTTATGGCTGTTTTATGAACTAAAGAAACCCTGACTGTGTCGCAGATTGCCCAGCAATAACAAGTGCATCAAAACTTCAGGGCGATAGTGAATTTTCTCTCGAAAGAAGGGTTGCTGAAGGCATGCAGAAAATGGACTGAACTTTGGAACAAATGCATATAATGCAATAGAGAGTACTTTGAAAAACAACATGTAGAAATTGGCGAATAAGCCATTTAAATTCTGAGAGCCCTGTCTTATTACTTTTTGAACAGCTGATCAATTGTGATCCATTGGTTCAGTTACATAAAAAGCAAAATTTTAAATTACTTAATTAACAATAAATATGCATCAGATTAGTTAATTATAATTGAGAAGTAATGCATATTTGAATTGACAGTGATTGATCCACAAGGTGGAACTATGGTAGTTTTAATTAGCCTTTAATCCTTAATACAAATAAAGTAATAAATGGTTATATTCCTCATAATTTATTTAAAATCCATACATAATGTGTGGCGAGCTTAATGATTTCTCTTAATATTCCTAAAACCCATACCTATAAAGCAGAAATTCTAATGTAACCCTCACATTAATTAATGTCTTGTGTCAATTCTCCAATTGCATGCAAACCTATTTACAGAGACGTGAAAGTGGTAGTTATGAAATTTTTGAGAAAGGTTGTTTGCAGGCTGGAGAAGAATGGATTGACAACAATCTAGTTGTCATTGCAGGAATTGCTGTAGGGGTTGCCCTAGCTCAGGTTAGTACGATAATCAAGGAGGATTCAGAGCAGTTACATTTTCGACTTTGTATGGAGAAACCATACTGCCTTTTCTTCTTCACCTTGTTTTTGGCTATTCTAATGAAAAGGTAATACAAACCTCATTGAAAACATCACAGTCTATTAAAGATAATAAAGTCTCACTACAAATAATAATTTCATATCTCAATGTTTTGCTTAAAATTCTATTTCATTCATTTCTGTTATTAAATAATTATTCACTCAACAGTTTGTTTGTTGTCTGTAGAGTTTAGAACAGTAAACATTAAATCTTTTTGTTGGCAAGAATCCTAATGTATATTTGATCATTGATTCTTTTTCTCTGCCTCTAGTTTAAGTGGTTGTAATATAGCATGGAGCTTGATGTATAATCTATAGAGTTGATTGAAAAATTAGTTTTCTTCCATTATTCATTATTTATGGAATGTGGAGTACCCTTCAGTGATTTATTTTTAAGTTTTCTCTCGGCTGGAATAAGTACTCTAGGGATATCTTAATGCAAACAATGAATCTAAAATGCAAGATATAATATAAACTTGTGCATTTGAAATTTTATAAAAATTCCCCATTGTATATCACTGCATGGTACAGGTTGTCCTTTCCAGCCTTCTGTAACTGAAATTAAAAAAGATTTTAGGTAAACAAAAAAGATTAAAACTCAACTCGCTATTGGTAAAATGGTATTGGGGTTGTTTCAACAATTTCCAAACACTATACATGTTCCGTTATTCAGGAAATGCAAAAACAGCACAAAACAAAACATGGTTGCTGTAAGGGTGGATTAACAGTGAATAGCAAGAAAATCTTAACCCTAAAGCTGTAATAAGCTTCAATTTTTACTCCCTCATTCTCATATAAGAGGTTTTAAGCCATACTAGCCTAACCCTCAAACAGAAAACTATTAGGGAAATGGTTTGAAATTTTTGGTGGTCATGTATAAAAGAGCACTATACACTTTACTGCTTTAATTTATGTAGTAAAGGAAATTAGCTATATAAATGACAGCAGCAAAGTGTATATTGCTCTTTTGTACATGACCACCAAATCTTTCAAGCCATTTCCCCAGTAATTTGCTCTTTGAGGGTTAGGCTAGAATGGCTTAAAACCCCACATATAATGTGATCTTCAAAAACTTGGAAAATTCAGTCCCTCGAAACCTTCCAGTGTCTCCCTCTTAATTGTTATCATTAAAATACTTGACAAATTCATCCCAAACATTAACAGCTTTGGAGCCAATTGCTTCAATGTTATCAAATGTGCCCTTCCTCACCTATCCTTAACCCCAAACAACACACCTATTGTAAGACTTTAAAACAAGACAACAACCTCTACATAATCCACTTTGTCACAGGAAACTCTGTTGTCCTCATGCACAAACACAATTGTGCACAAATGACTGAAGCACATCTGAAACAGGGATGGTACACAGTGGACATCACTATTGAAAAATACACTGAAAGTCATAAGCTTTGAAATAGATTGCGTTCATTCCAACATAGACTTGTCTGACCACTATGCGAAAAAACTCGCCACATTTTCTGCCCCAAATCCACAAGCCAAAACAAGATAACATCTGTAAATTCAAATCTATCATAAATCCTCTATATCCAAAATTTCCAATACCTTTTCACCATCCTACATTCTTAGACAAACAAAATTGTTTATATAAATTCATAACGATACAAGCTACTTCAACTGACATCAATATTTCGTCTTTATTCTACATTCCAAAGACTTCTTCAGGACGAAATATTGATGTCAGTTGAAGTAGCTTGTATCGTTATGAATTTATGTAAGTTTGATATTTAAAGTTTTAGAAGATTTAAAATTGTTTATATTTACAAAAACACAAAACAATTCCTTCACCACATTGATCTGTGAGGATATCCACTCAAATATAATAAAAAGTGAGGATATTGATGCCACATTGCCATTCAGATCCCTTCCCACAATATAAAGCAAGCAGTATATGATATCCTTGATGAAGATACTCTATTGTGATATCAATCAGTATGGCATTACCCTGCAAATTGACTTCCTCATCCACATGATATACAACATAATTATGATACTGCTCCCCCCAAAAAAATCAGTTTATGTACAAATGCATGATTTGCTGACCATTAGGCCCCATTGCTGACACAACCCTACACTACAGTAAGAAACATGTTTCCATCTATTGGCCCTATATCACATTGTATTGTAGATATGTTGGCGATATCATCATCCCTAAAGAACGCAAATACAGAAACACCTAAATTTCATGGACCTGATCTACAATTTGAGACTGAATAACTCTCTAACAAACATGTCAGCTATCTGGATATATCCATAACATATCTTAACATTTCTTCCTCTCTTTCACCCTTTTTTCATTTTTTTTCTAGGTAAGGTGACATCCTTCAGCTCAATATTACATAAAGACAGGCTACAATTACAATAGTTGTGCCATTCCTCAAAGCCATTTTAAAGCTACTGCCATTTGAAAGAAAGAAGACAGACACAAGAAAGAAAGTAAACGTCCATGCCTGTACCGTGATTCAAACCCAGGTTTGAGCACCTCAGTCTCATGGCAGGCTGCCTCCTTGACTGTCTTAGCAACACTATTCATACCATTGTGCACAAAACCCCACACGCTCAAACAGATATATTTATTGAAGCTGTAAACACCCTCTCATATAAAACTAAATACAATAGATATTTTGTTACAAACAGCATTAATTACATGCTCTACACAACATCCTTATGTAATGAGCTTAAAATTATAAATAACATACTCAACCTCCGCACCCCTCCTATTCCTTTACTAACTGTCTGAACCTCCTACAAAACCAGTTAAGAAAACCCACTCAGCCCAAACCCTCTTATCAAATAATTCCCTTTCCCTTACACTGTAGTGGATCCCCTATACACAATGCCCCCAGTCGATGTTGGACAAATACAACCTACTCATCCATGAACACAAAAAAAGCTTGGAAAAGAAATTTAACGTCCAGAAAATCAATAAGAAATAGAAATCAAACATTGCACATAAATAGAACATTCACGCCTTTGAGTTTGTCATCACAGGGAATCTGGGACGGCCATTTTGTCCTTTTTTAGGGACTCATCAGCCCAATCCATCCTTTTTAATGATGATAAACCCAGAAAGGTGTGAAAAATAAATGGAAGTCACTTTCGCTCCTAAAAGTGACTCCAGAACAAAATAAACAACAAAAAAATAGGTGCTAAAGTGCACTCAAAAATCTTTATCCTAGTGATCATTAGGAACAGAAAGGCTTTTGATTACAACAAAAAGAAACCAAACCAAGAAGGCCTAAGTCATGGAAACCAATGCTGCACGTCTGGGTTTATCATCGTCAAGGAGAGTGGACCGGGCTGATGAGTCCCTAAAAAGGATGAAACAGCCATTCCGATTCTCTGTGATTATAAACTCAAAGGCATGAATGTTTATTTCTGTGCAGTATTTGATTTCTGTTTCACCAAAAAGCTGTCACTGGCTTATACATTGATGATACATACTTACACATTCACACATTTCAAGAAAACGCACCACACTCCCAATTTCACTGATATCAAACCCTTACTCATCTCAATAGAATAACCCATCACCTCATCTCTGAATCATATAATCAGGCTTATAACCAGCAAGAAAACACTTGCCAAAACTATTAATCACATGTTTTGTCTTGTATTTCCTGAAGATAGACCATGCATAGTGTTCTGAAACTATTGGACAATTACTGCTACTTCCATTTTACAAAGAAGTAAATACTTCTTAATCTTTTGCCATTCCTTTATTCCATCAATGCACTTTAATTGTTCTCATTAAGAAAGATCTGCAATTCCCTGCTTCATCATAAATTTTAAGAGAAATCTAGTAGTTAATAAAAGACAGTTGACAACATATTAATGGCTAATTCTTTGAAGAAAATGATATCATACTGCTGCTAAAGCTAACAGTCAAGATCTATTTAGACTACAAAAACAAATCCACTGAAATTAAACATCATTGTAGGAGTGTTCTTTTTTTTAAAGAGACGCAACATCTTTAACAATGCTGATCAAACTACAACAGTAATGGCTTCCAAATGCCTCAGTTAACTAAGCTTTCTTTGGCCAAGTTTCTAATTAATATTAGAAGATTAATATTTAGAAGAAAAAAGTATAACTTGTTGGAATATGGTATTATGATTAATCTTCATCTCAAAAAATCATTAAAATAGATTAAAATGAAGTTGAACATTTAGTAATATTGAATACCTTAAAGGACATAACGTAATTATTGACTATTTATTTTAAAAAAATTATCTCTTTCAAAGACGGTCTCTGACACATTACACAGTGTCCTATCCATCCCAAGTAAATATGGAAGCAATGATACGAGTCATGTGAAGGCTTGAATACCAATATCTTCTCATTCTGTCATTTACTATAGAGAAAAGGAAGAAGTGTTTAAGGCCAGGACGGGGCTGCAGAACTAATGGGTGATTGTGTTAAGAGTGTACTGTATATACAAGATGGTTAAGTTACCAAGGAATGTCTTCAAAATTATGTTATTTACAAGCAGATTGCTAAGAACTGCGAATACTGTTATCTGAATTTGACTGATGAAAGTAAGTGTCACCATAGATATAAAAATGGTTGTTCTTAGCCAAATAATTTAATGTCTACAGTGTATCAAATCACACTGAGTGGATACTTCTTTAAAAGTATGTTGCCATCATTTTTTTTTTTTCTTAAGGTTTCTCGGTATTTTTTTTTAACTTTACAGGTAGATTGTGTTCAAGGAATGTTCAGTTGAGGGATCGTTGATTTTGTTTCTGGGTTAAATAGGTAGATCCAATACTTGTCCTTGCAACACTGCTGGTAATTTGACTGGAATTAACTATTTCAAAGTTATCATAATACCATTCTGTATATATCTGTTTTTTGTAGTTTGTCTAAATGTGAAAGTCAGAGGACACCATATCGATGGCTTAGCGCAAAATATCCAAGATGCAAGTTTTGAGAAAAAGCTAATTTAGTGGGAAATGTCCCTCAAAACTCAGGAACAATTCCTGGAAGTCTCATATTCGGTACTGATATTGTCATTGGGGTATACTACAATGGCATGGGGTTAAAAATTTGATTGTTGCATTTTTCAAGCAGTTTTGGTCGATTCGATAGTTTGGATCTTACAGAAAGTTTGTGCCATTGAGATAGCTAAGGAAGAAGTAGCGAATGTGCAGATTCGCCACTTCTATCCTTATTAAAATTCATCACAACCTCCTCAAATGCTTGACCAAACTAGCGAACTACACTATTAGTTACGTTCATTGTTAGGGATTGACTAATATTAGCATCAGTATCAGCTAATATCCGTACGGTATCGGATCGGAAATTGAAGCGGATACCGTTCTTTACATTTTGGCCAAACCAAAGCGGTAAATCGCTTTGAAACTTCATTGTTCAGTAACTTTGGAACAAAAACAGATAGAAACATGCAATTTGTGAGATTTTAAACTAGAAATTGATTAGAATAATCTTAGATAATTTTTGATAGTGTAATTTTAAGCTAACATTTTTCAATTAACAATTTATCCAAGGTGAGAAGGTAAGAGAAGGTGACAATGACCACGTGGCGTCATCTACGGACAAACTAGCGAATACAGGCACATTCGCTAGTTTTATCACAGAAAAGTGTTCAGTCAGCAGAGATGAAATGGTCAAAGTAACGAATATGCACATTCGCTTCTATTGCCATTTAAGTTTTTAAAAAAGGGTACTTTTTCGCTAGTTTAGGTCCTAAAATCACAGGAAATTTGCCATTTTGAAGGATTTGCTAGTTTTGCCCTACAAGAAGGCTCTTCAAGACACCTATTCACCACAAAAAACTAATTTTGTATTTTACTGGATATTCGCAACTTTTGCGCTAAGCCATCGATATGTCCATCAAGCACAGACAGATCTTCCTTAATTTAGGGATTTAAGAAAGATTGCCAAACAATTGGAGAACTAATTTCTTTGGTAATCTCAGTCAGTAGCTTGATTGTCTGCTTCCACTCAGAAGATGTTTTACTTGGTTAACTGATTCCTGCATCTTCTGCTCCTCTAGAAGTGGTACCCTTTTCTTAGTTGATTTCCTTAATGATAGAAACTGAAAATGAAAGCAGAAATATTCTGAAATGTTTCATAAAGTTCTTTAAATGATTGTTGTTGTATTTGTTTAAGTCCTCACATGGAAATGTTCTGCTTCAAAGAAATATCATTAGGGTGTCTCAGACTAATGTATTTCGTCTTCATCACTGTTGATATGATGCACATTGCTTTTTTCCTTGAATTTACCACAGAGACGATTTATTTGAAAGTGTAATTCCTAAAATCTTAAAAAAAAAATTACCAGAAGAAGAGGACAAAAAATTGAAGAACCACTGTGGTTTGAAAACAAAAACAAAAATACTGAATGTCTTAACCATTTCTTTTTTTTGATAGTTTGTTTTGGAATTTGTACAGTACATTTTTAAAATTATATTAAAAAATATAGTAGACATGTCAATGAAATAGTAACCATTTATGTAAATATTCTATAATATACATAGGATATTTATAGGGTGATTTATTTAATTTTTTGTACTTAATGTAAATCACATTTGTACTTGATTTCAATTAAACTCCTGGCAACACTCACACTCAGGAGTTTTGGGTTCTCTTGGCTTTTAATGAGGTACAACATTGTACCTCATTTTGAAGACTGCCTATTAAAGACTTTTTCTCAATGGATTTCAGTTGTCTTCAGAGTTTTAGTGATCCATTTGGGAGCTATTGACCAAAATTGGTAGCTATTGCATTTGTCCTCCGTCCGTCTGTCTGTCCACCCCTAAAATTCCCAAACGGATTTTACCATTGTGTTCAGAGGCCCAAAGACTGTAGGAATGGGGTATTTTCAGGGGCCAAACTAGCCCCCCCCCCCTCCAAATGTTCGAGGTATTTGTCATTGTTTCCATTGAATTTCCGCTATTAGCTTAAATGTCAGAAATGGAACCATCTTATTTCAGTTGTCAGCTATAGCGTGATCGGTAAATTACCGGACTGATGTGCTGAATGTTGTTGGTTCAAATCCCTGTATCTACTTTTTTTTTTCCTCTGAATTTTTTTTCTTCTTGATTTCTAACATTCTTTTTATTTTTTTCCTACCTTTTTTTTATTTTTCCTTTCATTAACGTAGTTCCTTTTTTTTATTATTATTTTAAAATTTTGTTATTATGGATTGCCCTTAAATTTATGCTTTAGCAGAAAATTATATTCACTTGTTTGATTAGAGAAAGAACATTTAAGTGTCCATGAACATAATTGAACATTCAATAATGAATGTCATTTTGGATTCTCAGCTTTGTGCTGCAGTATTTCAACAGTCATGCCCTGAGGTGAATATTCAATGAGCACAAAGGGCTTATATATCTTTGAACATACACCACGTTGCCAAAAGTGTCCTTACAGCAATTGTTGGATATTTTACGATGCTGCTGCTCTGCTGTCAATATAAGGTCAGACCTCCTTTTGCTGCAGTTACAGCCATTGCCCTTGGGGGTAGATTTTCCACTGAATTCTGATAATTCTGCTTCTGGAATTCATTATTATTTCTCCTGTCGAATTGTGAACGGCTGACAAGTGTTCAATTCTTTCTTGCTAATTGAGTTTTTTTTTTTTTTTTTTTTTTTTTTTGAGGGATAAGTTTCATTTTAGCAAACTTGCTGTAAATTTTCTTTGGAGCCATTATGGATGAGTGCCTATTGTCATTGTCTTGGAGTGTTCAAGAATTATTAAGGAAAAAAAGAATAAAATTTATCCCAAGTATGCTATAATATATTGGATCATCCAAGAAATTCGTGGCAAAGTTAGGCTGTTGTTTCATTAAAAAAAGCACAAATTGTTTGGGTGGCCCAATATATTATGCAGGAAATAGTGACTTCATTAGATTCAGTTTATTAACTTTGCAGATGTTTACATGTTGAGGGGCATGTAAATTAAACTATTATTTGGTATGTATGTTTATTGTGATTCATAACTTTGGTCTGCCCAATACAGTTAATAGTATATCTAGTTAAAAGATGTGGTAGGCCTTGTGAACCAGTGGTAAGGCACAGAAGATTAGGTTGAATACCTGGTGGAAGTCAGGGATTTTCCCCATGGTATTTCCAGGTGGGTACTACGGTTCATCCAGCCCTCTGTATAATGGGTATCTGATTTCTTTCCTGGGAAGTAAAGGCGAGTGGGCATTGGGCTGACCACCCAACCTCAACTTAGTCCCATTGGTGGGACTAATGGAAGCTTTAGCTCCTACAACCTTAAGATCATGTAGACGCATAATGAGATACTTTAACTCAGGAAATAGTTGATTATAATTTTTTTTATGTTGATTGTAATGGGTTGCTTTTGATAAAAGAGAGAATAATTTACTAAATATTTATTATAATCCAAAATAATAAAACCCAAAACTCCAACCCAAAATAATAAAAATTAAGATGAGTAACTTTCCACTCACACTTTGAGTTAATTTTCTTTCAAGAAATTAAAAAAAAAAAAAAAAAAGAACAGTTTTGTGGAACAGTTTTCTATTAGTATTATGGGATTTCTGTGAATTTTGCTTATGCTTTTAGAAATATCACCGAGAGCTGTCTACACCTGAGTGATATCAGGAACTGTCGATTCTCCTTCTTGGCTGTTGCTGTTTCAGTTCTGCTACGATCTTCCAACTCACAGTTTCCATCTATAAGTTTACATGTCTTTTAAATTAACTAGAGATAAACTTTTCAGCCCCCTTAACTTTTTTCCTATCAAAGGCTGATTTAGATTTTAGCCAAAATATTTCATTATTGATATTTTCATGATGAAATAGGACATTCATATATGTCCCTTCTCTCTCTCTCTTTATCTTCATTGGTTATTTTCAGTTATTAATACAGATTCTGTCTACATG
>JAFIDM010000003.1:58691957-58709307 GCA_023159025.1 Thereuonema tuberculata
TGCATTATGAATTTTGTTATTATTGAACAGGGCTTCCATTGCAAAACATCACAGTATTTGAAATGATTTATTTGAAGAAGAGGACAAATTCATTTAAAGCACTTTAAATGAATTGCTGAATCAACTCCTCATCTTAAAGAAATCAAAGCCAATCTTGTCACTTTGATTTATTTATTTATTTATTATAGCAAATGTTTTTGTTAATTTACTAACTTTTCCAGAAATTGACTAGAGCATTTCATGACCATTTTTTTAATGCTTTTGATTAAACATTAATAAAGAGACTGACCATCCTATTAGATTAAAAATAAAAAACCATGATGTTTTCAGAATAGCCTTCGCTTCCATTGTTTACTGACTTAGCCTTTTCTTTATTTGGAATCAAAACAAGTTAAAACAGGTAACAGCACTAAGGAAAATAGACCAAAAGCAGAATTACAAACACTATTCTTTACTTGGGCAAATACAGCACTCTTTTAAATGCATCGAAGACTGGAAATCATATTTGCAATTTATTGTCTCCATTTAATGCTCCTTATTTTTCACAAATGGTCTGTTAAAACCAACTCACTTGGAGTAAATTCTTTAATTTTGAAAGCAATAGTAATTTGCCCTTTCATGTTGGTTTACTCTGAATAGGTAGATCAGAACAAATCATTCTTCTTGCGTTCTCAAAATATTGTTGTGTCAATTGCTAGGTTCAAAAAGAGCTGATCTGGTGTTTGTTTTTATTCCCATAAGATCACCTATCAGTTCCATGATGAAGCAAATAACCTTTAAGCAAATTTTAGTCCAAAGTTTACTATAAGCATCTAATAGAATCTGTCTAGATTCACACTCAGTCTAAACCATCTAAAGACTTCCCTTTTTTAGGGTCGCATCAGCTGTGATGGAATGCTTTGAAAGGTTGCCATTGCTAAATTGCTAACATACTCAGTGCTTCAAAATATCATTTTCTAGATCTGCATCTGATTTTAATTCAAATAAAAAGATGATATAACATTAAAAAGAGGGATCAATGAAATACACAGTCAATTGCTTTCATGCCTATTATAGGTGGGAATCTGTGAAGGAAACAGACTTAAGATGAGCCATGTCCTCTTTAGCACTCATTAGCCAGATTTATCTATCGATGATACATTCAGAAAGTGTGAGAGGCTATTGGGATCGTTCCTGCTTTCAAAAGTCAGCCCCACAAAAGCAAACAATAAGAAAAATCACTGTAACCAGTATAACATCAAAAGGAGAAACAACTCTCAGTGAATTGTTTCACATTTATATTGAGAAATTTGAAATATTCATTGTCGTTAATATGAGACTATTTGTTTAAAATATTGTTTAATTAAGGATTATTTTCTGATTTGCTACTGGAAACTAAGTATGCATCTGTAACTCATAGTGCTATTAAAAAAACTTCAGAAAAGAAACTTTCTTCATCGGATTTGAGCACGTTATTAGAAAGAAATAGAAAATCAACAACAAAATGTCACAAGAAAAAGGTCAAAAGTTCCTGAGGTAAATGAAGTTAGGAGAGGAAAGAACTCATCATTGCTATACCCCAGGGTTGTGACAAAAAAACGAAGAAAACAAACTTAAATAATATTTATATTAACCTCAGTTTTGAAAACATGATACAGTATTGAATTTTTATTGAAGAGTAGTTTACTTGTACTATTGAGCTACTAATTGCTATAAAAGCTTTTCAAGTTTTTGCACTGCACTATTTAAGATTTGAACATTTATAAATAAATGATGTTATCAAAACATGTAAATACATCATCTTGCTGTAAATTTCATGCAGGAGTATGTTAAATGTGAAAAATAATTTTTAAATGGCAGATACTGATTTTTTTTTTTTTCCTGGTTATTTTTCTCCTCACTCCCTCCACACAAAAAAAAGTGCAATAGAAGAACACAAATTCATTCAAAATCATTAAATTAGAAGACGTAAATGATACTAAAAGAAATTATCTTAACAAGTATCCCAGATTAATTCTGAATTTTTCTGGATTACGATAATATTTTCAACCAAAAAAATGCATGCATTTGATGTTTCATTTCTGTGTTTTCTGCATTTATGGATTAATAAAGAAGTGATTTTTGTTATTCATTTTCTTTTTCTGTTTTTTTTTATTTTCAGATTTTAGGCATTTGCTTTGCACAAAATTTAAGAGCTGACATCTTTGCACAGAAGGCGAAGTGGCACTGACGATGGGTTTAGCCCAACTTAATGTGTTCTGTCTACTCCGTCAGCAAACGGTGGAGCAGAGTTGACCACAAGAAGTTGGGAAGAGTTTAGCCGAAATTTCACATTTATCTACAGTATAATTATACTAACCACATTTTGATACATTTGTCATCAAGCCAAGATGAATTTGAATATTCTCTTTGAAGGAATATTTAGTCATCCCAGTCAAGCAGCCAGTCAAGAGATACTTTGGCAGCTTCTAATTTCTTCATACTCTCATGACGCATCTAACACCATTTCATGGTGCCAAACAAGCCATTAAGGCAATAAACAGAGAAGCTTCTATCCCAGCTGTCTTGGATAAAATGGTCCAAAGTTATCGCAGAGTGCATCCCTAGACTTAATACAGTTGGCTGACCTGCAAAACTTAATGGATGAAACACTGAATTTTTAGGTTAAAAAAAGAATGAGAGAAGAAAGAAATCCAAGAACGGAAATTGTGAAAGTGATAGTGAAAACAGGCAATTTTTGTCACTTACGAGCAGGGTTCCTTGGTGGATTTATTTAATGTAGTTATCATGGGCTTGAGCTCATTGTTAATGTGTTGCAGTGATGATTACTCTGTTGCCTGGCACCAAGTGTCCAGAAGTTACCAAGTAGAGAAGACAGTTGTTTTTATTGATCTTGTAGTGGCAGTCTCAAACCATTCAATGGACCCCATCACTCACTTTATCTCATGCATTTACATAAACTGATCATTCATATGGAGTTTCATTGGCCAGTTTAGTTTCTGTTGCTGCAGTGAAGTCCTCCGTCAGTTTGCAGTGAATTCAAAGATTGGACCTGTCACTGTAAGATGCTTTCATAGAATTACGTAAACCCTTGATGGCACTTACAACTCCCGAGTCTTTGGATACTTGGATGTGTTTTTATTTCCTTTATATTTTGAAGACTTGAACCAAGTAATGATGAATTTAAATGTAATGTTTTTAAGCTGGCTAGGATATGTAACATGATTGCAGCAGATAAAAAAAAATGAAGTTCAGTAACAAATAGACAATAGTGCCTTCGTTTGCTAAAGCTGATTGAAATAGATTTCAGAAACAGCAGTGTATTTGAAGCAAGTTAACCCAAACTGACTGCAACATATATTAGTGGAATTCCATTACTACTGCAGCAACAATTTTTTTATTATTATTTTAAAATATTTGAATGACTTGAATTTGAATAACCATCTTTTGTATGAGTTTTAGCAAGTTTTTATAAATATTTATGAGAAGTTGTTCAACTGAAGGTTATAATACGCATCAATAACTTATGATTTTGTTGTTCTGTTTTCTGTATAGTTATAAATCTTAGCCACTTATTTTGATATTAAACAAATCATGTTATCCAATTGCAAATATTTTTACTTCCATTTTAGAAGTCTGTAATGAATATTGCAGAAAGCAAAAATTATTCAATTGCTAATTGAAAAGTAAAGTATACCTTAAAATCTCAAGCTAGTCAGGAGACTAGTTTAATTCCGAAGTTGCTGATAACAGTGGTTATTATTTGAAAGCAAGGATCTAGGTTATTCATTCTAAGGAGCAGGCATTGAAAGTTTTTAAGTTGTTGATGATAGATTTAATTATAGAAGTTGAACATAGACATCTATTTTAGATTTTTTATTTATATTAATAACTTCTGGTGACAGCTTGTAATGAAAACAAAACATGGCTTCTAAATTTTATGACACAATTTTTATTGAAAGTGAAACTTAAAATTCTTTTTTTGTTTTTAACTTGTCTCAATTGAAATGATTTACATTTCAAATTATGGTGGCCAGCTTGTTTGTAAATTAAAATTAAATGAATATCACTTCATTTGTGACTTAATATGTTGTTGTTTACATTTTTATCTTGACATTTGTTGAAAATTCCACATAGCTACTTACTTCTTTATTTGGTACATTGTTTTCTCCCCTGTTTGTGCCATAGTATCTTAAAAAACAAATGACCCAGCCTTCTAAATTGGTCACATATTTTCTGTTATTTTGTTCCTCAGTTTTAAAGTGGGGTTCTGCATTGAATTGTGTAGCTTTTGTAAATAATGTATAATTTTGAAAGTTATTTTGAGATTTTCAGCTAATATTTATTTATTATTGAATAACAGATGACTTAATTTTAAAAGTAAGAATTTATAAATGGGTGATTTCTTATGCTTTGTATCATTATTTAATACTTAATGAACAAATAGGAAGATAGCAACAGGTGAAAAATATTTTTTCTTTTATGCTTATAAGTGTCTTAATTGTTTTGTGCAGATCTCGACTGATATTTTAAAAAAAAAGGGTCCATTTTCTGTTTGGAAATTTTATGTCACATTAAAAATTAGTATAAATAGTGATAACACACATTGAAGGAATTCTAATATCAGATCAAGCAGAAATATTCCATTTGCTATGAAACTTAAATACTTTCTTTTTTCTTCCACTTGTATTTGTCATCTTTAAGAAGAAAGAAATTGCTGTTGAAAAACATAATTTATGTTTAATAAATCCTATGAGATTTCGATAAAGAATTTTTGAAAAATTTTTGAAGCACATTATTGGTTATCTCTCGGTTATTGTAATTGTTATTATTATTATTATTATTATTTGAAAACTCTAAACCTGTAACTAATAGTAGTTTTTGCTAACATTTTTATCAGTGTTGATATTTTAAAACTAATAAGTTGATCAAACGAATTGATTTATTTATTATTATTAGTGATATATGTTACCGTAGTTTCAAAAGGTTAATATCCTTTTCTAAATATGGCCTTAATGAAGGTTTTAAAAAAATTCTTTTTCTTTTTAAAGAAAGCTGCTGTTAATTTCGCTAGTATCAATTGTTTATTCTTTGAATGTTTGAAAATCCTTGTACTATTTTAGCAACGATGGTTTATTGCTGTCTTGTTTGCAATAAGAATTCCTTAAAAAGGGAGGATATTAATTAATGAGTTTATAGAGATTTGCCTATTTTATTTTCTTTTAAGCAGATGCTCTCTTTTTAATACTAATTTTCTCTTGTGTTTTTTTGTTAATATGTATTTTATTGAACAGTTCTTGCTGTGAAATTATGTTGTAATGTTTACATTGTGCATTGTCAATTAACAGTAGTGAAATTATAATACATTTAACGTTTTGTAATTATAAATCATTCTTTTCAGTGCAGCTACCATATTTTTTAAATTGTATAACTTTGCACAACAAAAGAATACAAATGTTTAGTGATTATTATCTGGCTGGGTAAAATGAATTCATAATAATAGTTAAAGACTTCATTTATAATAAGTTTACATATTTAAAGAAAGCTTTTATTGCTTTAAATTTTTAACAAAAAAAAAGTCATCTTATATTTTATGAAATATTTATCTTTAATCTTCCATAATAGATACAGTTATTCTTTCAAGGAATCTCTTTGATACAGTCTTCACTTCCTTTTTGATTTCCAAATAAGTAATAATGCAATAACACAGTTACCCGATTAATCATTGCCTGTTAAGTTTTCAAGTGAGAAAAACGGAAAAGTAAGTATTACAATATTGGAATTTGTAAGAGAAAAGTAATCAAGAATCAATATTCCATTTTGCAAAATTTGAAAGGATGTTTGTCTACTTAGGATCTTTAGGATTTCAGAGTTGATAAATGGATTTAATAATATCTGCTCTAATTGTTATTATTTTATTTATTTATTTATTTACTTTTTTTAATATTTTTTGAAGTAACTTCATCAATTTTTAATACAAACTCTTATTATACTCGTATTTAAAATTTTAATTTAGCCAAAAACAAAAGATTGCATTAAAAACCAAGTTAATATTTTCAAAAATTAAGCATAATTATAGCGTATTTAGGAACTAGAAATTATATAGAAACTTAAGAGGTTGAATTAAGTACTACTGCTGATCTCCCTGAAAAAGAATGATGATAGAAATGTTTTTCATTCAAAGATAATCTCACATAAAATGATCTCACTGATTTATCAATCTTGATCTTATTACTCTTAAAAATTAATGTTTTATTCGTATTTCTTTTAATTATGCCAGCTCACTCAATAACAGCCTTTTCATTTGTTTCCATTCATCAATGAAAAATAAATAAAGAAGAATTCCACTATTCAGTTCTTCAGATTGTTACTGACGATTCAACATAGAAATTTCAGTGTCTTACAAAGAGCATTTTAATTACAATAGTCTATAAATGAGCATAAGATAATATTGAATAAGCAGTTAATGTTAAATTGAATACTATCACTGTATGGGTCTTTGATTATCGGTGGAAAGTCATGTATGAACATTATTTAACAGTGTAAGCATGTGTATTAACAATTTTTTTTTTTATTATTATTATTAACTAGGCCATCCCCCTGTCTCCCCCTAGTAAATATGAGATAATCCAAGAAGACTCGATTCCAAGCGTTATGGCAAAAAGTGATATTTTATTCCTTTTTGAATGAACTCATTATTTGATATCGCACGCCATTTAAAAAAAATGAACATTGAAATATAAATTTTAATCTAGTAGGCTAAAATTAATTAGTTATTTTCTTTTTTCTCTGGCTCTTCTCTCATTGTACCATGCACACACACAAAGGGAGTGATAAGAAACAATAATTTGAATGTAGCCCCCATGACCTAATGGATAAGATGTCTGACTTCGGAGCAAAAGGTTGCCTGTTCGAGTCCCGTCATGAATGTTTCATTGTAGTAATTTGTTTCACAGGAAAATTAATAATTGCACCAGACAGACAGAGAAATAAAACATTTTAGTAATATAGATTATTATTATTCTATGCTCATGAACATCCATTAAACCAATTTTTAAAAATTTGGGCCAAAAAAAAATGTCTTCTTGCCATTAACATTAAAAGATAGTTAATTGAGATTAAAAAAAAAAATGATAATCAGGCAATGCTTAATATTTCACTACTACTACAACAACTTCAGCATGTTAACCCATTCTTTTGTTTAAAACCATTATTCATTAGTATATTGATTATTCTGCTTTGGCTGTGCTGACACCTTGCTTTACTACACAAAAATCATCAGTTAAAGTTAGTTAATTTTTATTAGTGACCCATTTGAGAGATATTGTGATAGCGACCAAAATTGCATTTGTCCTGTCCGTCCGTGCCTGTCCACCCCTAACAACTCTCGTACAAAAGGTCGCATTGACAAATGGATTTCACCATCGTATACAGAGGCCCAAACACCATAGGAATGAGGTATTTTCAGGTGTCAATGCGCCCCTCCCCATTTTCGAGATATTTGGCATTGTTGTCATTGTATCCCTCTAAAAACTCCTGAACAAAAGGTCTGATTGACAAACAGACTTCACCATCGTGTTCAAGAGGCCTAAACATTGTAGGAATAGAGTATTTTCAGGAGGCCAGTGTTCAAGATATTTGGCATTGTTCTCATTGGATTTCTGCTAGTAGCTTAAATGTTAGACCTACAACCATGTCATTTTAGTCGTCAGCTGTAGCTTGATGCTTAAGGTCTCAAACTCATATACTGAAGGTTATCGGTTCAAATCTGTATATCTACTTTATTTCCTCTTTAATCTTCTCTTAATTGTGGACATTGGATTTTTTTTTTCTTATTTTCCTAACTTTTCTTTTTATTTTTCCTTACTTTAATAAAGTACTTCCTTTTATTTATTATTATTTTTAATTTTGTTTTATTATTTTGGATCACTCTTAAATTTATGCTTTAGCACAATATTATATCCCCTTGTTTTTTTCTTTCTCTGTGGTTTTCATCATCATCATACCATTTTAATTTTCAGTTAGAAAAGCAAACAAAGTGAGCTCATTACAGCCAAAACTACCTGCTCAAGCGTGGACTTTTTTTTTATTATTTTTAATTGATACTCATTGAATTTATAGGGGGAAATAATGAGGCTATTTTTGAGTGAGTTGTAGAAATAGAAAATTTTTATTATATTGTTCAGAAATATTTTTAGATAGTATTGAAATAGTAATACAAATAGAACTAAAATTAATGAAAATTTTGTGGAACAGTATTTCAAATGCAAATGTGCTGAAAAAAATTGAAATGAGTAAAAGCTATGTTATTGTATTGATACTTATCATTTGTTATCTGAAATTTAATTACATTGTTTGTTTTTTTTTTTTTTTTTTTTTATATTTGAAGAGTTTTTTTTTTAAAACTGGCCACTTCATACTTTTCATTTGTAAGAAACAATTCATATATTAAATCCGTTCTCCCTTTGACATCTATGCAATAATTTTGATTCATCACAGTGTCATTAGAGTATTCCAGTTAGGTTTTTTGGATTGCTTCCAAAAATGACTTTCTTAAAAATAAAACTTAAAAAAGAGTTAATCTTTTCGTTATTACTTTCTTGAATTTTGGAAAAATATATAACATTTCTTAAAATAACAAAGAGGCCAATGCTGCTTAAAATGAAAAAAAAAAAAAAAAATATCCTCCTAGAGGTTGTAAAATAGTGTAACTGTGGTATCTTTTTAACATAGAATTATTTCTTTTACTGCCAATTCCATGTTTGTCTTTAAAAAGTTTTAATGTGATATTTGATGATATAATAGATAGTGGAAAGCAGTGGAATGTGGATTGACACAAAGGAAGATAACAAATGAAAAGGAATTGTGTGATGATTGCTCAGTATACTAGAAAAGATTTTGCTGCTACATCTGATATTGTGTTCTCTTGTATACTTTGTAGATTTTGGGATGGTGAAATTGTATTGTATAATCAGAAGATAATAAGACTGCTTACAAATTTTTTCCAATTGTTTCCGACCCAATTTTTTTTTTAACATTATTTTATTTGTATGTTTGTTTGTTTATTGTATTGTAATTTTTACTTTGAAAAATTTAATGTGAATTGTGAAGTTTTTAAAAGTAATTAAATTGACAGATTTTTTTTAAAAAATGGTTTATGTTAAATGAAAATGAAACAAAAAGATAAAAAAAGTGGAAGTAATTGTTTAGTATGAAGACAGTTGTATAAATCTAAGTTTAAGTTGCGAAATCCATTCTCTTATCCACTGTTAATTCAATAATGAGGACCAACATTCACATTCCTACTTGTAGTCATTTCAGATTAAATTCTTTTGTTGACATTTTGAGAGAAAGCGATTCATAAAACCATAATTAACTTTAAATAAACCCTTCAGTTACAAGATTCGGTTATTTTCCCTGTTAGTGGACCTGTATTAAAAAAAGTTTTAATCACGATAAAACATAATTTAAATTTTAAGTACTTTCATTTTTAAAATTACTGCATTTTCTTGACTAAATCTGGATTTTAAATATTATTTTAAGTTTTATTTAAAATTGGCTTTTGACCATACACTGGCTCCAATATACATTCAGATACTTTATACAAAATATGAATCGATGTAAAAGTAACAGTGGAACCTGGCAGTAAGAACAAAGCACTGAAATATAAGTACAATTTATTTACTGAGGAAGACTTACTTAATGGTGTGTCTGGCACCAGTTCACAAGGGTTTATTTATTGAAGCTGGATTGGATTTTTAATGTTGTCAGGACAGAGCAAAAACATCTTCCAAATGCTTTTTTTTTTTTTCCCCTAGGAAAACTTTTTTCTCATTGAATTTTAATTTTTGAAGATAAACCAACACAAGTAATATTGCGTAAATGGATGATAGTAAATTAATTCAGTTCTGAAACTGACTCCCAATAGCAGAATACTTAAAATTTATTTATTTTAGAAATATTTTTAAAGTAGCTTAAAACATAACAAATTACTAAATATTGCAAATTAAAAAAACAAAAACAAACAAAAACCTCCTGAATATGTTCTTTATTGGATATGGATCGCTAAAGGAAGTAGTAGCTATAGTATGTGATTTCAAACCAAGATTTCAATTAAATTTATCAGTTCCAGTAAAACACGTGCTTTTTCAAGAATAGCATCACTTTTTTATTTAATAAAAGTAAAAATTGAAAACTAAGTTGATTATTATTCCTTTTTTTGTTGAATGATTAAGTTGGGAAAATACAGTAATTGTTAACTTCAGCCACTCAAAATCTTTTCTTGACTTCCCGTGTATCATATTTTTTAGAGGAGAAATGGATATTGCAAAGCTTGAACATGAGTTCTGCAATAGTGGTTCACTTTAGAATACAACTGTTCTCAAAACTTAACAAATCTAAATGAATTTAATTGTTGAATTTCTGTACACATTACAAACTTCATTGTACAGTGTATTTTTACAAGTTGTAAATTAATATATATGGCATACATCCACAAAAAATACTTATTCTTTTCTATCAAGATCTAATGTTGCTTGATTTTTCATAATAAATATTCCTGTGATTGAATGTGATAGTAGCAAAATTATTCCATATCGAACTGTTTTATCCTTCCCCAATTATCCCGTCTTTTTATTTAAATTGATTAAAAGACAAATTTAAAGTGTGTGTTCTTTGGTCATTTTATTCTAAATTGTTTTAAATATTTTTTTTTCTCTTCTTACAGTAATAATATAGAATCTTATAAGTCTGATTAAATAATTTTAGTGAAACTATAATAAACAACTGTTTGCTCTGCATAATAGAAGAACATCTATGAGTATTGTTAGGTAAAAACCAAGACAACAAAAACAACTGCAGTAATGGATGAGTTAGTTCTTCTTGTGTAACAACTTTTCAAATAGAAATTTGAAAACCATTTGTCAAAAATCATATCAATATCATTTGGTTGATTATTTTTTTTAAGCGCAGACTTCGTTTATCAGGTTGCACAGGTTAGATTAGATTAGATTTGATTAATGATGGGATTAGGGTTCCAGAAGTATAAATCTAAAAGATTTATTGTGCTCCCATTTTCGCGTTGTTAGGGAGTTCCGATACCAGTGAACTTTATAAGTTACAGTATCTTACTTCCCAAACTTGCATCAAATTCATCTCCCAGCTGTTTGCCCTCAAATACCCTTCTTCTCCTAAGGTCTAAGGATTCGCAGTCCAGGATTAAGTGCTTGGCTGTCTCCGGCGACTGCCCGCATAATCTGCAGCTGATGTCTACTTGAAGTAGACCTACTACTGTCAGATGCTTCCTGAAGTGGCCATATCCAGTGATAAATGCTATGACTAATCGAAGATTAGCTCCTGTCAAGTCTAATCAAGACCTTGTAAGCGAAGTTAAGGGTCCTTGCACTAGTTTTTTTCCCCAAGGTTTGGCCAGGAAAGAGATTCCATCTTAGTTTGTGTTCTCTTTTGGCCCAATTGTGCATTGTGCTCTTAGCTAGAGACCAGCGAATTCCACAAGCTGGTTCCGGACCAATGAAGGGAGTTTCAGCCCCCTCTTTTGCTAATTGGTCCACTTTTTCATTCCCATCAAACCCCCTATGCCCTGGAATCCATCCCAGTGTTACTACATTGAGTTTGGCAAGAGCACAAAGTGTTCGGTGGCATTCCCATGCCAATTTAGATGATATGTCATCGGCATCCAGCGCTCTAAGGGCAGCTTGGCTGTCCGAAAGAATGGAAATGTTTATATTCCTGTAGCCTTTTAAAAGCCCAAGATAAGCACATTCCAAAATAGCCAGATGTGCATTCCAGTTTAGTTTTTGGTCCAAGGTCACGCCGAGGAACTTTACTGACTCCGAAGCTTCCAACTGGACTCCATTCAGCTTAACTCTGCTTAATGCAGTGAAGTTCCTCTTACGAGAGAATGGAACTATGACAGTTTTTGAGGGGTTTTTGAGTCCCTCCCTCTCGCACCATGTGCAGATCTTGTGTAGTCTGTCATTCATGATGTCAACCACTGTCTCACAGAACTTACCTGTAACCATGAGAGCTATGTCATCTGCATAGCCCTGTATATATGAACTCCAGTATTGGAGATTTGAATAAGGAGGTCATCAACCACTAAATTCCACAGTAGGGGTGATAGTACTCCTCCTTGTGGACAACCTTTGCTAGTATAGATTTCAATCGTATCATGCAAAAGGGTAGATTTGACGTAGCGGCTTTGGAGTAAAGCATCTATCCACCTACATACAGTGGCTTGTATGCCGCGTTCTCTAGTCCTACGTATGATAGTATCATGAGAGATGTTGTCAAAAGCACCCTTGATGCCTAAAAATGCACAAAGTGCTATTTCCTTACAGTCCAGCGCGTCTTCTCCCCTTGAGACAAGATCGTTTAGGGCTGATAAACATGATTTGCCAGGCTGATAGGCATGTTGATTCCGATGTAACATATTGTAACTATGGTCTGAAAGAGATGCTTCGTCAGAGACGGCCCATCCCTGTACCAAGTTGCATACAGAAGGTAATGTCTGTAGTTTCTCACCTGAGTCTGTTAGCAAAAGTACTAGAACTACCGACATTAGCTATCTGTAAGTCATTTGCTAGTAGGAATTCTAAAAGTGACTAGCCTCTAGCATTGGTATCGGTGCTTCCCCATCCTTCTTTGTGGTGAGAATTGGCATCACACCCCACAAGGAGATTGAGGTTGGTGCGTTGTGCATGCATCGTTAAGAGTCTGAGCTCCTGCGACGGAGATAATTCATTGGAGTCGTAAGGCAGGTATGCTGAGCTCACAGTTTGGCTTTGCTCCTTCCTTTCGCCCCAGTTGATAAGTATCGAGGTTAGATCCCTGAAACAGAATTCAACCAATGGAAAGATCTGCAAGCCATTTTTAACCAAAATACAAGTTTTAGCATTGTTTATTGAATTAAAGGAAATAATGTTACCTTTTGTTTCTCCAAGCCCTACTATACGTCCATGGTGGATCCACGGCTCTTGGATGAGGGCTAGATCAAATTTACCTTTGATAAAGGTACAACAGAGAACAGCTGATGCTGCTCTACTGTGGTGAAGGTTTATCTGTATCACCCTTAGCATCATCTTTTTCTTTACCCAAGAGTATAAGAATAGTTGATGTCCACAGGGCGATGTTCACAATACAATCAGAGGCTTTAAGTGCCCCAACAATTCATCGTCTATCAGAAAGATAAAGATTTTTCCTTTCGGATCGTCTTTAACTGATAGTCTTGTCCATTCAGTAACCTTTAATAATAGATTCTGGTTGTCAAGTAGCTCGCAGATCTTGTCAGGAGTGAAGTCCGTGAGCTTAGCAGGTTCTCTAAAGAGCACCTTGGTAGCCCGCAGAACTTCTTTCCTGTAAGTCAGCCAATCCTGCCTATCAGTGCTTGTTCTATCTGTTCACCCTGTTCTTTAGTAAGTTTGGATGTTGGATAGTTTTCAATCCCCACCGCCATCTTTGTGACCGAGAGTTTGTCTTTGTATGTAATGTTGGCCTCTTTAGAGGTTGTTGGCGCTGTTGGCTGAGTCCATCTCTGCCGCTTTCTATCAATCTCAGTTGCACTCAGTTGACTTCGTTTATCAGGTTGCACAGGTTACTTAGTTTTTGGATATTTAGAGATTATATGGAAAGATTCACATGAAATTTGCACATTGAAGAGGACTATTCCAGAAGTTGTAGGGAAAACTTATACTGGGATTTAGTGTTGCTCGGATAGGTGCTATTAACACAACCAGTTACATTAATTTCTATATTGTTTCTCAAAATCGAAAATTTTAATATGTTGATAACTTCCATATTTGTTTGGGAATCTACGTAATGCAAAATACATGTAAGATATGATCTCATCAGCATTTAAAAGCAATGTTATATAAGTAATTTACATCACTATAAAAGTCTGCAACAACTGATATTTAGTCAGGCAACAATGTAAGTAAATGCTAACAATAAATCGTCAAAAATTGTCATTTACTTTTTTACAAGGAAAGACGCACATTGACATTTATAATTCAATGACAGTGCCTTTTTTACTATATGGAGCTGAAATTTTAACTATTAAAAACAAAAGTAGAATTCAAGGCATAGAAATTAACCACTTAAGAATAGTTGAAGAAAACAATTACAATAAAAGATGAAGAATCAGGAAGAAGGTTAATATCTGTGCTGTAAACAAAATTTGATGAGTAATGGATGAAATAGTATGAACTTGTTGAAAGAATGTTAAAGGAAGATTCCCAAAATGCCTTTTTCCCTGCATCCAGGTTAGGAAGAGATTGTGATGGGTCTCGTGAAAGATCTCCACAAGACAATAAGACAGAAATGTAGCATGCCTAATCCTTGCTGATTAAAACATCAAAAAACTTAGTTTACAATATATCTGTAACTTTATATATTCTTTTTTACAAGTCCAGAAATGTTTAATGGTACACTGAAATTGATATTATTTATCTTCATTTTATTGATCTTTGAAATCTCCTGAAGCCGAACTTGTGACCAAATTATTTATTAATCTGATTTTTTTTTCCTCCGACTGAATTTTGAAATTTCTATTTGTTTTTGTTTTTTGCTTTTTGCCAAAAGTGTATTTAATTTAATTTATTGGTATCATTTGTGAGTTTTTTGGTTAGCAGTTTTGGCTTTACCATTATTCACTTGACAATCCAATTGGGAGAGGACGCTACAATTCCCTAGGTTGTTATATACATATATGAACACAAAATCAGACAAAACAGCTTGATACAATATGCATATCTGTGGATGATCAGTAGAATCGTGGTGCACATGTAAATTTGTGAATGGCGTACACAGAAGTCGCATGGTAGCACTGAAACGTTCATAAGGTGAATTGTGTTCGAAGGTACCATTTGACGTGAAGAAAGAAGTGACAAACGATTTTTAGTATGTCACAAAGACATCATCTAGATGATTTCACATAGGAAAGGATTATACGAAAGCTGGAAGAAGGCTTCAGAAAAACTACTGTTGCCGGAGAGATCCGAATCGCCCATAATGTTGTTTTCAGGCTCTGGGCAATGTTTCAAAGCAATGCATTGTGTTTCAGACACGTGAAGTTAGCCAGTCTCGCTGTTTGATGACTCATGAAGACAGATTTTTAACTGTAACAGCAAAACCCACGGCTGGTCAGCTTGCAGATATATTGTAGTCGCCTCCAGCCCAGTGCAGGAACACGGATATCTCGACAAACTGTGACAAGACATCTGCGACGTGTTGGGATGTATACCCGAAGGCCTGTAGTCTGCGTCCCTCTATCCAGAGCTCAACATAGCACATGTTTGCAGTGGTATTGCATCAAAATTGGACAACTCGTCAATGGGCAACTGTCCTCTTCACAGATGTGAGTCGTTTCATTTTCCCTCAGATTCTATTCGTGACAATGTTCAGGATAGGAACAGATATGGCTGTGGTAGGTCATAGCGTGGTTGGGTATCATGATTACAGGACACACTGAGCTACAACTGCTGGAAAATGGCACTATTACTAACAAACGATATTGCAATGAAGTTCTTGTTCGGGGTATTGGTGATTTTATTAGTTTTTATTTTTATGAATTTTATCGAACCTTCTTGTTTTATGCAATAATAATGAACATTGGAAGTCATGCAAGTGCAGCATAAGAGTTTAACTGCAATATACGTAGCTATAGTTTAACAGGATATGATGCTAGTTCAGACCAGATAGGCTTAAGGAAGAGACTTATTCTAATTTTGTCAAGTGAAGGCGATTCTAAACCAGAAAAGACTCTAGTTACACCAGTATTGTACACAAAAACATCAAGAGCTATCCAGATCGCCAAAGAAAGAACGTTCTAAGGATGCAATGTAATGGAACCAAAATGGACTTGAAAGCCAGAAAAACGTAGAAGAAATGAAACATAGTAGAATAAAACTTTCGTGAATAATAAGTTAAAGTTGCGATCAGGCCCAGAGGACCGCGCAATGCAGCTGGAGGGTAGGCTCCAGCGTTCAGAACCTACGGGACAAAGTTGAGGACGGGGGGTCGGCCCGTCGCTCGCCCGTCTTTAACTCCCGGGAAAGAAACCCGGTACCCATTCTATAGAGGGCTGGGTAGACCCTAGGGCTCGTTTGGAGGAGAAAGAAGCGTGGAAAAATTCCCGGCCTCCGCCGAGGCCGGGAATCGAACCCGCCACCTCCAACCCGCAGCCAAGCGCCCTTACACACTCGGCTACCGGGCCCACTTCGTGAGTAATGCATATGTTAATGAATCCAGAATAAACTTTTTTTTAGCGTGTCTTAATAAAACTTCCGAGAGTTCATTTGATAGTTGTTGTTTTTTTTAATAGAATGTTTTAGTGCTTAAACATTTTTTGGTCCATCGAGGCTGATATTCGGATTAGTTTTTTGTTTTTAACCATAGATTTCCCATTTTATTTGTCTCTTTTCTTATTTTATTTACTTCATGAGGATTTGTATTTAATTTCTGTTCCAAGAAAAGAGTTTTCAAATCTAAAAAAAAAATACATCTAATACAGCTAAATTGTAACGTTAACATTTTCTGCATATTTATTCTTACTTTTGTTTTGTGTCTAATGCAGCGATGGAGAAAGTTCTGCCAGCACCACAAAACGCTTTTTTATAGCAAGTGAATATTCTCAGTAAAAAATGTAGCTCATTCATCTCAACTTATGTATGTTCTTTAAAGACAGTTTCTCTAACTAATGTTGAATGAATAATATTTAGAGTACACAACATTCTACTATTATCAGACTTGTACCTTAATTGAATATAAATGGTATTTCTATTACATTAGAGAGTTATAAGAACTTTTTAATATCTTTATTAATGGAAACTTGAAATATACATTTAACAAAAATTTTATGAATTTTCTGCTGTTGTTTCGTTCTTTCTTAAAATCTGATTACCTTTGAGCTACCTGATCATTATAGCTTAAATATATATTTCATTACAATCTTCAGCAGTATTTCTTTTATAAACATTTTGTTATACACAGTAATTACTTTGGCGACTTAATATTTTGAATAATTTATTTTTTAACAAAATTTGACTAATTTTAAATTTAGGTGTTTCTGTCAGGGCTTCCTTTGCCTAACAAAAAGATGGCGGCAGTTCTTAATTCAAGCGACACTTCTGAATAGGTTGCTTTGCAGGGAACTGATCATCCAGGCCTTATAGATATCAGTGGTATTGCTTTCAGTGTAGATGTTTATATAAAAAAAATAGAAATGGAAAAATTGTGAACTTAAGATATTTATTAATTCAATCGATAAATATTTACTATTTTTATATTTTTTTTCCCTCTTTTTCGCTAAAAATGAGTCGATATGCTGTCGCCACCTACTGAAGATCGATGGAAC
>JAFIDM010000003.1:58709317-58726565 GCA_023159025.1 Thereuonema tuberculata
CTACTGAAAATCGATGGAATTACTGAGGTCCAAAGACTTCCACTAGATGGAAGCACCGTCAAAGTGATCGTTACTTTCAGAAATTCATTAATTTATTAATTTTATGTGATCACATTACTATCTTGAGAAAAAATAAAATTTGAGATAAAAAAACTGCAGTATTTATTTAATTTATTGATTGAAGCGATAAACATGATGTCGCTTTTCTTATTTATTAGAAAAGATTTCTATTAATCTCTATATTATTATTTGTATAGTTTTTTTTTTTTTTTCTCTCTAGTGTGATTTGCAGTATAATGTTTATGGAAAAACTAAAATTTGCAATTAATTAAATTGATTATTGATTGAAATAATTAATATGATATAATTTACGGTACATTTATAATTACTAGCCGGCTACCGTCGCTTCACTCCGGAAAGCTTGAATATGTAATAAAAAACCGTATTATTTATTCATAAACCAAATTACATCAAGTACACTAAAAATTGAATCTTTGAAATAAAATTAAATTAAAGCTTAAATTCTAAAACTTATGTGCAGTATAATGCTAAAATCAATTTTTAGCAGTGGGGAATTTGCGCAGTTGAGTCAATTATGGTTTCTGGCGAAGCAAAGACATGTAAGAAATTGCTGCGAAAAAAGATTGGATAAAAACGGTGGACAGAGAATTTAAAAAGCAAAAAAGTAAAAAGCTATTTGATTTCTAACAGAAAATGGATACATGAAACATTGGAAAAACGAATTTCCCAAACAGCACAGGAGGGCGAGGAACGGCGCAGCCACGAGACCATTATTTGACGGAAAGAGATATTTATTTATTTATTTATTTATTTATTTATTTATTTATTTATTTATTTAGTTGTTTGTTTAAAATAATATTTCCACACCTTCTCCTTAATTCAATCCTCTTCATTGCATTGAATAAAGCATAATTCTTCTTCTCGAATAAATTATTTATTTAAACTTAAATAAGTAAATAATAGTCTACAAAATGCAAATTTTCGGAACGGTTCTTCGTTCCTTTTTCAAGCTCAAAGACTAACAATAAAATAATAAAACAATAAATGAAATATACATAATTACGCATGTTAACCTATGATACAATTGATAAACACGTTATTTGCTTGTTTATTTGAAAGCCGTAGCGAAACATGCCAATGGCTACGTAGCGCCCTGATATTTCTGTTAGTTTAAAAACGAAGTTTCAAATCTTCTCGTGAGCTGACCTGATTTTGCTGCACGTTTTGATCTAATCCAATCAACCAATATCGCTTGATTTTCAATTTATCAGCTTACAATAAAAGCTTAGAAACGGAATGACCTTTATCTGCGGGGAGAAAAGTCAATTTCAGTGACACTCTAGAATTTGATCCATCAAATTCGTTCTGCATTCGTTGTAAGTTGTATAAATTGGCATCTCTTTTTAAAACCGGCACGTTTTTCACCAAAGCATTATTTATGTGAAAAATTGTGTTTCTCCATCAAAAAGAAGTAAAAAAATATTCGATTTGGAAGTCGTCATTTATACACGTGTATAAAACAACCAGAGGAGTATTTTACAACGTGTGTTTTACAGCCAGCGGCGGTTTAAAGTTAAGCGAAACTCCTTCAAAGGAGTTACGCGGGCCTCTTAAATTTTACTAACAGGGGCGGTCTGGCCAGGTCGGCGGGTCGGCGATCGCCGACGGCCCCCAGCCCAGGGGGGCCTCCGATTGCCCTGTTTTTTTTTGGGGTTAAGATAGGATTGCCTTTTTTTTTTTTTTTTTGGTTGTCAAGTAAGTCAAGGGCCCCGCAAAATTCATCTTAGGGCCCCGCACCCTCCTAGCGTCGTCTCTGCCTCCTCCCCGGTAAATCATGTACTGGTTACGTTCGCCAGAGAAATGGTAAAGCCTTAAAGGGCCCCAAATTCGTTTCCAGCCGAGGGCCCCCAATTATGCCAGACCGCCCCTGTTTACTAATTGACCTCGACCTATTATCATCCAACCAAAAAACAAACACTGACACAGAGCAGCGCGTGAGGCCCTAGACAAAAGGGTCAAGGTTGTCTATACGTAAAACCGCCTCTGGTTATAGTACTGTTGCTACCCTAATGTGCCAGGATTTTCATAGAACTTTAAATTAGTTAATCACTTTAAATTATTTAGACACCGTGAGAAAATGGCTCAAAAAACTCTTTTTAGATACAAACATTTATTCAAATCAGCAAATAACAAATTTAATTGAAAAGAATCGAGTCTCCTGGCTTCTAAAAATAAAGTCGTCATAACAAACAAATTGTTTTATTTAAACTTGTAATTGATTGAAAAGAAATCCTTAACGAGTTTTTAAAAAGAAAAACCACACGCACCCAAAGACAAAATTTCGAATTTTTCAATATTTATCAGATTTTTTGGCTATGTAACTGAATTACAGGTATAGTGATAAAAATTCCATTTATTTGCATAGTTTTGATGTAAATGATTGATTCCTTTCTAACGTGGATGTGTTAGATGGGTTGCACTTGAGTGGTTGATGACCTTCTGTGTCTCAGGAGCTCTTTTCCAAATGTGGATCTTCAACTAAATTTAGCGCTTAGTGATATTTTAAAATTTGACAGTCGCTTCATTCAGAGGTTGTTCTTTTCATGATCCATTCAAAGAATAAACAGATCAGGAGAACTTTTATGTATCCAGCGAAGGAACGGTTTTATTTGCTATTTAAGAACAAATATTGGTGTAGAAAATAACGGACACCTCTCACCGATTGTCACTGCCTGTCTTCTATTGTTTTTATTGACCTACAAATGTTAGGAATGAATCTCACGTGAAATGGATATCGATTACTGCTTAAAATACTTCAAGTAACGATTGTCTGAAGAGATACTCTTTAGAATTCTTTCAAGGACATTCAATAAAATAAAATAAATAAGCGTAATTTATATTTAAAACATTAATTTTTGTGAAATACGGAACCAACAGTTGTCCTGATATGCTGCAAGCATTTAAAGAAATAATCCTTTTTTTATTGTATGAAATTAATTTGAAGTTTTTTCAGTACAAATGGGTAGTTTTTACATTAATCGAAATGAAACATAATCACTATTATAATATTTATTAATTGTAATTAATTCGCAGACATCATCTGAATTCCCTCGCTGAGTTCTTATTGAGCTTCTTAGATTCGTCGTAAGTTTTAATCTTTAAATATCTTAGGACATTGCTGTTTCGAGTTATCAACTCCTCTCAACTACAATAGCTCCACAGAGTTGAAACTCTTTTTTCGCGTGATACTATTCTTAGAAAAGAATAATTATACAGTAATCACAAGAGAGAACCAAGGGCCCTTGCAGGTGTGGGAATGGGGAAGGAGCACTTTATAGCATAGTGGTACAAAGAAGTCTCACTATACGTTTCTTTAGGTGTAGTAGGTAAAAACAAAAACCACCCGATTCTCCATATTAAAAATTCTACTCCACGTTTTACGAAAAAGCACTGAGTCTGAGCAACTCTGATCTACGTTCTTTTCGCCAAATTTCCTCAAGACCTAAGAGCTGAATGTTCACGAACTTAAATGAATTTATATCTAGAGTTTCTAAATATATTTTTACTTGCTTTATTTCCTTCTGCTTCTATTTAAAAATGCTTGTATATGCATTTTTTTCCTTTTCTTTTCTTCTACGTGAATCAGTGTTAGTATTTTTTGATGTGAAACCGTTTTCCATTGCGGAACCCAATTGATAACATTGCTTCTATGGGAATTGAAGATTAGCCTTACGACATCTTCTTATCGACCTTCGTTCACAGGAATCTTTTTTTTTTTAGATCTTAAGAGCGAGATTTGCTGATTATATAAACGGATGAAGAAGTTTAGACATTAATAAATTAGTAAATCAGACCTTGTTTTCAGACGTGGTATCCAAATACAATTGTACCACCCTTTGAGTTGATCATTTCGTTATAATTATTAATTCCAGTTTTTGAAAAGAATTGAAATCCTCCTAAGAAAACTCTTAGGAAATCTAATGTATTTTTAATAGGAAGTATTTTGAAACTAACCCTTCCATGAGATTGAACAGATTTTTTTGTAGTTCCTTCTAAGTTTCTTTCCATATAATTTTTTTTATAATGATTTATCAAAACTTTGAATTCCACAATTATATGGAAGATTCTATGGAATCAAGTGTTTTAAGATGTGGTTTAACATTATAAGAATCCTTTATTTTTAAACTCTGTGTTTAAACGTTCTTTTCCAGGTGAACTGGGATTATTTTTTTGAAGCATAAAAAACAGCAAAGTAACCATTCGATACACGTCTTGATTGATATTTTTATATTTTCTTTAAATATCTTTTTTCGAGGTCATAGCTGGTAGAGGTTTGAGATGTTCTCTGGTTTCGAAGTTTTCTAATTGCTGTTTAGTTTTGTGGTACCATTTTGGTGGGAGCCAGAATGCGATCCACGACCCCCCCCCTCCCTCCACATCCATTAAAGCATTCATATTTGTAAATTGGATAATGAGTTCTTAAGAGGATGAAATAGTTGTCATAGGTTTTTATTAATAGCACCTGTGTGTGTGGATGTGAACATTTTTTGCTCTTTACTTCAGTAGACTATTAACACCCGAATAGAAGAAAATATGATAATTGCGTCTGTTATAATGTACTGTAGTTGAGGTTTGATGAAAAAAAAAAAAAACTATTGTTTTATGAGAATTAAAATACATGTCTTCTCAGGTCCCTGTATTGGTATTTTAAGAGGATGTTTTCTTCGTGATTTTTTTGCGATGATTTGGAGACAGAGAATAGGTAACATTAATTCCATTATGATTCTGTTCTCAGGTACACTGAGCAGTTTTTACACAGTCACTATTGATTTTTAAAATGTTACAGAATTTTCCTATTAGACACAGTTTTAGAAAACGACGATTTACGTATTTAATTTTACTAGAATATGAAAACATAGGCTACAGTAAGCAAGAGAGGATTGTTGCGAAAACTACATTAAATGAGTTAGAAAAATTAACAACTCCTACTACTTTCCACCATCCATCCAAAAGATCCATCAGATTTCATTTATTTTAGTAATGTTTTTTATGAAATGCTTAGTATTGGGATCTATATAAGCAATATTGAATTCATTTAAGAGAGTTTGCAATTGTAACTCAAATTACATTAAAATGATGTAAACAGCAAAGTAAACAACAATATCACGTTCGCAGAGAGGATATCCCTTTAAGTCCTGAAATCAGGCCCTCGCATCAAATTCAGGGCCCAGATACCAAATGCATGTAACGGGCCCCCTCTCACGTTATGGTTCAAGATCATAGATTATTAGCCAAATACAACGAATTCATATTTCCCCCACACATAATTATTAGCATTATTTTTGGAGTAAATTAATTTAACACCAACATCTACTTTTTCTAGCTCTACCCAAAAGTTTAGAAATGAAATTTAGAAAAAAAAGTTTAGAAAAAAATTCCCTCTATGCAAACATTGTAATGCAGAATAGCTCTATGCAAACAGTTAAAGCAGAAAAGTGCTTTATATAAAATGTAGACTTAATTATATAAAAAGTCTAGAAGTGATTGACTATTTTTTTTTTCCATTAAAGACCTCAGCTCGAGCCCCTTTGCCCCTCTCTTGCGGGGGCCCTGCCTGGAATAATTAAAATTGACTTGAATTCAAGATGCTTCTAGATTGCAAAGCTCAGAGAAAAATATCTATAAAGCAGTTTAAATGTGTAAGTTATTGAAAACCATCAACGTGGACTGACAGGGATGAAGTACCAGATAGGTGAAGGGCAGCGGAAGCAGAATAACTGATTGAATCTGTGTAATGGTCCATCCATTCATCCATATATTAGTCCTAAAACTACACCTTATACATGCAAATATCCAGGAGCGACACAAGATAAATATTTTACCCGAGTCAGTTGGCTATTTGGCGCCCCCTCCTTCGATTTTATGCATATTTTTATATGATTTCTATATATTTAAAATATAATTATTTAAAAATATTTAAACTAATTTATTTAAAACAAAAATCAAAATTATAAAAGGAAAACAAAATTACAAATATATATTACCAACACAAAATTATTTTACACTTACTTGTTAGATCTCAGTTTGGCGCCCTCTCCAGGACGGCGTCCTAGGCGGCCGCTTCTGCAAATATCATAGCTTATCGGTTATAATGCGCAAGTATAAAAAAAAAAGCATCCTTGTAAAAGAAAACATTTTACAGTTATTTGTTTTATGTTATAAAAGAATTGATATTTTTTAGTTTTTTTGATATTAATGTTTCTTTAAAATTGAAGAATAACGATAAATGAATAACATACAGAAAGAAGAAATCTGACTAAATGTTTTAGACATGTAAAAATTAAATTAATAAATATGAAAATAAAATAAAAAATAAACATTTTTTTCCAGCCAATATTTTTTTTTTTAATTTTATCAAAAATTTTTATAATTTTTTTTAATTTTATAAATATTTAAAATTATGTCAATATATTCAAGAATGAATAAATCCTTATCTAATTTCTATAAATTATACAGGTAAAAGTCGGAATAAAAAATAAAATTAATAATGATAATTAAAAAAAATAAGAGATCACAGTCGAATAAAGTAGAAACTACGAATAAAAACGTGTAAATTACTTTTTTAATTTGTGATAAGCTGTATCTCATGATAAAATGCATTCTTTTGGATGTAATTTCTTTCCTTTTCGTATTTATCTTTCTTTTTTTTTTTTTTTTTTTTTTGCTGATTTTTGTGAAAATCAAAAAAATTTTTCACGATTTTAATTTTTTTTCATTACATGAGAATTAATAGTAAAATTTTTCTCTTAAGTTAAATATGGAGGAGGAAGGGCCAACGCCTTTGGATTTATATATACATTTTTTAAAATAATAAATCTAAATTTTTACATTCTTTTGGTGGAGTGATAACAAATAATCTAATCAAATCTGTCAAGTCTTGAAAGTGAAACTGATGAAATACATTTATGCGGTTAATTATTTTGCAAAAAGATACGGTATTTAGTACTCAAATAATAGTTATTTTATTTTTAACGAACATATTTTTTATTCCAATATGATAATTTCTGTAATCTTAGTTTCGCTTAAATGAATCATGCTTAAAATGGGAAGGTATACGAGAGTGCTTTATTGCGACTGTGATGTAATTGGTTGATTTGATCACGTGACACATCAGCAGCTGTCTACTGCGGGACTTGGGTGATAGCTAAGGAGTAGGCTGCTAGCGAAACTTGTAGAGGAATTTTGTAGAAATCTCTTTTATTTTTTTATGTGTATTTTGTATAGCTTTTAAGCATCGAGTGAAGCTTTTTCATGTTCTCTGGATATAAAGGCTACTTATTTTAAGCGTTCCTTGAAACATATCTCGCCTTTCATAATGATGTTGCGATCTTTAGTGAGCCTATCTAAGTCTGCACTACAACATGGCTTCCAAAATTCCTACGAGATGCCGTCAACCTGTGCCAAGGTTTTGAGCAGCGCAACGCACAACTGCCGCTATTATTCGGATCATGTTATTCCCGAGCGCGTGGCTTATGTCGAAGATGATGAGGATCCCAGCTTCTTTGACATGGTGGAGTATTTCTTTCACCGGGGTTGGCAGGTTCTGGAAGACAAGCTGGTCGAAGAATTCCCCGGCCGGGGAACAATGGATGAGAAGAGACATCAAGTGAAAGGAATTTTGAAAATAATCCAGCCGTGCAATCATGTGCTCGAAGTGTCGTTCCCACTAAAGAGAGATACGGGCGAGTATGAGATGATTGTAGGGTACAGAGCCCAACACAGCCAACACCGAAACCCAACCAAAGGAGGTAAGAATAGTATAGTTAACAAGTAAAAAATCAATACTATGTTACCTTTAAATTAATAGATACAGAGCTTTCAGTGTCTGTGAATATCCTAACTATATATTTTATTAACTATTTTTCTGTGAAACAGAAAGTAGAAGTTCAGAAAAATAAAAGCCGCACACCAAGAAAGTTTTTAAAATGAATCCTTTCGAGTAATAATAATTACTACTCTAGACTATCATTAGTTAATAACAATTTATTTATAAAGTTCTCCTTTTGCAGTTCTGAAATTAAAAAAAAAAAAAAAAGCCTCTCTGTATTCTTGCATATAGGATTTCATTATTAAGCATTTTCTTTCAAGAAAAAAAAAAAAAAAAAAAAAAGGTGGGGGGGAGGGGTTATGTTTAAGAAAAACAAACCTCTTTATCATTTAGAATCTGAAAGAATTCGTTATTCCATTTTTTTTAGATGCAAAACGAAAACCAAAATCTTCTTAAACTCTATGCTACCAACGTATTCATTATCTACTAAGACGGGGAAATCAGTTCTTTTCAATACTCATTCATTATTTTATTTCTCTATAGAATGTTAAAGTAAAATTTCCAAATTAAGCTACCGTTTCTTGGAGACATTCACTCCTGACCTTTTTTTTTGCAGAAGAACCTCAAGAAATGTCATGGATTTTTTATTAATCTTGATGTTTGAACCCTTTTATTCATTTGTGGATTTCAGGGATTCATGATCTATTATTAGTATTTACATAAGATTTTCTTAAAGCTTTTCTCTGGATTTTTATATATCTTGTGACTGGATAATCATTATTAGCCATAGAGATCGTTGATCACTGGTGATCATTGATTAAAGGTGCAGGCTTGTCTCTGATTATGTAATTAATATAAGGCGCCAAATTTTATTTTTTTTTTTTTTTTTTTTGGTTCTGAAAATTAGTGTTGTCAAAGAAAGAGTTGTAAAACCCTCCAGCCATTATCATTGCACTGATGGAAATATTCGTTCCTTTGTATTTTAAGAATGTTCTATCTGGGAAGAGGCAGTGGTAAATGTTAAAGGTGCCTTACAATGCCATGAAGGACAACTTCGCCCACACGTGAAAGCCGCTCCTTAAGCATCAATTTGGGAAAATGGAACGCAGGGATAATGGAATTGCTAAGGGATTCTAATTTATATATATGTATAATGCTAATTTTAAGTTTGTTGTTTAATGTCATAATCACAGAATAGGAAGGGAGAATAGCAGACAAATAAAGAATGGTAAAAAAAAGAAAAAATACGCAGATGGAAGTAAAGAGTTATCAAGTTACAAACAGAATGTACAAAAATATTGAATATTTTTTCTGGATATAATTAAAACTATAACTTAAATATACTCGGGTTTTTTTTTTTTTTTTTTTTTTTTTTTTACTACATCAGTGCTGCCACAAAAATCTTGATTCTTAAGAATAAATATTTTTTTTCCACGTCCTTCCCATCTTCAAATGTCGCAGTTCGCTTTTTTTTTCCATCTTCCGTAGGCTATGGTAATTTCGTTATGTAATTGCTCAATCCATTTTGAATACAGGAAATAATTTTTTTTGAAAGCTTTAATAAACTTCTAGTTTTACCTTTTACAGACGTGTAAAGCTTAATAAAGTTTGTAAAAAAGAATTAGATCCTACTATTTCGTTTTAAAGAAATGAGACTAAGTTATAGGAGAAAGCGAATTATTTAAAATTATAGTTATTGTATGAAAATTTCTGGAAAAAAATATATTAGGCAGGAATTTTTTTTTCAGAAATGTAGGAAAGAAAATAATTCGGAAGTGTTTATTTATTAAGAATATTTAAGTTGGTGAGTGAACCTAAGCAAGCATGTTATAAAAAAAAAAAACTAGCTGAAATACCCGTTCCTTGTTTGGACTACAAAAAAAAATGTCCTGATGTGGATGAAAAAGAAATTGAAATTGTGAGGCCACTTTGAAACTTTCCCGTACTTCCCACCCCTTTCTCCCAAACCTATCACATCAAACCTTCCCCAGTTGTTAAAATGTCACATGATCAGTAATTAATGTTATATTATTGTTAAACTGAAAACCCTGTAGAAGTATCCTTCAATAATGTTTCCCATCCCCCCCCCCCCTCTTTTACATTCCTTAGGGCTCAATATTGAAAATTTGATCAAATAGCATCTTTTCAATTTTGACAAAGCACACTATAGTTGGCACAAAATAAGAAGATATTATAAAAACGGGAATAAGGGGATCCTTTAGTTATTCCTGGAAATACTGAACAAAAGACAGTATCAAAAAACAGGCGGCATTGGAAGAACAAGTGTGCGTTAGTAAGAAAGGTCTGACCTTACACAGCCAATCCAGAGGTATAATTTGGAATGTTTTTCAATATTTTAAGAGTGAGGGCGATGGAATGTCTATTAATGAATTAATAAAAAAAACTGCTATCACAACAAATTTGTCAAATTCGACGGTTTGCAGAGTTGTCAACGAGGGAAAAGCGAAACACGATGGCGGGATTTCATTTTCAACGCCAGGAAAAAGAAGACCACATCCTAAGTCAATTTTGGAGTTAGATGAATTTGATTTATCTGTTGTCAGAGCCACGGTGAGTGAAATTTTTCAAGAGAATGATTATCCAACAATTAGTAAAATTCTTTCAAAACTACAATCGAAAATTGGATTCACGGGAGGCAAAACATCATTACGAAAAATTCTTTATGTGAAACTAGGAATGAAGTACGGAAGAATTGACATGAGGCAATTTTACATCGAAAAGCCTGATATTGTAGCTCATCGACACAGATATTTAAGGCAAATCAAACAGGTACGTTCCGAAGGGAAAACAGTTATTTATCTGGATGTACGTAAGTACAATACAACCTTTAAACTCAGTGACATTGAAAACCTCACCGCAGCAGCTGTACAAAATGTATCGTCAGATAATTGGATGGCTGCTTACAATCATGTATTGCAGGTAGAAGAAGCCTACTGGCAATCAGATCATCTCATTGAGAATCGAGTGGAGCCCCTTCTCATAACTACTTCCGATTCCAGTGACGACAGTGATTTCGATGAAAGCTTTGAACCTCTTTCTGATTAACCTCTGTATTGGCTGTTTTTTAGAATTCACAGAAATAATAAAAAGGCCCTTTTCAGGACCACTAAATGTGCGGAAGAGACCAATTTGTTTGATTCAATTTAACATTAAAGAAAGGTGAAATAAATACTTAATAACTGAAATAAATAAATTTAAAAATAAAAAATAGAATTAAAACACAACTAATATCTTATAAATAATATAAATTCAATAATAAGATGTTGGTAATATAAAAATATTAATAACAAGAAAATAATACAAAAATAATGTATAGACAGTTTAAAGATACAAGATTAAAAAAAAAAAAAATTGGATTCTTCTTGACATCAGAAATATTGGATTTAGTTACAACATTGTGCGATAGATGGAGCTGTACTTAGGAGCATGCTTGGAAGTTGTAATCGATAACCTACGATTATCTTCTTATTTTGTGCCAACCATAGTGTCAAATTTCATGTTTCCATCACAACCCGGTTTTAGATATATGCATATTCGTTTTAGAAGGATATTATTGCTCTCCCCTTTACTTTTTCATTTTGACAAAGAACCCTCATGTCAAATTCTGTGTTTCCTACTGCTTTTAAGAAATTAATATCGAATATAAGACTTCCTACCCCTTTCTGCCTATCATTTTAAATCTCCTATCATTTTAAACCTTTCCCAGTTCATAAACAATCACAGGATCATTAAAAATCTATATCTATCCCGAAAACCCCAAAGATGTATCTTTCAACAATGTTTGCCCATTCCCTCATCCCATTTACACACCTTAGAGTTCAATATCGAAAAAGCATATTTTCAATTTTGACATTAAAACACTCATGATAACTTTCGTGTATCCATCTCAAACTGTTTTGGAGATATGCAAACCCTTCAATAAGGATTCCCCCCCCCCCCCGTTTACACCTATTAGGATCTGAATATCAAAAATTCATCTAATAGTATCATTTCGATTTTAACAAAGAACAGGAGAGGATGCAGAAGAAAATTATCCATAAAAATATTTTAGTTCTAGTTTTTGCCACCAGGTTACTATGTGCTGCTATTATGCATTACAATATTTTAGTTCCAATGCTTGCACAATAATATTTTTTTAGTTCCAATTGTAGCCACCAAGTGCATATGTGGCACTGTTTCAGGGATTTCGCTCTTTTTCATTAGGGGTGGTTAATCAAAATCCCATTAGCTTACTTTTTCCAAGTACAACCTAAAGAAGCTTTCTGCCAAATTTCAGGTTGATGCCTGTATGGGAAGTAAGAGAATTAGATATGAGTCATTGAATGCTTTATCATTTATATAGATATAGATAATAAAATAAAACTAACAATGATTCAACCCTCCCTGTATATACAGAATTTAATGCCATTTTGTAGATGAAAGTACACACAGGAAATACTTCAAATATATGTACAGGCAGTCCTCGTTTTATGCCGCATTTCTATAGCGTCGTCGTAAATTGAATCGGTGTAAAAAGACCCACTTTGTAATGTAAAGGGGGAGGGGGAAGATGCGGCATGGGTTGTTTTTTGTTTTTGTTTTTTTCACATCGGGAGTTGTTCTAATAGATTTTCTTTTACCAGATATGGGCACTTTTATTTCTAAAAACGTTTATCACTATTATTTGAAATACTGTATTTATCACAGTATTCACTGGCAATTAAGGTGGGATGACTTGAGCGAAACAAAAATGAGGGGAAAAGCTACATGGACAGAGTGGACGGAGTCTTAAGTACAGCTTTTTAAGTTGACTGCATTCACCGTTAATGGCTGCAAGAAATTTAATTTTTATTTTTTCGCCTTTTTAATCTATATTATTATTATTTACGATAATTCCCATTTAAAGAGAGCGTTTGAACTTGAATTCCTCTATGATGATTGTTTGTGTTTTCTCTGTGCCCAAATTTTCTTCATATGTTCACTGTGTTGTTTCTTACGCTCCGCTGTCCATTTACATCCCCGCCTCTTCTGTGTTGTGGTGTCAAATGTATGTTTTTTGATAGTGTTCCTGAATTTCTTTCTATCTTCTGCATCATCTATTGTCATTTGTGTCTGTCTGAGATCCTCCTCGACTTCTTTTATCCATTTCGTTTTTCCCCTGCCTGAATTGATGACCTCAAGAATTTTTAATCTATATTACTATTTATTTATTTATTTAATCTAATGCTCAGACATTTGGAACATAAGCCATTAGTCTTCTGGCTTCCCAGTAAATTTGTCCATCGGATCTCATCCAGTAAAGTTGAAGTGCTTTACACTTTCTTAGATGTTTCCAGTCCATTGGGGTATCTTCATTGCACAAAATGCAGTTTGGTGAGGATAAAATTTTGAGTCGATGTAAGTGATCTCCCAGACAATCATGGTGTGTGATTTTACGAAATGCAGCGACGGTTTCACTGTGTGGTAACTCGGGTATGCTTTTGTTATTTAGGAGTGGTTCCACCCAATGTTTCTCTTTACTCAAATCCTTAAGGTATGCCAACCATTCAGATTTGAAGCAGGATTTAATTTTCAGCTTTGCAGAATGGAAGGATAATTTTGTTTATGTGGTGTTTAATATTGTTGTTCCCTTTTTTGCTAGATAGTCAGCTTCCTCATTACCTTTAATGCCGATATGGGAGGGGATCCATTGGAACACAACCTCCTTTCTCATTTTGTATAGCTCTGCCAGGATAGATCGTATTTCCAACCTTCTGGAGCTCACTGGACATTTGAAGTTTGTAACGGCTTGAATAGCAGATGATGAGTCACAAAATATGACTACATTTTGGAATGATTCCATTCTGATGCGGAGTTGAGTTATGGCAATATATATTGCTTCTATTTCACCGTCAAAATTAGTTTTAAATTTACCGGCGGAGTTTGTAGAACTTGAATCTATATTACTAAAATCTTTTATTTCTCTGTATCTGTCCTGCGCAATTGTTGTGACTTGTGAAAATAGAAATAATTTCTACAAGTTCGCTACGGGAATCGAACCTGCAACCTTCTGATCCGAAATTAGACATCTTATCCATTAGCCCATGGGAACGTACCTCCTAATCTTAATAAAAAATAAAAATATATCATAGACGCACTCGCTGGTTCTAAAAGCAGTCATTTGTTGGGAGAATCCACTTTTCCCGGGTTGCTAGTTTTTTTAAAAATATATTTTTTCTCGTTTTGGCCTAAATTCTAAACCAGGGTAAATTTGAGTTGTCGTAAAACGAGGGCTGCCTGTATCTGGGTTTGGAGCCAACAATCCACAGATTTTGAGATAATTGACATTTTCACTGGATTTCCTATAATAGCTTAAATGCTAGAAATGCAATCATTCCTTTACAGTTATTGATGATAGCTCATATAATAATGTAAATCCCGTGTGGTCGAGTTCCTTGGAACAAATCTGCTGAGTGTTTTTTCTTTCTTTCTTCAAACATACTAAAAAAAAAAGTCATGGGTTTATAAGTTAGTCTTCTGTGGGACTATTCAAGTATTACATAAGAATTAAAGGGTCTGGGGGTTCAAACTTTGCTTATTTTTGCTGACAAGGGAGAAGGGGGGATAAGAGCAATGTAAGACAGACAGACAAACATGCAAATATAAAGACTTTTTCTTCAGTATTTCGTGTGTACTTTTATATTTAATTTGTTATGTTTTAATTCAGGAGTGAATATCATGTAATTTTGACTGTTTTAATTTATTGTTCAGTGGTATTTACTGTTAATGATTTGCAAATCTTACATAAGAATGGGGGGTGGGAGGTCGGGCATCTGCTTATTTTTGCTTATGGGGGGGGGGGGCAGTCTAAAATGTGCTTACATAATACTAATGGCCCCTGTATATATATTTCTATCTCTTGTGTATAAATGCATCCTCTTCAGATTTCTTATTTATTTTTTCAATTAGGTCCAAATATAATATCAAAATGTATCTAATAAACTATGTTAATATAAGCAGCTAGTGAAAAAAACAAAAACTAGTTAATCGAATATAAATGATCTTTTTGATAATTTATATAAATGCTTTATTTTTTTCTTATTTAATTAAAATTGTTCCATATCTTCTAATTAAAGGGGATGTTTTTTTCAATTTTCTAATCACTTTATTAATGTAAGTCAGAAAAAAAAGAAAAGAAAAAATAATCAAAAGTATATTAACATAAAAAAAAACAACAAAGTTACAAAATAAAGAAAAAAGAAAAAAAAAAACCCAAACAAACCAACCACTCAGAGGATTTGATCCCTCAACCTGACCATGCAAGGCCATCACATTATCATAAAAGCTATTCCCGATAACTGTATTGAAATGGTTGCATCTCTAGCATTTAAGCTGTCACTCAAAATCCAATGAAAACAATGTCAAATATCTTGAAATCCGTGAATTGTTGACCCCAAACCCATTTATATTTTTGAAGTACTTCATATGTACTTTCATCTCACAGAAGGGCAATCAATTTCGGATACACAGAGTGTATCGTCTCCTTGTAAGTATGGAATTAAAGTTTGAGTGAAGTAATTTATCTTTAATAGAAAGCAAATTTAACGTCCGTAATCATTCAATTGTACAGAATTCTCGTTGATGTTGGCTCAATGTGCGAAAGCATATTCATTGTCCGGTTGGTAATTTATCTTTAGTTTTTAAATTTTGTGAAATTTATTAATCATTTATTCATAATGATTTTATTGTTTTTTTTTTTGTTTTTTTTTAATACTGTTCAGTTTTCTAATAAAATGTTAATTTAATGTGTGAAGCATTATTAAGAAGATGACAAATGTCATACAAAATTCTTGTATTAAGTATGTACTAAATTCATGTTTAGAATTCTAGTTTATTAAAATAAGATGTAGCTTAATTTATTTAGAACATTTCAATTCTAAAGTGAAGGCATGTATAGGCTATACGTACTGTCTGTCGTCGCTATTCAGATTGACATAAGGTATTAATACCATTGTATGTACATTTTTCTCAACTGCCTTCCACCAATAGATCCGTGCTATAGGCATTGTAAAAGTTTCCTGTCTTTAGCAGTACCTCCTTCCCTATATGTACTGTATCAGTGCATCTCAAATTTTTGTTCATGTCATCCTTATAACTGATGTTATAGAAAGCTCATGCATCTCTGTATCAACTAGCAGAAGAAGAATAAATAAATAAAAAAACAAAATACTGCTTAACATAAGAAAAAAAATTCTCATGCAATTTTCCTTCCTCTCCAGATTTAGAACTTTAGCACTAATTGGCGTTTAAAAAAAAGGACCTTAAGGGTAGGGTAAAGAATCCCAAGGCTTTTTTTTTCGTTATTCGAGTCCTCAATAACTTATTATATCTCAAGCACTATAGCAGATAAAAGTCTGAAATTTTGTAAAACATAAGTGAAGGCTTTGTAGTTTTATATTTTTCAAAGCATTTTAATTTTAATTTATTAGTTTTAATAATATTAATGTCCAAACTTACCGTAAAAAAAAAAAAAGTTATTTGGATTTGTAAGATCACCAATTGATTTTTTTTTGTATTGAAAGTTAAAATAAAATACAGTAACTAATTACAATTCCAGTGTTTTGAATAATTTTCTTATTTTGTTGATATTTTTTTTTTAAAAAAAAGAAAACTGAATCTGTAGTTTTCATTTTTATCTTTTCGATTTTTTTTCTATATTTTTCTCTTAAATTAGATTGAAATTTTCAAAGCCAAAATGAAATAAAGACTTTCAAGACTCATATAATAATTTTTAATTGTCGAAATATTGCATATTTTAATTATAAATATCCCAACTAAAATTCGTCCATAATTTGCCATAGGAAATTAGTTTCAAATATCGACAGTACGCGGTACCAATGTCGCCGAAGGAATGTGTCACATTACTGGAAGGCATAATTAACAGATTTTCATTCTAATCCTCAGAGCTAATCTTTCACCCCAAATTTTGCAATGTTTCCACTTCTGGGCTCCTGCATTGAGCCCAGATGGCTGAAAGATATATCTCGCGAAAAACCGGCTGTCGCTACCCTTCTCAGAAGAGGGAAAAAAATATCAGAGGAGCCCAATTGAATAAGAAAAAAATCCAGGAGATTTTTAGATCCTATAAAACTATCATTTCAAGAAAAAAATCTAAATATGATTGCAAATTTATTTGCTCGATTAAATAGTGTTTCAATGGATTTTCATTTAGTTTGTTAACGTTTTTCTATAAACTTTCCCGCGTAAACATTTCTAATCACTTTTTCGTTATCGGTCATTACATTTCAAAAAACGTGTATTTTGATTTAGTCAGTCGCAAGAATTACAATAATCTCTTGTAATCATTTAATTTATTTAATTCTATTTTAAATCCTTTTTGCATTTATAATATTTTAAAAA
>JAFIDM010000003.1:58741317-58769221 GCA_023159025.1 Thereuonema tuberculata
GCTTTATCTTCTCTGATGACTTACAAATGTGCATGTGTGGATGTACCCTTTGGTGGAGCAAAAGCAGGTGTCAAAATTAATCCTAAGGAATATTCTGAAATTGAATTGGAGAAAATTACGAGGAGATTTACTTTGGAGCTTGCAAAGAAAGGATTTATTGGTAATTGGTTTCATTATTATTGTTAGAATTAAGAAAATTATGAGTTCATTATGTAATTGTATTGAATTAAAAAAAAAATTAAATTCTGTATATTAGATGCTTGTTTTATTTAAATAAGCACAGTTTAATTTAAATGTGAAAATTATTTCAGGTCCTGGCATTGATGTACCGGCACCTGATATGGGGACAGGTGAAAGAGAAATGAGCTGGATTGCTGATACATACGCTAATACTATTGGTTTGTTGTAATTTTAATTATTGTTTACTTCTGTATTATTTGTCTTGCAATTTTTATTCACGAATTCCTTATCCTGTAACAAAACAAATATTTGTATTAGTTACTATTATGGTGTTAAAACAAAGTTGTGAACGAATGCAAAAAAGGAATTGTTTCATTACTTCTATCATTAGTGAAATAAAACTGAAATAGTGACCCTTCTTTTTCGTCTATGAGATTGGAAATAATTATTCAAAAGCCATCTGTAAAACAGATGCACAAGGGACAGGTAACACTGTCGATCCTTGACTATTGTAAAGAAAGCCAGAGAAACAAACGCCCTTTATTGTAATTAATTTAGCACTTTGGATATAAAATTACTTATCAGAAATGGAATCTGATAGTTGCTGTATCTATTCCTTTTATTGTTTTCTGAGTTTTTTTAGTTACAATGTTTGGATGAAAGTTGAATAAAGAAGATGAAAAAAAAAAAAGTGATTAACTTCATCATTTCTAAATTGTCTCTTATAAGATATAAATAAACAGACATCCAAGTCTTCACTATAACTATCATTATCTTCTTTATTACAATATTTCATTTCCTTATGCAGAAAATTTCTTCAGGTAAATACGAGGACAGGAAAGTTCTTTTCCTCTAACTCTACGTAATTCTAAATTTAATAACTTTAATAACTTGAGTCATTTCTAAAATAATACTTGACAATAATTAAGTTTCATCTGTTTTGAAGTATTGTTAAAATTGAATTTACATGTATTGTATAGATGAAATTAAATTATTGTCGATATTATTTTAGAAATGATTATGTTAATAATGATTTCTATAGAGTATGAGGAAGGAACTTTCCTGTCCTCGTATTTACCTCAAGTTCCCTGCATAAGGAAATGAAATATTGTAATAAAGAAGATAATGACAGTTATAGTGAAGACTGACTCTGTTCAAAGTCATTAACTTTAAGACTCGCTATTGCTGATGAAAATCATTTATTTCTCATCAGATAAGTTCCATTAAAAGTTGAATATATGCGTAATTTATATTTAAAATTAAAACATTTTTTTTCTTTTTGTATTTGTATTTTAAATATGTTCCTCTTAAATTACACTTTAATTCTTTTTCTAGAATATTTAAAAAGCTACACATTCTAAATAGTTATTAAGTTTGTATGTAACTAAAATTTTAACCAATCAATGGCAAGTTTTTCCTTATATTGAGTTTTAATTCTGTTTTTACTAAAATTACTTTGAAGTTAGTATTAAAAAAAAAAATCTTTTTAATTCCGTTTTATAGGTCACTTGGATATTAATGCTCATGCTTGTGTCACTGGAAAGCCTATTAATCAAGGAGGTATTCATGGCAGAATTTCTGCCACTGGCAGAGTAAGTACTCCAAATTACAATGAAATTCATTTTCTGAATTTACAAAGCGATTACAACATTTTGTCTGATTTAGGTTCTCCCGAGGATGACTTACAGTGGACTAGTAATCGAATATTCTCTTTACAAAAGCAATTAATCACTCATCTTAGTATGATTATAAAGATGTTTTGTTTTTTTTAATTTTTACATTTAATTACAATGTATTATTATTTTACAATATTGAATGCAATTAAGCAAAATAAAATTTTTAGTTCAGTCTTTTAAACACAAGAAATTGATTAACGTTTTTCTAATTCTTGCTGTTGTTTGATATCAGATTATTTGGTTGCTATTCTTTTTTTTTTTTTGTAAGAATGTATGTCTTGCAAACAACTTTCTTTTCTGAAGAGTATACTAATAGTCAGTTTCCTATCATAGGATCATTTCCAATTGATTTTTAAAGGCAATTGGACACTTGACATTTCTTGTCCCATTGGCTATGAATTATATTAGTGTGTACTTAAATTTTCAAAGTGAAACCTAATTAGATTATTTAAAAGTTCTTTATAATTAGCTCATTTTTTTGTCTAAATTTTTAAAATTATGTACATTCAGAAATTTCCAAATAAATAATATCCTCTCCTAAGAGAGGAGAAAAAAAAAAAAAAAAAATTCTCATTCAATCATTTAACTAACGGAGCAGATATTTAGTATAACTGTAGATGAAAAATAGTCCTTCAATATTATAAGATTGCAGACCAGTAGACTTGATTCATGTTTCTTTATCTTATTTTAGATACTATTATTTTTTAAGAACCATATAACTTTTTATCTTTTTGCCTATTTGTATTTCTTAAAAAAAATCCAAAATAAATGTAAATAGAGGGGATCTTTGAAATGATTTAAAATTTGTTCATAAATATATTTTTAAAACACTAAATATTTCTGGCTAACCTCTTCATTTTGTAGGGCATTTTCCACGGCTTGCAGAATTTTATTAATGAGCCTAGCTATATGAATATGATTGGATTAACGCCTGGATTATCTGGAAAAACATTTATCATTCAAGTAAGTGTAAATACTGAATTAAAAAAAAATAATATTCTCTTTGAAAATGTAACAAAAAAATAGTTATGAAACATGAGTTTAATAAAAATTTGTTCCACTAAAATATGAAATAAGTGTGTATCCAATATTTTATATGTTTAATGACTTGACTATCTTGAAACAACTTAATATAGAAGCAGTACAAAGCTATATTTTACTCAAATGGGCTTTGTTGAATTTATTGTCAAGCTCATCTTTTATTCATCCATTCCATTTGTGTTTTCAAGATAAAGAAAAGAAACTTCCTTTCTCTTTATAAAGTTACTATGCTTTGTTGTATGACTATGTTGTTAATGCAAGGTCTGCATCAAAATTAAAAATTAATTCATTGTAGTTATAAAATCATTTAAATTTTGAGATAAAAATTATTTCTGAACTGATCATATTTTGCTCTTTACATTTAAATAAGAACCCTATATTTATAAATGCAATATGCAGACTAGATAAATTATGTAACTGATTTTTATATCTATTATCCTTAGGCTTAGAAATGTTGTTCACACATTCCAGAATAAGTTTTCTTTTTTTAAAGTAAACATTTTCATTTTATTACTAAACATCAGAGTTCCTAAAATTATAATTCTTCGTATTTTATTTGTAGAGTTTGTTTTATGACTTCTTAAAGATTGGCAAATTGAAGGAAATTTGTGATTGTTGATATTGGACTTAATAGACTTTATCATTCCTCAAGGATGGAAATAATTTTAAATAATTTTTTTAAAAAAACATTTACTCAGAGAGCCACATTTCAGTAAAGACAAAACATTGAAATCAATCATGCGTTTCAAGTTACACCAGACATCCAGGTTTTTTTGTTTTTTTTTTTCAGTGAGTCATATGATTAGCAAAGTGTGTTTTCAGACGTGACTGATTCTTGATCTGATTTTTTTTTTTTTTTTAACCATATTTATGGTTTGTAATTGTGAAAAAAAAAAGTTTCCCTTGCAGTTTACTATGTGCATTCAAGCAGTCATACAGTGCTCAACTTCAGTTAAATCACTTTACAATTAAACATTATGCAAGATATGGTTTGTCTGTATTAGATAAATATAGAAGAATGCAATAAAGTAATACAAAATGAAAATTATTTTCAAAAATTGTGACTGCATATGGAAAGTCTTCAACTTTTTCTTCTTGGAGGTCTGTATGTCTGTAAACATATCTTACTAAAATAACTGTTTTCTGTAAAATTTAGTTGCCTATTTAGGGTCCAACTTTAAAAAGACGTAGACCTCCACCCCTACCAAAAATTATTCTCAAAAATGATTTCTAAAATGGCTGGACCTGTTTATTTATAATTTGGAATGATGCACATTTATGGCTCAATGTAAAAAAATGAACACTAATAATTTTAGTCTCCATCTGGCCTCCAGCCTCAAAATGAGCCCCATTGATGCATGCTCAGACTCAACTATGAATGGAATCTTGAGCATATACCTAGTTTACTTGTATTCAGTGTTTAGATGAGGTGAATAAGAAGATCAATTAATTTAAAATTAGTATTTTGTAAATATATTTGATGACCTTTTTGTATGTTGTATACATTTAATGATACTACTTTTTTCTTACAGGGCTTTGGAAATGTAGGACTTCATACTATGCGTTACCTTCATAGAGCAGGCGCCAAATGCATAGGTGTAAAAGAACTGGATTCAAGCATCCATAATCCTAAAGGGATTGATCCTAGGGAATTGGAAGACTGGAAAATAGTAATTATTATTTTTTTTTTAAAGTTGAATACTGAAGGCTGTCCTTCACTTTGCTCCGGAAGCCTCTCATACATTTTATATGGAAAAACACATTTTATTTATTCACAAAACGAATTATATCAAAGAAATTAAAACTTAAAACAAAAACCAAAGTAAAAAGTTTAAATTCTAAAACATGCACACAATAGAATATTGAAATTCATTTGTAACAGTTGGGAAACTTGTGTGAAATTCCATTGTTGTGGACAGGGTTGACCAAACAACAATCGTCCTGTTGCCTGGCAACGCAAATGTGAATTGTTGCAAAATTCAAATGTTGGCGGACATACATGTTACTCACATACACCTTTTTTAATAATAGATACCTTTTTTCCAGATTTCATGTGGATAAGTTACTGAAATGTTGAAAATATGAAATCAGATTTTATGTCGGCAGTTGATCCTTTTTCGGCCATCAGCAAATTTCATTGCTGGAATCTTGAAATACTTCCCCCCCCTTTTTTTTTAAATAAACAAATATTACATTAATTAATTAGAGTTCCCAAACATTTTGACCAAATTCCTAACTCTTTTCAAGAATAAAGTTCAATAATTGAAGACAAGTATAAATTCTTATCAATATTTTGCACTTAAAGGCCAATCTACATGGTAATGGACAAAATATTGTGGTAACAGTCAAAATGCTAGACTACAATAAGTGGACATTTTAACCAATTGTTAATATAATCACCCATGTAGATTGCATCCTTCGCTTTGTCTTTACTGAACAACATTCTCTTGACTTCTCTTATCTCTGTAAATGAAAAGATTTGAACAAGCACGGCCACTGCATGACAGTCGCTTGTGTAGTGTATACAGTAAAGATATATAACTCATAAATGAGGAATTTAAAGAGATTCAGTTTTGGGTTTTTATTTTTTTTATTTTTAATATTTTGTTAATAACCTACAGATACAGGTGATTGATTCTAGTTTCTTATTTAACTTTCATTTTCTTAAATTTTGCAAGTTATTTATTAATTTGTTAATTAATCTTAGTTACAAAAAGCAATAATCAGTAAAGATGAATTTTGTTATTTTTTTCTGAAGAGATTGATTTCAGATTTAACCAGGCAGATGAATACAAAATAGAACTATTTGTTTTGTAGGTGAACAACACAATCAAAGGATTCCCAGGAGCTGAAGAATATAAAGGAGAGGATTTAATTTATGAAAAATGTGACATCCTTGTTCCTGCTGCTATTGAAAAAGTTATAACAAAGAAAAATGCTCATAAATTACAGTGCAAGGTTAGTATTTAAACCATTATTAAACTCTGAATAAATTGAAGTTCAGTTGCAATTAAAATTTACAGATATAGTTGAACAGTAGTTCAGTTGATCCTTTTTCATTGCATTAGTAATGAAATCTCACTTTGTACAACTTTGTTGCCAGCAAAGAAATGGCCATATTTATAACTTTTGTTAATTTCTTATTAAAAAATAAAAAATCATTGCTGAAAGATCTGGTACATAGGTTATATTAAGGTGACCAGACATCCCGCTTTTGACAGGACAGTCCCGATTTTTAACAATTTGTCCCGCATCCTGCGGGGTTTTAAAAAAGTCCCGATTTTTAGAAAGAATGCACACAAGCAAGGGAACGGCGGGAGAACGGGAAGGGAATATACGGTTTTCAACGGCCATGAAAAATAGCAAAATAATATTTGAAATATTAAATTTATAAGCTGTCTGACATTAAAATAATTAAATAAATAAATCAATCGAAAAAAACGAACTTTTGAAAGATAATCCAACCTTTCAACCGCTTCCAACCAGGTGACGTCACAGCGCTAGCCAATAGAAATCATTAATCAAGTCAATGGTGTCCCCCTTTGCCAATGTTAAAATCTGGTCACCTTAGTTATGTAAATCTCTGGGATTGCATCTTACTATTAATGATCAAAATTTAATTCACCTATAACATAGATATGCTTTTCATCAGGCCTTAACTTACAATGAAATAAGGAGCATAAAAATGGACAGAATGTGATTTTATTATTCTAATATATTAATGAAGACTTCCTTTAGACAAAAAGATTTTCAAAAATGATCATATGCTAGAATAGAAATTTGTTTTACCCTAAAATTCGTATTCTGTTCCCATATTCATGAATTTTTTCTGGATTCATTTTTTGTAGGTCATTGGAGAAGGTGCTAATGGTCCCACAACACCAGCAGCAGATAAAATTCTGATTGATCGCAAAATTTTAGTGGTTCCAGATTTGTATGTTAACGGTGGCGGTGTCACAGTTTCTTATTTTGAATGGTTAAAGAATTTAAATCATGTCAGTTATGGTCGCTTGACTTTCAAATATGAAAGGGAATCAAATTACTATTTATTGGGTAAGAAGTATTGATTTTGGATTTATTGATTTTTTTTTTTAGTTAAATGTAAAATATTTTGAATTCCTCTTAGTATTAAATAAGCATTGAAAAATAATACACTTATTCCTCAGTTTAATGAAGCCTCAATGTAGGAATTTTTTTATTTCATAAAGAACGCCTTTTTAATTCCATTTTTCTAATTTTCAAACAACTTTTTTGTTTTTTGAAAGGAAACAAAAAAACAAACAAACTTGTAAACGAAACATAAATACACTGCAGTGCATTCACACAAAGCAATCCCATATTAATCACCTTCAGAATAAAAAATTGAACAACAAATAAAAGTATCGCACACATTTAAAAAATAACAAAAAAGCATATTACCATAAATTTTGATCTGTGGTAAACTGTAAGATCATCTTCAGCTGAAAAAAAACTGCCAAACAATAGTTGTAGCTAATTTTCTATGGAAAAATGCTCAGAAAAATGAGACAAAAAAATACTTCAGAAACAAATAATGAAATTATTCCTCATTGTAGACCTGTACCTACTATTGAGGTATGGGCGCCTTGAAGTGTTCTTTCTCATGAGATGTCTCATCATCATTGATCTATGGTTAAGATGTGGTAGTAAGTCCTAATATATAAAGGTTCAAAGGGCTCCTGTAGATTGTAGATCAAAGACCATGTGTCATGGCCTTTAAGTTACATTATGGAAAAGGTGAAATGTTTGTGCTGATGTTAATACACTTCTGAAAAATAAAGTACTGAAAGGGTAACAAAGACCTAAGATTGAATAATGGCAACTGCTGATTCAAGAAAAGGAGAGCAATTTGACCAATAATTAGTATAGATACAAGGATGACAGATAGACTAGGTCCTGTTAATGTAATTAGTAAGTGTCCTATAATTACGTTGGCAGCTTAAATGGATGGCTCGTGTTCCTGGACAAATAATATTTCTGCTTCAATTACAACTATAAATGATATAAGAGCTGCTGTGGATACTTAAGGTACAAAATGAACAAATATATAATTAGTATTTATGATTCTAAATGAAAGTCAAATTGGTAAGCGCTAATGATAGGGTTATAAGTATATGTCTTGCTGTAAAGACATGGGTAGAATGCCTAAAATATTGCTTATTATAATTAAAAAGAACAAAGAAATGAAAATTAATAGCTGTTCAGATGTTTTCCAATTGAAGGTGATCATGACAGTTTTCTGTAGATTGAAATGTCCTCGATTATGGAAATGTTTTTTGTTACTTTTTAAATGTCTGCAATATCTGTATTTGTTGTTCGATTTTTAATAATATTCATTCCACATGTTGAAGTTGAATTTATATATCACCTCTAGCATTGTAAAAAGGCGATACATAAAAAAAGACATTTTTTTTTTTTATTAATCCATCATCTGCTGTATCTCTTCCTCCTCAGGAAGTTTGCTGTCAGGAAAATTCATCATTAAGAAATATAATATCTTATTCTTCAATTTTAAGAAGACATTAGATGGAAAGCTATTCATCTTCACTATACTCTTTATGAAAGCAGCACAAATAATTGTTGTAATGTCATCTTTGTGGAATAATTATGTGCACCTTTTTTTTAAAAAAAAAAAACAAACTTAATTGTAGTTTTTTCATATTTAGGTAATTGAAATGTGGTTTTTAATTTAAGTTTTTAAGAAATTACTTAACGGCTATAAACTTGAGGAATAAGTGTTCTTAGTCTCTAAGCAGCAGCATGCACCTATTAAAAGTTCATACATTATCTTGATATTTTATTAATTTAGTTCTTACTTTTGTAATTATTTTTTTAGATTTGAATTAATATGCTGTGCACTATTGCAGGAGAGTAAATTTCCAAGAATTTGCAATTGCTGCAAAGGCACTATTACTAATGCAAATTGATGGTTGGAAATATTTAAAATTTCCATGTGTATTAAGATGGCTTTACTGTTGGAGAATGTGAAGTTCTCATTTTGCTGAGCTGTTTTAAAATACATGATCTGTTTATCTTTGTGCGATATTTTTTATCTCAGACCAGTAAGAGCATTAAGAAGTTAAGAAGAAGCAACACCCTACATTGGAAAAACGTCAATTTCCACTTTGTCTGTTGGATTTCTTGAAGAGTTATTAATATAGTTAGAACAATATATGCTTTTGTTCTGAATATTTAATGTGGAATGTGAAAATCTTCCAATTAGACTGAAATTAGAAAAAGAAAATGTAGTTTATTAAAAGAATTTTTCTTTTGATTACGTTAAGAAAAGAATATTTTGGTAGTCAAACAAAATTTATACTTTGCTCTTGATTTTTTTTATTTTTATATATATACTAGATTGTATTGCGATACAAACTTTTATATTTTTACAAATAAAAGAAAAAAAAAAGAAAATTGAATATGAAAGAAGAGATTAAGCACACTTAGAAATGACATACTAATTAAGAAATTGCAACATGGTCTTAAATTCCCGATAACATGTTGCAATTTCTTAATTAAATTATATATGTCATTTCTAAGTGTGCATAGCCCCTTGCCCCTTCTTTCATATTCTATTATCACACTTTTGTCATGTAATAACAAAATAGCATTGTTAATACTTTATCTTTATTTTAATTATTTGTATTTTATAAAAGAAGGAAAAAAATCCCATTTTCAGCAGTTAAAAAGAAAAAACAATTATAGAAGTGGGCATATAATTCTAAAATCAATTCTATGAAAAATCGTTCATAGAAAAATCATATACTGATACTTAAGCAAATTTTAAAAATACTTAAACCCTTTTCCTAAAAATAGGGCATTTCAAGTTTGTTCTCAGTGTAACCTCTCCCCTCCCAGTAATTGGGAAAGGAAAATGAAAAATTGTTAATGAAAGGATGGATTTGGTGTACATTCTTATAATACTATTTATTAAGCAATTAAATATTAATGGAAATGATTTAACTGCCTCTCCAATAAAAACGTTTTATTAATGAGATTTCTTCCAATTATCTCTTATCTGTTTAACAAACAGCGAATTAAAGTAAACTTTTTACCTTTGAATTCAGAAAAATATTTTTTTAATAATGATTTTCAAGATCTTTTTGCAGAATCATCATCACTATGAAGGTATGATCTTTGATGTAAAGGTAAATTGTAAAATCTCTTCCTTTATAACAATGCAGATCTTTACAAAGATTGTAACTTAAAATTTGAACTTTTTTAATTTAATAAAATTGAAACTTTTTCATTAGGATGTTTCATTTCTTCAAGTGAAGAAACCGGTCATATATTAAGATGAAAGTAAGACACTATTATGTAAGATCAACAGTTAAAGGTGTCCTAAGCAATAGAATGGTGAATATTTTTGCAGATCATGTGATTGACTATCGATTGGTTTTGAAGGGAGATTTGACTGTTAGAGATTTGCTAGTGGACAATAAAAAGAAATTTTTGCCAAATTATTAGATTTTGTTGACAGAACCCAATTCAAAGATTTATAGCAGATAAGTTTAATGTGTGTAAATATATTAAAACAAAAATATATTTTTTCCATTTCATCAATCTGTTCAAAATTCTACGGTAGTATTTCACGGAAACTGTCGTTCCGCTTTGTCAAGTTTTTCGCAAATAAAAATAATAATAATTATTATTGTTATTTTTATTTGTGAAAAACTTGACAAAGCGGAACAATAGTTTCTGCAAAATATCGTTGTAGAATTTTGAACAGATTGGTGAAATGGAAAAAATATATTTTTGTTTTAATATATAAAGAAGAACTTTATTGTGTGTAGATATAGTTAAAATCCTGGCTGAAACTTAGTCTGGATCTCCTGTTCACTTTTTTTAAGACATTTTTTATTTTAACTTTTAATCTTAAGCAAGTGTGATAGTTTTAGGCTCCTGATACTCAGTATCAGATGCCTTATATCCCAGCTTTGTCTTGTCTATGGACAGCTATCAGCTCAGCAACAATTACAACGATCACAATAATCGCAACTTAAAAGTTCCGCCTTTTGCATTTGAAACAAATCACATTTATAAAAATAAGGAAATTATTGCTGAAATTATTATTCAACATAATGTGAACAAATTGAAATGAAATTTTGAAGTTTTAGTTTAACTTTGAAATAGTATTATTATATTATCTTGTATGTATCAGAAGTTGATGCAAAGCATTGTGATTGGTTTACTAATCGCTATTGCTATCTTGTTTTTTAAAGAATTTAAAGATTTATTGTTAGCAAAAATCAAAAAAATCTGTTGTCCACTAGTGAATCCCAAGCAAAAATTGCATCTCCCTCTGATAACATTTTGTCAAATTACGTGATTTTTAAAGATTTGAAATCATACTTACTAAAAAGAATGCCTTTGATTGATGATAATAGGATCAAAATGTCTTATATTTGTCTTAATATATTATCATTTTCTTTATTTCAAGATAATGGAAGCATTTTAAAAGAAATATGGGGAGTTTATACCATTTGGAATGAACTGCAAGCTAATTAATCTTTTATCAAAATGTGGAAATAAGTATCTTAACCCTTCAATTTATCTGATTCATAATCATTCATTTACTGCATGAGGTTATTGTTTGAAAAATAAAAATCCTTTTATTCATGTTTCTTTAAACTTTAAATTCAATGTGGCATTTCATTATATCAGCCTGAATGATGTGAATTGCTTACTGCTGAAAAATCTAGTATATTTGCTTAATGTTCACAATCCCTGAAACATCTGATCTTAATTCATATTGATTTAATGCCTGGCAACTGTAAAATAAAATCATGGTGCCAGTTAAAAAGTGAATTATAATTTCTATATATCCTGCCCATTTTGAACCATTCAGTCCTTTCCTTAACACCGAGAAAAACTAAGAGGTTATACTTTGAGGATAACTTCAAATTATTTAATAAGCATTTGTTATGATTCAGGATTACAATCAGTGCATTCAAGGCATGTTTCTTTACAGATAATATTAAAGCTTTTATTTTATTTATTTATTTATTTATTTATTTATTTATTTATTTATTTATTTATTTATTTGTACTTCATATTCTATCTTGTACTCCTATTAAATTAAATTAGAAAACTCCATCTACTGATAAATTTCATTTTATTAATGGTGATATTTCGCGGAGAATATTTATTTATTTATTTAAATTTTTTTTTTTTAGCAGTTGTATGCTTAAATAAGGTTTTTATATCTATTTAAAAGAACTTCTAGTGATTGTACTATTCTACGATCTATGTCGATAATGTCCCTTTAAATCTTGTTAAAGTGGAATATCTCATCGGAACTAAATTGAAAACCTTAGTAAATTATATATATTTTTTTCCCAATAAAATTTGTTTAATTTTTTTAAATCCTTGGAGATATCCCACTTCATCATTTATAATTTAATCAGTTCTACATTACAGTGAAGAAATGGAGTTTCTTGAGAATTCATCATGTGGCAAACCTTTGGTCACTTGGAAAATTTCTACGAACATCACGGTTATGTCTAAGACGTTTGGTTCTTAAGAATTGTGATTGCTTAAAATTTATTATGTAAAGTAGATATCTTAACAATTAGTCGAATGAAATTGCTTTTGTATGGCAATAATGAGTAATGCTAAATAGGTGCCAAATATTGTAATTGCTTCATCCCACAGTTTGTTTTATTGAGTACAAGAAAAACACAAGTAGTTGTATAATTAGGATACATTTTCAATTGTTTTGTTAAATTTTATTAAAAAGTTGGTTTAATTGGGATACTGCTTAGTCTTGTCCTGTGATTGAACAAAATCACTCATTGCCTGGGGACAGACCTGTAGCTCATCATGCACTGCTATTAAGGTGTTTTGTTCTTTACAATGAGAAAATTATTAACTTAGTTTAATGGACATAACATTCAGTGGTCATAGTCTTCCACTGCTCAGGGGCAGCACAGTAGCCGTTTCATTGAGAGCTAATTAGCCAAGTGGCCTACAATTATATTGATATCCTTAATTAGCCAGTAGTAAATTAAATTTTTGGAGCTGACACACTTTTTATTTCAGGGTAAGGTGTAACTCGTCTGCAAGGTATCATTTATTAGAACAATGCTTACCCCATGATTCGCTTCCTCCAAAGGAAGTTGAAATCAGTAAATAGGTATTCTTGCCCTTTGTTTCTTAAAGACATTACCAATACACATCCGATGGAAATAAGTTTGAATTGATATTCCCCCCCTCCCCAGTACTTATGACTATGGGATGTTGTAATTAGAAATTGGTACCTATTTATATGTCTTATTAATATTTCACTTTTTCCTTCTGATTCTTTGTTTGTATATGTGAATTGTTTATGCACTAGATAATTAGTTTTAGTTACTAATTCATTAACCCTTTTAATATTAGATGCATGTCTCCATTATGTTTGTGTTGCTTGTTTTACAGAAAGTGTCCAGGAATCATTAGAAAGAAAGTTTGGGCGTGAAACGGGAAAAGTTCCTGTTACACCCAGTGAAGCATTCCAAAAGAGAATTGCTGTAAGTTAATCCCAGGAATTACTTCTCCCATTTGAAACTTTTCCTTCACCTGACCTTCTAAAAATTGAAGCTTCTCTTTGAATGTGATGATGTTGAATTTTTGTGGAACAAATTGTAAATTTCTGAGAATGTACAGGGTTTTCTTTTCTTTATTTTGACTTTATTTGAAAATAAGTAATCCTATTACAGCTACAAGATAAAGAAAACAGTATCATTGGATTGTCTTTCTCTTCATGTGATTCCAATCATTGAAAGATACTTCTAAATAGTCCTTTCTTATATGATTTTAATATAATTGAAATAGGTGTCTTGAGTCCCAGTAGGATTATAAAAGGCTTATTTATTTATTTTTATTTTATTTTTTTTAAAAAAGGCACTGTTAATGTTTTTAAGAAATTAACTACTTCTTCAAATGTTGATTGTATTATAAATAACTTATCATACATGAAAGATCTACAGTCATAAATTTCTTAATGCTTTGTGCACTTTACTTTCTGTTGTAAATCCTTTTTCTTCTAATTTATGTATATTGGCTTCTTAGTTTCATTATTACATATTCTTCTTCTACTTCAGTAAAGGAATATTCCTTTTTAAGGCACTTTAATAAGTTTCAGAAACCTTTTAATTTTTCTTTCACTTTGCTTGTAACTATCATTGACTAGAATATTACCACTTTCATCCTAAATATATGGCACTCTTCTTTTAATTTTGATTTATGTTTTTTGGGTGTTTGGACACTAGTGTTCTTGATTGTGTAATGCATGAAATAATTTTACCTTTAGTTTAAGTTTTATCTTCAGTTGAAGCAATTGTTTAGTTAAATAGTCTTTAATTTTAATTGTATATTTTAGTTGATTACTTATGAGCTTGGAATTAAATTTTCTAAATTTATTTTTCTAGCTCAGTTGTCAGTTCTAACTAACTCCATGGCACTACAGCCCATGTAGGGCCTTGGCCTCCTAAACAATATGAGCAGTTGTCAGTTCCCTAGATGTTAATATGACCATTACCATAAGGGTTTTATAGGATTTACTAGATAATGAAAATTATTATTCTTAATTAGTTGGAGGTTTTGTTTTGATATATATAATGCACTAGACCCAAAGTTTCATTAAATTAGAATGAACAGTAATAATAAAAATAAACTCAGATAAGTAAGCTAATTAAAAAGTACTTAATATTTTTTAATACTTCGACAATGTTAATACAGTGACAGGAAACATTGTGGCTTGTGAGCCTTCGTCACTGTATTTAATTTGGAACTGTTTTAGTTTTTACTAGAATTCACTTGATTATTTTAAAATTAGTGCAAAAGCATTTCATTAATGTAAAGTATCAAATAGTGTATTTAGAAGCATATAGAAAGCAGCTCACAAAAATGTTAGCTTCAAACATCAAGTGACTTGCTATTGAAAAGTCTTCAAATCTTCAAAATAAAACAAAAATAAATGTATAAAACCATACATTTATTGAAATAAATATTTCTTAATTTTCGAAAAGACATGACTTCTTTTCTTTTTCAAAGCTTGTTTGTAACGTATTGTTGTTGTTTTTCGGCTTTGAAAAAGAAAAGTCATGTCTTTTCGAAAATTAAGAAATATTTATTTCAATAAATGTATGGTTTTATACGTTTATTTTTGTTTTATTTTGAAGATTTGAAGACTTTTCAATAGATAGAATGTCTAGAAGAGGGAGAATTAAGAAGACTTATGGTAAAGTGACTTGCTGTTGTATGTACATCACAAGAGTTTTGATTAATTTTAATCTTAATGACAGTATAAGAGAAAGAGAAAAAGGATAGTGTCTTGACAAACTGGTTGAGCTGTATAAACTACAGCTTAATTGAATAGTTTGTATGTACTTGCTTATCTGAGGCTTTCTGTTAAATTCCAGTGGTTTTAGAAGTATTTCTGTAATGAAACCACTGCTTTTCTTCTGGATTCTTTTGTTTTGTTAACGATTACCGAATATTTTTCAATAGCTATTCTTTTGTCTTCACTGTTTTTATCTGCTGTAATTTTGAGATGCAAAAATCTGCTTTACTGATCAGTTCTTTTATTAAGGTCAGATCTTTTATTATCAGACTAGAAAATTTACTTTTAATTGTTTTTTTTCTTTCTCATAAGATTTAATTTACATGCTTGTTAATTAGAATGAAATCATAACTTTGTAATCAGATCACATTTTGTTTTCTTACCCTCAGCATTTAGTCATTGTTGCTTAACGTTGTCTTAACTATTTTAACATTGTTCCCTAATAGTGTTGTGTGTTTGTACTAGAACAATACATAAATAGCTTAACATTTGTTTTCCGTCCTTACTAACGTAATTTATTTGTTAGCATGATATCCACTGAAACTCTGGTAATCCAATTGACTTACTAAGAAAAAAAAAATGAAAATTACTCTTTCTTAATTCAAGAAAAAAAAAATGTTTTGAAGGATAAGAACTCTACTATTCAAGGCAGTGCTAAAAGTTAAAAAAAAAAAAAAGCATTCATTAAAGGCAATAGATTTGTTTTTTAGCTTTGTGCTTAGGGTGAATTTACTTCGTATCCTTCAAAACTCGAGACAGTTTTTATTAATGGAAACTGTGTAATTCCGGATACTTTTAAGTTAATCTTATTATTTTATTTTTAGGCTCCATTTTTTTTTTATTATTATGCAATTTCATAGCAGTTTCTGTTTTTATTTTCTTTAGATTATTCATTCTTTTAGTTAAGAAGATTTTTGTAATGCTAACATGATGTTGGGTGCACTGATTCAAAAATTAATTAACCTTTGAGTTAAAATGTTGATATTCTTGAAATACTCTTTACTTTTAGTTGCAGAAATTTCCGATTTTTCAGGACTATATAACCCACTTCTGCCATAATTGCTGTAGCCAATTGAAAGCCTGCTAATAACTTGGGAATTTTTTCCCTCTATGTTAAATTCAGAAGGTGTAATAAAAACTTTTGTTTTATTTATTTGCTTAATGTTGTGTAGAAAGCGTACAAGAATCTATAGAACGTTCCCTTGGCAAAGAAGTTGGTAAAATTCCAATAGTGGCAAGCGAAGCGTTTAATAAAAGAATTTCTGTAAGTGATTTTTGGAAAATTTCTAAATAAGTAATAATTCAGAAGGAATTTACTATAGTAAATATAAAGTAAGAATTCTTCATGTCTTGACTCTGAAGATTCTAAATCTATTTTCCCATTTAGTTTCAGATTTTGAAGCTGTGTTGTCCTTTAAAAAAATATTTAATAGAATAAAACAATGATTTAAATTATAAATATAAGGGCTCCTGTTTTCAGAGTTAAAAACAGATTTCATTTCTTTTTAGCAGCAGCTTTCAACCAGTTTTAGAACTGGAAATGTTATTTAGCCAAGTCCAAAAATTTGCTAAGTGTATTTAAAACAGATAGGTGCCCTTTTCCTTTCTGTCCTGTACATAAACCCTACTTCCTTCTTACCTGACTTTCCAAAAAAGTCCCATCCCGTTTCAATCCTGTAATTTTTAATTGTCTTTTTCTTGAACTTCAGCAATTTCTAAAATTGTTTGAGTGTTTAATTTTACCTATTTTAATTGAATTAATATCTTGTTATTTTCTGTTTCAGCTTTTGTAAGTTTTTAGAACACAAGAAACCATCTTAGTTTGTTTAATGAAATTTGTAATTTGCTTATTTAATTAGCAACTTGGAACAATGAATAACAATTAACTATTTTTTCAAATTCTTATATTTGTCTTTTCATACCTTAAAACTCTTTAATATTACATTAGCTTGTATTTCTTGATTCTTTCATTTAGTTTTGAGACTTAATTTCCTTTCCTATTTACAACAACGTTGTTGTTGTTTTGCTTTATTTTTGTTACTAAGTACATAATGTACTAAGTACTAAGTACTCATAATGATTTTAGCTTGATACTTTCTTTTTTTTCTTTTAATCATTAAAAATTCAGTCTTTTATTATAAATAACACATCTGCTTGCCACCAACATCAGCCTTTGACTGAAATTATTGCTCAAATTATGATCTTGCTATTTTGAGTTTGTCGTTAATAAAATAATGTGGAGATTTCTTCAGTCCTTTGAATATATTTGAATTTGTACTATATTTTGTTTGGTTTGGCTGGCAGATATGGCAATTATGTATTGCAAGTGAAATTTTATATCTGAAAATTTCTAGGCATATATAAACTTTGGTATTTTGCCTTAATTTGTTTGAATGGATTAGGAGAAATTCTTGTTTCATTACGTTAGTTTGTCTGGTCAAAGAGATCATAGATGTTTCAATTTTGGAAATTTAGTCCCATTTTGTTGTAATAATTTTTTTGTGATATTCAGCCTTTTTATCTAGTTAAATTCCTGTTCTTCCTTTTCACCAAAATTAATATGATTGTCAGATTTCTTGATTTAATGACTACTGTCTATGGGACATTTGAATTAGCAATTGAAGATGTTTAAACTTTCCACTTTTACAGTTTTCTTCTGAATCCATTGCTGTTATTTCTCACCATTTCTCTTTGGCTCTTCATTTTAAAGACTTGAAATTACAATCTGAATTTATTTTCAGAAACAAGACTTACAAACATTGTCAAGTGGATCACCTTTTCTGTTATTTCTTAGCTTTATTTAGTATTTACAATACTAAAGAGTTTATTGAAATGATATCAGAAAGTTGTTATTTAAAAGATTGAGCAATTTAGAAGAGAAGGTTGCAAGAGTACTAACTTTATTATATAGACTTCTTAAAGTTTCGGCTTTAGAACTGAATTCTAAATGATTTCAAAATTCTTTTTTAACAAAAAAAAAAAAAAAAAATAATCATTTTAAGGATTTACTTACAGAACACTTTTGATGTCTTTGGAGTAATACAACTTTCAGTAATTAGTCCTATTCTTTCTTTAATGTTGAAATAGTATTCCAAGTTCAGTGCCTTATTGCATTTAGCATTGGATAATTAAATCCCTTTGAAGAAATTTTTTCTTGTGCACTGAACTTGCTTTCCATGCTTTCTTAAATTATTACTGACTGGATGTTTTTTCCAATTATAACATTCATCGTAACCTTGTTTTTTGAAATATGCTTATCCATTCTTCAGTCAAATTATAATTCCTCTTCTAAAATTTCCCTTTTTAACCTTCATCCCAGTTGCTCTTTCATTATAGGGGCTAGGCTTTATCCAAGGATTTATCTATTTAATCATATGTATAACTTTTATCCATTTTAATTGTAAGCCAGGAGTTTTATATTTATTCTTATTTATTTTTCTTGGTTTGAAAAACTGATATTAATTCATTTAAAAGACAAGAAATTGGAGTGACCTTTCATTTAAAAGAAATAAATAAAACTATAGATTGTTTCCTTTAAACTAAAAGAACATTTAATAAGAATATCCTGTATTAATAACCACAGCCTATGTCACTTCTATATATGGTTTTTTTTTAAAAATTAATCCCGTTCATTTTGCATTTTAAAGCTTTGGATCAATCAATCAATCATTTCCTTTCGCTCTTATCCATAGCATAGGGTTTCGACGAAGTTCCGCCAGTGCACTCTATTTCGAGTGAGGACCTTCAACTCTGCAAACGTCTTTCCTTCCATCATGGCCTCTTTCTCCACTGTTCTTCTCCATGATATCTTTGGTCTTCCACGTTTCCTTTTTCCCTGTGGATTCCAGAACAACACTTGTCTCAACAGCCCTGGCTTTTTCGGAGGGTATGACCAATCCACCTCCATTTCCTTCTCTTAATTTGAATGGCGATGGGCTCCTCTCTTGTTTGGTTCCAAAGATCTTCATTTGATATCACATCTCGGCCAGAAGATTCAGAGAATTTTTCTGAGACATCTATTAATAAAGACTTGCAAGCAACTGGTAATTTTGGAGGCGACTTTCCAAGTCTCGCAACCGTACAATAGCACTGCTTTCACATTGGTTCTGAATATTCGAAGTTTAGTCATTGTGGATATCTCTCTTGCCCTCCAGAGTGGATACAGTTGAATGAAGGCCCCATTTGCCTTTCGTATTCTTGCTCTGACATCTGCAGCTGCTCCTCCATCATGGGTAAAGCTTTGGATACTTTTCATAAAAATCTTGGATCTGAATTTCAGAGGAACCATTTTGAGGGATAAAGCTTAAATACCAAAGCAAAGTAAAATGGTATTTGGCTGAATAGGTTGTAGGTCCCCGAAAGAAATAATTCCGGGATACTTTAGTGAAAGCATTTTTTTATTTATTTTTTCTTCTTAAATGCTAAGGCCTTTCAACTGAATGTTGTAACACATGCTTGATTTTTCTAAAGTTTGTCAGTCTTCGAGGGTTTAGCATCTTCTTTTATCAACATATCTTCTTATGATTTTAAATTATTAGGTGTGAAAAAACAGGAATTTCTTTTCCACTTCTAAGGTGGAATGCAACCATAATGGATTGAGTGTGCATATATCATCAATGATATTTTTTCACTTTTAAAATAAATCGTTGTTGTTTGTCTGATTTGCCCAGTGCTAATCTTCAGTCTGCCTGTCTTAAAAGGGCTCATTGAATTTTGTAAAGGTCAATGGGCCTTTTCTATATTTTCAATCAAATACTGGAGTATGTCAGTGGAGTTCCACTTAGCAGTACAATAGAACACAAATAAAAAAGGCTATTATTGTAGGCGGATATTAGGATTTTTTTTTTTTTTACTTTGGTTAAAAACATATGAAATATGTTGTAGAAGTTATTATATCTATAGCAGCTACACTGACCATTAAATATATTTTTTTAGTGTAGCGCTTTTTTAAAAAGAAAAAGAATCGTACATTGATCCCTAATTATGTATTACAGTAAGTTGTAAATTCAGGTTCTTCCATTGTTTCTGCAAATAATTAGTTTTTATTTAAATTTTAGGGTGCTTCTGAGAAGGATATTGTACATTCTGGTCTGGATTATACAATGGAACGATCTGGCAGGGTGAGTATATTGGTATTTGACTCTTTATAGGTTCAATTACCTAATTTTTTTCAAAGTAATTAAAAATTTGTGCATTCCTTTGTTCTTTCCATTTTCACAATAATGGATGATAAAACATGTCTCAATTAAAGACAGTGGGCTTACTCTTATTTCTTTTCATTATCCTGATATTCAAAATAAAATTTTAACAATAGATATATTTATATATATTGCACGAAAAATTACAAATTAAAAAAAGAATATTTGAAATTAATTACAAATTGATAATTAATTTAATGTTAATTGCTCCATTAAAAGATTCTTCCGAAGATATAAATTGAGTAGTATATTCTAAAATAACAACTATTAATAGTCATTATCCAGGATATTAAGCTACCATCCAATATTAATCTCCTACTGGTCTGTTAATGAGATGACAATGAACCATTTATTCCAATAAGTATCATGATTACAAACGACAAACCTGAGCAGGAACCAGGTGACATGAATTTTCTCAATGATTATGGATTCTTTACTTCTGTTGTTTAGTTCTGGGATATTCTGTTTTTGTTCTCACTTAAAAGACCATAGACCATTAGATGTTGATCGTGTGTTCTAGTTAAAATACCTAACATTGATAAATGTACTGCACACATGCTTACATAGAGCATGAGATAGCCTTCCAAATTAATTCCCATACTATAGAAGACATAACAAAGTTCACTGAGTTTGGAAAGTTAGAATGGAGAGATATTACAAAAAAAGAGAAAAACCTTTAATATCATTTATAAAAATATTAGTATTTTAAGCACTTAAAAAATTGTAATCGCCATTTTTAAATCAAAATTCTATATCTGATTTCTTTACTTTTTCCTGTTCTTTAGGCTATCATGCGCACGGCAATGAAGTACAATTTGGGGCTTGATCTTCGTACTGCTGCTTATGTAAATTCTATTGAGAAGATCTTCCATACTTACAGAGAAGCTGGTCTTACATTCACTTAAGTTTAATTCCTTCTACCTGTAATAATACTCTGAGTCCTTTTAATTAGAATACTTAACATAGATGACCACATTAATAATAGCCTAGTGGAGTGTTAATGAAAGGAAAACAAAACTAGATTGATAGCACCTGTTGTAAAAATAATTTATTATAGGAAATGCTTTGGATATTTGTAGCACTCCATTATGTAAATTTTTTCATCACATTTTGATTTTCATCAAAGACATGACTTTTTTTTTTTTTGTTATAGGATTTGTGTTGTGAGGAAAAAAAAATGTGAAAGTTCATCTTTTCTTTTTTTTAATTACAGTAATTTTGTTTCTATAAACAAAAGTAATCTTGGGAAAGAAAATATTATGTAGACAATTTTATTAATCATGAAAGCAATAAATTGTTGTGTTAAATGCTGAAAATTTCCTATTTCTGCTTTTTTCCCTACTAATAGGATCCACAAAACAAAATTCAGATGGTTTTATTATTATTATTTCTGAAATCTGCAATTTACTGTAAGCTGTCATGTTTGATAAAATAAAAATGTAAATTGGAACTTGTAAAGCATTTCCTATTGAAAAGTCAAATGAATGAAGAACACTTAGGCAAATTCTCAACACTACAAAGTGTTATGTGTTGTTGGTTATTAAATAGAATTTTCATGTTAAATTGATGAATGCATAATTTATTGTAAAATTAAAATGCTTCTAAACTGTTAAGCTACCATCATGGCAGTGCCTTTGAAACAGACAGAAAAGACTTTTGGTATTAATATTACTATTTATTTTCAGAATTAACATTGTAACACCTTCCTGTGATTATTTGAATGCATATACAAGTGATAAAAGGGTTTACCCAGGTTGCATACTTTCTTTTAGCGTAGGGCTGAAGAGGAATTGCTGCAGTGAAGAGCTTAAAGTTCCGCTCACTTGCTGCACAGCAAAGACTGCTGCCCTCGGGCGACAACCTTGACTGCGACTCTTAGGCCTCTTCTATTTTTAATTCTAACGGTTCCATTCATTGCTGGCAGCAGATGAAAACTCCGCAACAGAAGGGCGCAGTCGAAAAAGTAGCAATCAAGACTCTGCTGCAAGCAGCAGATGGTCAGGAGAAAGAGGTTTATGGATGAAAACAAATGCATTTTAAATATTTCAAAATTAAAAAATAACATTCAGTTAATGAATATGATATTTCAATCGATTATATTAAATAAAAATAACATTTTATTATGTATTCACATAAAATTAGAAGATATGTTTCCTGATGAAAAAATCGTTTATAACCAAGTTAAAAAAGAAAATCATTAACATCTAAATGCCCAACTAAGCGCTAGAAAAATTAAAAAACAAACTCGCTATGATTTCTCCAAAAATAATAGTAACTAAACTAAAATCAAAACAACTGCATTTAACAATTTTAACATTTAAAAATAGATGTTAAATGATGTACGTGAGAAAATTTAATAAGGTTTTCACATATGTCACCTTTTTATTTTAATCAAATGTATTAAATCAAAATAATATTTTAATTATATAATTATTTATTTACAGTAGAACCCCATTATAACGGATGTCGCTTATAACAGACAGTTTTAAAAAAAATTGTCAGCCTACAATTAAGGTGAGCGAAGTGAAAGACCATTTAAATTTTGTTATTCAATATGTTGAACAATCGGCAAATGAAAATATTTTTGCATATTATGAAAATTTACGACATTTCTGTCAGATATTAACTGAAGAAATAAGCAGCAAACAAACCCAGCAGAAAATAAATTATTTTTTATTTTAATGAATGTAAGCAATCGACATGAACCATGACCTTCTTGTTCTAAAAATTAATGCAGTGTATACGTACACATCTTTTTCAATTCAACCTACTATGTTGAAAGGCTGTTTTTTTATTTGATATATAATAAACACTTGTATAGCTAACTATTGTACTTTCATTGATGTACACCCTGCTGCATTACACACCTATAAGAATTATTTGTTATAAACCGGACTTTCATTAAAACGGACAACCTTCAGCCCCTATTAGTCCGTTAAAATGAGGTTCTACTGTATTTATTTTCGAAAAATTCTTTTATAACTTGAGAACTTTTTGTCCCTCTCATTCGTCAGATTTCATGTTTGCGACATTTGGATTGCCAGCTGTGTGGTTTGGAAAATTTTAATTCTTTCCCCTCTACTCCCCCCTTTTTTTTAATCACAAATACCAAGCAGATTATCAACATTCCTCCGGATTTAACTTTTTTCAACCCAAAGACAAAGGAATAATATCAGCAAAATACTTGTTCCTAAATTATAGGAAAAAAAAAAAAAATCATCTTTTATAAATACCAAATCCCCCGTCCTCAACTTTGTCCCGTAGGTTCTGATCTCTGGAGCCTACCCTCCAGCAGCATTGCGCGGTCCTCTGGGCCTGATCGCAACTTTAACTTTAATATAAATGAAAATGTTGTTAATTTTTTTTAAATCTTTATATATGGAACTATAAATTTCAATCATCAGATTTTAAGTTAAAATAACCTTATAGATATTATTCTTAAGTAATAATGGTTTTTAATCACATTCCACATCTCACTGTCGGTAACTTCACAGTAAAATTCATAAAACTTTACAGTAATGTTATTATATTTGTTGCAATATGGTGTTATCTCAATTTGCTGTTAACATCATTTTTTTTTAATGCGATTAATGACAATTGTGGCAAACTCTTAAATTTTATATTAATTTGAAAGTTATTTTATTTATTATTCCGACGTCATTACATTAGGAGTTAAAAATGAATCCCCATCTAGCTGTACTGTGAACATTAAAAAAATATTCAAATATATAGATTTAAAAATAGCATTTTTTCAAGGAAATAATACTGAAATTATTAATCAGAAAAGTTCTTTTGAATATGATTTCTTTTCAGTATTTTTTTGTTTTCCTAAATATGTTTATTTCATGAAATCCTTGTTTTGTTTTGAAATTCTTGCCAGGGATTAAACAACATTAGCGCAGGGGGTAAATGTGCAGAGAATTAGTGAAGATTTGCGGTTCTATTGATGTGTAATTAAATTTCCATTGTTTGGAATTTAACAAGCTTTCTTACGATGATTAAAAAGATGAGTAGAAATCAGAGAAAGGCCGTACTTACAAATATCTTGCACTGAACTGAAAATTCAGACACATCAACGTGCAGACATACTGTGTTTCGCCATGACAACCGAGAGAGCATTCACTAAAGAAGATGATGTTAAATAATGGAGCTGGTCGCAACAAAAAAGTTTCTATTCGAGCAATCTGAGAAAGACTATAAAGATATACTGATCTCAAGGAAAATGCTTGGAAAGAGATTTCAAAACATATGGAAGAGAGAAACAGTAAGTTCTTAATTACATGCCTTTTTTTTTTTTTTTACCTATTTTCATTTGTTGATTGGTAATTACCTACTGTTTTCAAGTTCAACTGACAAGACAAAAAATTAAATAAAAGTAAAGCAAATAAGAGCCTAACTGCCATACTTTAAAATTTAAATTAATCGAAAAGCCAATTTTCTGTGTTTTTGTTAAATTTCGATTTTGCATAAATGGAACAAAACATTCATTTCGAATTACTGTTTCAATAATTAAATATGTTTTCTTTTCTTTTTTCTGTTTAATCAGTGAAGAATGTCTTCTTCAAATTCTAGATTTCTGAAAATCAGAACAGCTAAAATTGCTACGTATTTTCTCCTGTCCATGTTGACTGAATTGAGCAGTTTTGCAACCCCTACTTGGTTGAAGAAGGGAGAAATATCCCCTGGCAGAGAGCGGCAGCTACTGAACGGAACGTACCTGCTGCGCAGCAAGTGAACGGAACTGTACTTTAAGATTAACCAAAATGCTGCACCCATACTCCGTTTTAGGAAAGAGGTAGATGAGAGCAGGAGCATGAATCTCCAAAAGTAAAGATCAGACACCCTGTAAAAGGGGGAGAAGGGCTAGTCTTAGCCATTTGTTTACAAACAGAAGAGGGGAATGGGTTGCAGTTGGGAGGGGAGTGCCCGGGAGACACCAGTGCCTGAGGAAGGAGTAACAGAGCAGGGGAGTGATGACTTGGAAAATGATGACAGGGGAGGAGTTGGTTGAATCATAGTGGCTGTTGCCTGCTCAGAATTTTATGTATCATTCATACTATCATCAAAATAATAAAGCTTATTACAGCAACGTTTTAAATAAATGTATGCATGTGCTACTATATTATTGTTTAAAATATACATGGAATATACATATACCAGTAAATGATAACAATTAAAAAAATGAAAATAACTTAATGATAACTACACTTAAAAAATAATGCATAATACTATGAAAAGGTTCTCACATGACCTTTGGAGGTTCCTATCAAATCGAGTCAACAGATTTAACTGTCACGAATAAATGTAAACACTGACACATAATTGTAAAGGTACTCAATAGATGAAAATTTAGGTAACTAAAAGTTCAAAAGGAAATGTTCCCTTTGAAGGGACAGTTCGTTCAGTCTTAAGTCTGTACAATCCAGTTCAGTCTTAACTCAAGCTCAACACTTGTATCTTGCTAATGTCCTTTAGTGGTACTATCGGAGTTTCCAATGTCACATTAGCTGCCCGATGCTTCCCGTGCAACAAGCTCTCAGCTCTTACAATTTTTTTAACCCCCTTTCAGTGCAAAAAAAAGGAGCTAAAATTTGATATACGTCAACTCCTTAAGATCCTGAATAAATGATAAAAATTTCAAGGGATGTTTCGATCTGACAAACCTAATCATTCCCTTGTTAGGCTGGTTTAAGGAAAGCACTACTTTGCAATGTGACATTGGAAATGCCACCAACAGTACCGTCAGCCATTGAAGAATGCGACACTGTAACTGGATTTTCTCATTCTCCAATTGAGCATATGAGAGAGACTAGCCTTGCTGTTTGAGTAGCTTCCTTTTGTTGGGAGCAGCACAAAAAAAACAAAAAACAACCTACTTACTGCTTCCTCTGGCATGGGATACTTGGAGATTTACTGTGAAATGTTAATGCCTAGGAGTCCTGTAGGTTTTGCTTGACACATTGACACAACTCTTGTCACAACTGCTTAGGTGAATGTTAACTTTGCTAAGAAGACACTTACTGGCCGAAGGAATTGGATGCACAAACATTAACACTAGCATACGAAATTGAAAGAGCCACAGTTGGGAAATGTCTATTATAAACCTCCAGGTAGAGGTCTGGCCTGTTCAGCTTTTGGATATTCTATTCATAATTGTGAGAATGACACAAGTGCAGAGCTTGCAAGGATTTTTGGAGTGGCAATATCCTGCTGCTTTTGTCTCTAAGAATCTAAACACACTCCCTCAATTTTTTCCTTTGTTTTTTAAGAAAAGCACTAACCCCCCCCCCCCGATTACTTGGAATTAGACGTAAATTCCAATCGTTAAGTATATTGCAAATAAATTCAGAATGCAAAGATCATCTCATTCTGCTTAATGTATGAGATTGGAAATTACTATCAGAATCATTTTTCAGGTTAAATAAAAGTAGTTCATGAGAACTTTTAGAAAATGTACAATTTTAAATAAAGATTTTCTGGCATTGTTAAGTGTTGATAATCGTTGGACGTATCCACTGCTACCGTGATTAATCAGTGCTGAAAGTGAAAGTGACATGAAAACAGTGCAGTGATGCAAATTGATTAGATCTGATGTGGTTAATGCATCTTCAGATTTTTGTGATTATGAAACAAAACAATTCAGTTCTACTTGTGATTTACAATATTTTACTAATGATCCTTTACATTATTCCATAAGTTTCGACAAAAGTACCAACTATTAAAAGTAAAACTTCTTCAGGACAACTTAAACCTTAATTTCTTTCTTTTTCTTAACTATAATCAAACTGCATTCTCTGGAAGGAAAGTTTTTTTTTTTAAAAAAAAAACATCAATTGCATGATTTTTTTTTTTTTTATCATCTCATTCGGTACAAGGAAATTGTCAAGATATATATACAAGAGGTAAGGAGAATATTTATTTCAGTATAATTCTTTGATGTCATTAATAGCTAGTAATATTGTCATAAATGTTTAAACTTTACAGGCTTTCTAAACTAAGAAGCTTATCAAGGAAAGTAGTTTTTAAGAAAGATGCTTTTGTTCAATTACTATAGTAATGCCGTTTTTTTTTTTGCTGAATGGAAAGCTGAATTGACTTATCAATTTAGTGTTTTAAATAAGGGAAAGATATTAGACAACAAAAGTAAATGTAATTACTTAGTATTTATAGCGGAATACTGTGTTCACAAAACCAAAACTAATATAAGACAAATACGCCGACGCACAAGTGTAGGTTAAAAACTTTATATACACATTAAAAACAACCGGTTTCGATTCTTTAATGAATCTTTCTGAAGTGAATAAAAATTGAAAAACATGCATTATATAACAGTATTCGGACAATTAAATTTAGTTGAGAATGGTCCGCTACTGCTAAATACATGCCGACTAAAAACGTAATGGCAATACTAAACATTCATGAGGAAATAAAATTTAACGTGCAGTTGTTTTTAATATGTTTATAAA
>JAFIDM010000003.1:58784221-58804667 GCA_023159025.1 Thereuonema tuberculata
AAAAAGAAAGGTGAAATAAGACTTATAATTTGCAATTTATAATTTATGCAAAACGTGAAGACAATTTTCTAAACATTAACTGTACACGTGTATGATAATATTACAAAGAATAAAAGAGATAAAATTAAGAAGACTGGAAGTTATTATTTTTTTTTTTTTAAATACATATATATCCCTGGTGTCTACAAAGCAAAAAAAAAACAAAAAACATATTACTTTTTTTCTCCACAAACCAGATATTATCAAATGAGTTTCAAATAAGATTGGAATTGTTCAGTACAGTAACCAAAGGAAATATGACACTGATGCATTTATACTAAATGCCAATTTATAACAGTAGTAAAAAATAAGATTTATACTATAACATGTGCTTGTTTAATGATTACCTGTCTAGAATTGATCAGAAAAAAGATCTAGAAATACAAACGGATTAAATAGTAGTATTCATAATATTTTAGTTACTTAAGTCCAGAAAAATTTCAAAACCTTGAAATATAGTGGTAGCCTATATATAATGCCAGCTTATGCCTTAGCGGGATCATTGTCATTTTGCGGGATTAAATTTTAGGAAAACACTCATTTACATTCACGAACAAACTTAAATGTTTTTTCGGTAAAAGTCTAGTTAACGGCACTCCGGTTGACCGGAAGTCGATCGGATGAAATCTGTTTGGAAGGCTTGTAGCATCAAAGTGATTTCACTGCATATAGTTGGCTTGCCGATCGGTCTCAAAATAGCACTATCTCATCGAGCTTTGTGCTGCTATCTTTTTACCCACACCGACTTTGCCTTTGAGCTTTATAACGAAATTTTCTTCCGATTTTTTTAAACCTAAATAATCGTCTTGAATTAAAAATATCGCAATAAATAGCCAGTCCATCATTTCCGAAACTTAACGAAACAATGTAGACCCTTTTCCTCAACCACTTTCATTTCTTTAATTTATTAAAATCTTGAAAATGGAATTTAACTTGCAAATCAAATACTTTTCATCACATATTAGGCTTTCCTTATATTCATTTGATCTATAGATCAAGAACACATTTGCAGCATCCAGATGTGAAAGATGCCGACTAAGGTTTTCAACAAATAGTAAACAAAAATTCAATGATCTACTTCAGTCCAATGATCCACAAAAGCATTTTTCAAAAATCACAACAACCTCGTTCCGTAAAAAAAAGAATCAAACGATTAAGAAGTTAATTTAACTAACGGTGTTTGAATTTGTTGAGCATGGATGCGGCCATCATTATTAACTGTGATCCTAATATTATCTACAAAGCATTGCTCTCATATTTTGGTATTCTTTCACGATTTAAACTTTGAAAATATTAAACAAAATTACTTAACATTTTTCATTATATCTTAAATCGTCAAAAATGAATTTAACAAATAATTACCTATCAGAGATTGGTTAACGGCCATGTTGAATTTTCAGCATAGCTCGAAAAGATGGCCTATTAAAGGAAATAGTTTACCTTATACTCATTGATGAACCAAGATTTCACCAAGTTTTATAGATGAAGGTACGTTTGAGCGTCGGAGAATTGAAAATTGATTGAAAATAGGGTCTAACCTTCATTCATTTTGAGGAGGATACCGTCTGTGACTTCAGCTCCTCAAGTAAGGAGCCATTGTTGTTTTGGTAATGAGACGGATCATCTGCTGTCTTTGAGCTGCACTTTTTTATTAGATGTCGATTATCGGTTTTCCAGGTAGATTCGGTCACGGTTATCCATTTCAGTTGCGGTTATTTTGAAATAAAAATTCATTTTCAAATGTGGGTGGCCTGAGTTGTGTTCATTGGTCAGGTAACATGAGTTCAGTTTCGAAAAATAATGAAATGAAAATGTCATTTGAGAAACCTTCCCTTGACTAAAGCATCTGGAATCACTTCAGGAGAGCACACATTACCGAAACAGTAAGGGAAAATAGCAGGCTTAAATAATCTAGGATCTGGAGTAGTGAAATACTAATTCTGTACATAGCAATTGTAGGTGGGAGGATTGAAATAGGCCTACAGATAGGTATTACCGAAGTGTTTTATCGCATTAATACCAGTCAAATTTGTTCGTTGGAATAATTCAACCATATGGTTTACACTGATCTCTAACTTTAATATTAGTTATTTCACCATACCGATTTAAATCATTACCTAATACAATTAAATAGCCGCATATTACTCTAAATTAATTTCTAACATTAACATGGTAATACTAACTATAGTGGTCGATACGAATTAAGTAGACTTAAAACACAATTACACGTTTTTAACAATAAAATAAACTTCACATAATGCAGTGATAAAATGCGTAATGCAGTTAACTGCTCTGAAACATTGTGATATCGATATGTTTAAATGAAGGATATTCAAATTTCAAGGGAATTTTATGAGGCATATCTTTTAAAACCTGGTTAAAAGTACAAAATTACTTTTCGGGACGAAAAAGCATAGCTTTCTCTTTTTCATTTGGTCAATAGTAAATTGAAAAGCTTAACATAGCTCTGATAAAAAAATAATATCAAGAATACAATTGTTTTTGCAGTTCATCATAACTTTTGATCAAATATAAACGGAAGGTAAATCTCCAATTTTTACCTTTTTTTCATGACTGATGTATCCATTTTGTTTGGAATGAAATAAAATATTTTGCTTGCTTTAAAGATATCACTGAACACACAAAATATTTATTGTTGCGTAAAGGATTTCTTAACAGTTGTCCACTGATAGCAAGCATTTAAAGTTTCGTGATTAGAAAAAAAAAATTCTTGAGCATTGAGTCCTACTCACTAAAAACCAACATAAAATTTAGAAAAATTTCAGCATTTACAAGCATAAAACACATTTTATTTATTAGAACTTAATTATATAGAATTTAAAAAGTTGAGCATTGGATTGCTAAACAATTATCTGTAATTATTCTTCATACAGTTTACCTGTCAACTTTGTTGTTGATGTAACATTAGTGGTTCTTTCTATTGGAAATCAATAATCCAAAACCATGGAGAGTTTTTGAGAGGCTCACCAAAAAAATTTACGTAGTGAAATCCCAGGTTAAGCTTCGATTAGAAAAGAGGGAACACTCCTATATTCTTAAAATATAAAATCAAGAAAATGTAGAACACAATACAGGATAATAATTATTTTTCTAATAATAATAATAATCACTTCACATTCAATTAAACAAAAATCCAGATAGTTTTGTATTTTATTAGAATATGATTCAAAGTAAATAAGGGATTCTGACAATATATAATGTAAGAATTGAAAATTTGATATTTTAGTGAATAGTATAAATAGAAATACAAACACTATAAAGAATCATTAACTGTTTTGCTTGAAGTATTGTACATACATACACACACACACACAACATACACTCATAAATCCAATGATTTTTTGAAGAAAAGTATTAATCACACCTATTGTGTCCAATTGATAAGTTTAAAATTACCTACCCCAGTTTAAATGGTAATTGAATCTGTAATTATAAAATTAGTAAAATATCACCACAGTTCCATAATGTTGAAGGGGATGTGAAACCAAAATTCTTGGAAACTATTGCTTCTATTCAGTTTGTATTAATGAGGATATATTTACTCTCGGATAGACTAGAACGACCTAGTGATAATATCACACCAGGTTTAATGGGATATTATCAAGGTGAAGTTTTCATTTTATTCATGTTTACTTTATGTTTTCCATTCTTTTCAAGTAGAATGTGACTTTTACTTTCTTCACTTTCTGCAGACTTAATCCATTTAAAAAAAAAAAAAAAAAAAAAAACATTTTCTTTTCTTTCTTTTTTTTTTGCTATTAAATGTTGTAGTTCTGGCTTACGTTGGACATTGGATGGATGACTCATTGTAAGAAGTGGAAGAACATTATGCATTGACATTTCTTTGCTTTTAAAAATCTTGTTAGTATTTTTCTTCCAAAAATTATACTGAATCTACATTATGCTTAATTTTACATGTTATTTTTTAAACATTTTTTAGCCTGCTTTCTTAGGAAGTAAGTTTTATAAAATCAGTAAGTCTGAGTGTGTTTGCCCACCATTCCCCCAGTTCACTGGAAATAGATCTTCTTGAAACTTGGCTTGTATATTTACAGTCACTGAACAACTTCTGTATTTTTGAAATTTTGCTAATGTAGTGCCTGTTAAGAAATTTGTGCATGATGGTAATAAAAATCCCCATAGAAATGAAGCATCATTAAACAATTACTGTGAATATCTAAGGATTAATGCTTAGCAATTCTTATGTACTGCTTTATGTACGAAGTTGGTTTTAGGTTCTTCGAAGACATTTTTGTTAAAATGTGTTGTTAATGATTCTTACATAATAAGATACTAAGAAGGTATACAATTGGCAATTATTGGTGTTCAGAGTAAAAATTTTGCTTACCGATCATTCTTATTTAATAATTCACAGTAGCGGTATCGCGAGTGTAAAATAATGCTTTCACTGTGATAGTAACCTCGTGACTGACAAGAGAGATGATTCATGATGCCAATCGTACAGGCGGGTGCCATGAAATTTATGAATTTCAATTTACGAATTTCTGATTTTTTTATTTGTTTTTTTGTTTTTGAAGCTGCAAGTTACTGAAATCGGAGATGATGATCCCCTTGGATTAGGGGTATGACTGTATAGTGATGACAACTGTATAAGACTTAACATCAGAAACAAATGAACCCAAGAACTAACAATTACATCACATAACAATAATTAAACAGTTGCCCACTATCAGACATCAATTCAGTTTAAGTTCCATTAATATGCATAACAAGCCTCCCTGCCCCTGAATACATGGTGATAGTTACCAATAGTTATAGGTAAGCTTCCTTTTCACCGGTTTGTATCTGATTATATTACTAAAGTCAATCCCAGAGTCTGTAGTATGAGATGTAGTTTTTTTTTTTTTTTTTTGCATCATTCTTCTTGAATTCTTTTACCACTTTTCTATTTAAGGTTCTGGTGTATGTGGACAGGAAACAGTGTCATGAATTGTCATCCCTAGAGTTTCTTTGAACTGCCCATAAAACAATTTGTTTTAGACTTTGTAGGAATTAATCAGTCAGTTTGTCCCTCTCTATTTGATAATGGAGCCCATCTTTTGGAGATAAAATTCTAGAAACCTCAAGATGATAGTAAGCCCATGTCTTTGCTCAAGGTTCCAGAAACATTAAGTGATAAAGTGTTAAAAAAAAAAGAATTGTTTTGTAACAATTGAAAACTCTTAGTTTTAGCTTTCGTTTCATTATCCTCAAAAGTATATGTAATTGACAGTCTATATTTCAAAATAGAATACAGAAGTTGGCTTTGAGAGGTCATCTAAAATCATTTCTCTGTATATTTATTCCTACAAATTAAATAGCAATGCAATCATAAATTATAATACTGCTTGAAGTCTTGAGAAGAGAAATCTTAAGCACAATCTCTAATTCCAAAGCTGCTTAATGGGATTCAAATCATACAAACAAGGAGGTCAGTTCATAAACTGGAATTCATCCTTATGGTCAACGAACCATTTGCACACAATCTGTGCAGCACGGAATGACACGTTATCCTGTTGGAACATATACTGTCAACTCCTTTAAAGACTGATTTCCATTAATGAGTATACTAAATCGCAACAAAGGACAAATGGCCAGTTGCATTAAGGGAACCATTGACCAATATTAGGGGTCTTAAACGGTTTTATAAGAAATCCTTCAGACTATGCCACCTCTCCAACCTGTCTGCATGGACTGTAGTGTCAGAACCAAAATGTGTCGTGGAAGATTGTATTCCTATGCCAATACAAGGCACTTTTGTCAATCAGTGCTGTTCATCATTGGTACTGGATACAGATGTCTGCTCCAAGATACATGAAGAGAAGGGCTCTGTGCATAGTCACCTGTGAACCACTAGATGAGTCTCTCAGTTGTATTCATTGTTATTTGTTGGACAGACGTACTGCTGTTGGCAGATTCTGTTGTGAAAGATAACACCTTCAATGGTTTCCACTATTCTGCCAAATGTTGTATGCCTTAACAATAGTGGCAGAGGAATAGTTTGCAGTTATGTTGTCTTGGAATTACTGGCACCTTTCATTCAACAGCCTATTATCGTCCCTTGACTGTTAAATAACCATCTTTACCAATTTTCACACTTGGCATCAAATCACCTACGTGGCAGTATCTACTTCTTTCTTATTTACATGTAGAATTGTATATGTTCACCTGACAGCTTAATATTAGATATTCCACTGGGCCATGGAAGGTGTAATAATTTGATAGCATGGTGTATATTCCTGCACTCTTTGCTATAAAGTTTGGTGAAGTGAATTTGTCATCCTATCACTGTTGATGGGCGTATCTGTTAGTTCGTTACAAAGCTGATGATTTTTTTTAGTTAAATTTTATAATTGGCTTTTGTTAAAGACTTTTTCAAAAGTGGTGTATTCCCCCTTTCTTGAGGCTTTTGCATTTGTTTTTATTTTGTATATTATGTGGTAAAACAAGATTCAATAATTTTAAATAGCCATTTTCATTGCAATCAAATTACTACACAATTTTCTTTTTTACTAACTTTACTGTTAAAAAATATTTTATATAAATCTTTGTTGTCTTACAAGGGACACCTTTGGGTTCGAACAAATAAATATGCACCAAAATTCAGATCATTTTCTGACCTGTGAATTCACTGGTGATAGTAGTTTTCCTGTAAACTACCTCTGCACTTGTTCACTAGCACAAGGGACATGTTGATGCTTGAAGAATTGGTCTCTCTTCAGACTTAAAGCATCACTCTGCTTTAATGAATTGCTCTTTATAACCATCACTATCTCATAGCATCATTCTAAAGTTATGACCCTATCCATTTCTAACTGGTTTTCAAATTTTTGAATAATTAAGGAGATCAGAAAATATGTGAATCAATTGTCTTCTATACCAGTACCACCTTCATGGCTCACTTTTAGTCGAAACAAGACGCTCAACCAGTCTCATTACATTAGCTGGGTTTGATCACAAATCTTCAAATGATTTTTCATTTCACTAATAAATAAACAACCTTACTTAATGCAATACAGGCATCTGCACAGCAGACGAACAACGGGTTCGAAATGTGAGGGAACAAAGACCTCTAGTCGACAACTGCAGAGATTTACAGAAAAACGACTATCACCCATGAATTTAGAAGTCAGAAAATGATGATCCTCTGAATTTTGATGCATATTTGTTTGTTCGAACCCAAAGGTGTTCCTTGTTTGATGAATTAAGAAAAATTGTTCTTAAAGGTTTTTTTTTCTCCTGGGAATGAAGAAAAATGTGCATAAAAGCAACAGTAAAACCTCAAACGTCCTCATAATCAGATCTAATAAATGCACAAACTTTAGCACTTTGCTCTTTTGAAAACTGTTATGTATCATTTCAGATGCTTGTATTTTGTGATGATTATTATAAATATGTGGTAATTTAATTTTATTCTCAGAAATTTGCAGTGTTTTGTTTTAATTTTTTTCCACAGTGATGTGGTAAACTTATACTTGAATCACCTGATTTGCATTTAGTAAAAATTTTGAAATACTCATAAAATTAAGAGACCTGCTTTAAAGACTTACTACAAGACAGACTATCATAGACCACTTATATCAGTTAATCTCCTTTATATAAACCTATCTTAATTCAGAGTTTCAAAGCAATCTGTAAAATGATACTCCCTCTGTCCGAAAATAGAGAGTCCCATTTTAATTTAACACTGTTATTCGAGACTATGGATCAATGTTAAAGAACATTTAAAACAAAATGAAAGTTTTACTCACAGCATTGCAAAATACCGAAAGTGTTTATTACAGAATCATGTGCCAGCCGTGCGCAGGCCTCAATGAATATTTTTAAAGCATAACAATTCAAACTGCGCATTTGAATTATTAATAAATAACAATGGGTGCATTGTTATTGCATAAATATAAGTTTATCAAAGAAGAACTGATCCGGTTTTTTTTTCTATTTTTCAACTCCTAATAAATAAATAATAATAATAAAAAACAATTTTTGAAATGGGACTCTTATTTTCGGACGGAGAAAGTATAATTTTTACAATGTTTTTCCATTAAAAGCATTTCTAGTCATTTGAATTTTGGAAGAGACATAATTTTGCTGTAATGTAGTCACAGGATTTTGTTGAAATCTAAAAATAAAAAATCCTTTCATAACACATAGTTGCTATATTAAAGGTTTGTAGTCATTATTAAACACCAGGCTGATTGTAGCTAATCCTGTAGTCCTAATGTATCATTTGGTGAAGTCACTGCATATGAAACTCTGGGGAAAATACACATTGTTGAATGGAAGACAAACGAGGCCTTTCGTGTCCTAATGTTCGGGAATCGTCCTCAGGTGTGAGAGTTAGATTTGGAATGGCATATAAATAGATTGTTAAAAAAGTGGACTGGAGAGAGATAGGTCTGATGGAAGGGAGCAACGTTGGTTTTGGAGAAAAGATGTGAATTGGTGGGACGATTAGTTTGGATAGGAAAATCAGTGGAACAAAGAGAGATCATAGTTTTGAAATAGGGTGTTGTGAAGAGAGGCTATTTCCAAATTTGGTGGAGGCCTAGGCCATCATTTAGATTGACCGAAGTGGAGCCCGCTTTGAGAATTTGTACACATTCTTCAGTGTTCCTGGAAATGTAGGTAGAGGGTTGAGATAGAATGGTGGGGCTATCCCAGTTGAAGGAGTGATCCCCAGTCCGCTTTTTAATGATCTATTTACATGTCCTCCCAACTCTATCTCTCAGACCTGAAGACGATTCCTGAACATTAGGACATGAAAGACCTCATCTATCTTCCTTTCAACAATGCTGGAAATACCCCTGAGTCTCTTATGCAGTAACTAATCCTGTTGAAGGCTGGATATGAAATTAGATTGAAATATTATTTAACCAGAAATAAAAACAGAACAAAACTTCATCTGCTGCCTTCTAAAATCATTAACATTTCATTTGAAAATTTTTAATTCAAAGATTTTTTTTTTTTTTTTTTTTTTGTAGCATAAGACATTTATTAATAAATCACAATAAATTGAAAATGACAGAAATAACAGAGAAGAGTATCCAGATACCACAATTTCTACTTGACTTTTTCTAGCAGTTTGTAGCCAAAATTTATTGTACTAAAAATTTAGTCCTTCATTAAGATTATTTCTGTGCTGCAAAATAGATTTTGTGTTACTTTTTAATTAATTGGAACTTATATTGACTGTGGACAATATTTTGCTTTCGTGAATTAAGAAGAGATAGATGCCTTGTTTTCCTGAGGAATTAGTTGACTTATACTTTAATTGGGGTTGTATAGATTCATGGATCATAGTTGTTAATTTAAATCTTAATCCAGGATGTAATGTTAGTTGAGATTGCTGCAACAGGCCATTACTTGAATTAACACTATGCAGCAATTAATTTTGTTAATTTTGAAGCATTTCTTTAGAATTGTGTTTTTTTAAATTGCTTTAATAATTGCTTTTTCCTCCTTGTTGCAAATACATTGTTGAATGCTTTAATTTCCTGTCCTACTGTTTAATTTCATTCAGCTACTTAATCATCAGTACATTTCTGCATATTAGATATTGTTCATCTTTTAACTTTTGTTGAGGCATGTTAAGCATTTTCAGTCATTTCCTTCATTTTCTTTTTCCTTTTCTCTGCTTTATTCTTTATTTTTATTTAATATGTATGCCATAAATCAAGAAACGACAGCTTGCTTGGGTTTCACAGTGTTTGTGCTTACAGAGAGAAATAATAAATGGATATTACTTAAAAACATTGTTCGATCATACATTAAGATCTGTTCAGACGATGTCTGCAACAGAATCTATCATCTTTGAATGATTTCACTAAATTTTGAGATGTAAATAGTATAATTGAGAATAGAATTTGTACTTTTAGCCTAGCATTAGTAGTTCTATAAGTAGATGCCATTAGCAAATGAGAAATAGTGGAAGATCTGTAGTTGCATATTCAATTCATTCATCACCATCATTAATACTGCTGCAGATAAATTAAAAGATCACTAAGATAATTTGTTGACCATAGTTATAGCATTGTTTTTGCATCATAACAATGCTTTTACAAGAAATAATTTCACTCAAGTTTAGGACTTTAAATAATTTATCTGCATTATATTTTTAAGAAATATAATTAAATATAAGAAAAATAAATAGGCTGATTTCAGTAAAATTGGTTCATTCTTGGCAGTATTTTAATTACCTAATGGTTAATGCCATCAATTCCTTTATTGAGTTAGGTTAAAGTGACTTGGGAGTTATCTTCCCACTTCTTATCCTAAAGCTCTTGCATTTCAGATCTTTTCGACCATCTTAGGGCAGATCTGTATAAAGTATCACTTTCTCATCAGCAGGATTTGCTCAAAAGAATTGATATCTGAAAACAGATCTGTCGCTGAAAAGATTTGAAATTCACGAAGCTTCCAAGATAAGATGCAGATAGAAAATCACTGATACAAGAAAACATAACTCAGTGCAGGAATTGAAGATAAGTAGGTGAACAACCAGGAGGCTTTTCATTGTTGGCAGTAGTAATGAATGATAGTAGACTGCTTTTGATTAATCTTTCTATTTTGATGAAAAGAAATCAATAAAAATAAAAAAAAACCTTTTTTTTTTTTGTAAATATACAATAGTTTTTTTTTAACTGTAACTAAAGGTAAAAAAAAGTATTTTTTTTGACAATTTCTCAGGCAGGATTTAAGGATGCTTCAGTGCACTACCTCCAGGATGTCACCATGGGTGCAAAAGTCCTGTCCTTCTCCAGGCAAGTCTGTGATTCATTTCGTATGAATGAAATCAGAAGAAAATAAACTTTGAAAGGAAACAATTTGGAAGAAATGGCTTTGCTGCTTTATGATTATTAAAATCCTGTTTTATTAACTATTTTTTTTCTCATTATTATTTTATTTATTTATTTTTTATTTTTTTTAGTTTCTTCTTTTCGTGATTTTTACTTACTATAGAAGAGATTTGTAAAAGTTTTAATTGAATCATATTTTGAAGTCACATACAAATAAAAATTAATAGTAATAAATTGGCAAATTTTTATGTAGCTTATCTGTAGATATGTAAGCTGCTGCTTTTTTTTTTTTAGTAAAGAAATCGAGCTTTTTGGCAATTTCTATTAGACTTTTGCATGATAGTTGTAAATATTCTGGCATTTAGAGACCGTTTCGAATTTCCCTTAAATTCCCAGCGATGCTTAAAATTCCATGTTTTGAAAAAAAAAAAAAATGCTTTCCTGATTGACTTAAGGCTTTTTTTTTTCTTTGATTATATTGCAGTGATTGATTGCTTCAGTTTTGCATGAATCTTGAATTAGTTTCTGATTGATATTTTGAATTGGATTTCTTGTTATTTGCTGTGAAAAGCAGAAAGTGGGTACTCCTTCAAAATTGGCCGTTCAGTTCTCTGCAATTTTTTTTTACTTCTTGAACAATATTTTAGCAAATTGTATGTGGTTTAGTTGTTAATATTTTTAATTTAATTTATTTTTTTTATTTTTATTTATCTATTTTTTTTATTTTTTTTTTGCTGTAATTATAAATTTATACAATATTCTGTTTTTTCCATCCTGTTTTTCAATTGATTAACCAAAAAAAAGTAGTATTTTGGTAATTTGTTGTTTCTATTCAAAAAAGAAATATGTTTAGTATTCAAATTAGGAGTTAAACATTTCTGCAGTGCAGTCACAGAAATGAATCGACTCTTTTTGATCCATTAATTTTAAAGCTAAGGTCCCATTTTCACTTATTTCATTTCGAATTTACAAATTAGCTAAATACCCAACTTCATAAGGTGCAGTTTTCTATTGACAAATTTATAAAAGTAAAAAATTACATATACATAAACACGATCCAGAATCAGTTTTGCCAGGCAGCATTTCTTTCAGTAAGTTAGATAAGGTAATTTATAATTTTAATGAAATAAAAAGAATGATGAAAGAATGCCAATATTTAAGTTGAATGGAAGATTCCCAAATTGGAGCTTTTCTGATAGGATCGAAAAGGGTTGAAATTGTTTTTACTTTTATCTTTAAAAAAAAAAAAAAATTCAATATTAGAAGAATTGAAATTTGAAGGAAAGAATTTATTTCTTTTGAAATGTGTTTTCTCCTTTTTTTTCCTCCATTCTTTTGGAAGAAGTAATAGTAATTTATGAATTTTCATTACAATTTTAATATTTTTTTCCATTTTTATAAATTTTCAGAATTCATGTCAAGAAGTAAAGATAAATATGAGCCTCCAAATCCTCGTCGGGCCCATACAATTATGTCTCAGGAAGATGTGGCTGCAGGAAAGAAGTCTCATTGGCCCGAGCTGGAAATCACAGGTATTGCTTTTCTTTACTGCAAATTTGCAGGTTTACATTGTTGCTTTTCATTTTTATACCTGCACTAGCTGGGTATTGTCGCTTCGCTCCAGAACCCTTACAAATGAAACATAAAAAAATGCTTTATTTATTTAGCAAATTAATATTGAGATTGGAGAATATATGACTTCCCAGGCATTTGTGGCCTTCTCCACACCCCTATCTCTTGAAACCTTCCCGTTTAACTTGGATATACTGCGGGTTGGTGCCAGTGTCCTGGTTTCAGCCACTCACAGTTCATGGTCATCCAAAAAAAAGTTTGTTTTTATACTTTTTACATTGTCTACAGAATGGAACCTATCCACATTCCAAATTTCAAGTTTGTAACAAGTTGGGAAGTATGCTGAAGAAGTATGAAGATACATACACACACACACATCTACCAATTTCCCTTTTATATTATAGATGATAGCTAACTACTGCATATATATATATATATGTTTGTACAGGGTGATTCAAAATTCCCTGTACAAACATTAAAGGTAGGCCAGGAATACAAAAGCAAACTGTATTCATAGTGGAATGTATGTCTACAAACGCTACCTGCTAGAACACTTCTGATGCTGTTGAGCAGTGTGAGCCATCGTCATTGAGATGTTGACTATGTATGAGTAAGATGTATCGCTTCACTAATGCTGAGAGGGCAGATATGCACTTAGCTTATGGGGCAGTGAACAGAAACAGATAGCTGCTGTACGATTGTATTGTTAACGGTTCCCCAACAGATATGTGCCTAACATTTGGCGTTTATACCAGAGATTGTGTGAAACTGGATCATTTCACGGAAACCGTACACCTTACTATCATATTGTAAACATAGGGCTACTAAACTTGTTGTCTTCGTTACTTGTTGCCTTTTATTTCTGAACCTTAGTGTACTTTCTAGCTCGTTTGGGTGGCGTTTGTGGACATACGTTCCACTGTGAATACGATTTGTTTTGGTATTCCTGACTTCCCTTTAAAGTTTATACAGGGTATTTGAATCACCCTTTATATATATATATATATATATACTATAGTTTTGGTCTAATGTTTTCAATGCCACTTCATATTTGGAGTGAAAAAAAGTTTTAAATTACATTTTAAGTTAAATTACATACATCTGTCCATTGTGATCATGATTACCTAAAAACAACACATTTAAGAAACCTGAAATTTCAGAGATAGATTTAAATTGTTACAAGAAAGATTCCTCTTGTTTTGTTTTTTTTTGGTAAAAATCAAACCAGTGGGAACCTTTGACCAAAACCTAACTGTTTTCTTCTGTTAAGGGTTTTTTTTTTTTTTTTTTTTTGTACTTTCTTCAGATTTTTTCAAAATGGTTACTAAAGAAAAATGTTATACATTATACCTTTGTAAGTACACATACAATGCAAACTTTTTTAATGACTTTAATTAAATAATTGTTATTATCTATAGTGTGTGTAATATAATTATTACAGGACCATACACACCAATAAAAGAGAACCAACTTTATGAACCAAGACATAATATATAATTCTTCGAAACATGTTACTGATAATGTCTTGGTTCATTAAGTTGGTTCACTAATAAATTTCGAATTAGTTGCAGTTTGTTTTAGGAGCATTTTTGGCTAATTTTCTGAATTGCCAACCATACTTACTTATCTCTCCCATGTGTAAATTTATTTATAAGTATTTTCCTTTTACTTTCAGGCACAATTCGAAATTTGAGTCCACAGTTATGGAATTTAAGTCACCTAACCTCTCTGTATCTAAATGATAATAGTCTTTCCCGAATTCCACCTGATATTGCCAAACTAAGTTCATTGATATATTTGGATCTCTCCTGCAACAAACTCAGAAGTTTACCTGCTGAATTGGGTGATTTAATATTACTGAGGGAACTATTACTTAACAATAACTGTCTGCGAGTTCTTCCATATGAATTGGGAAAACTTTTCAGGCTTCACAATTTAGGTAAGCAATCATTTTATTACTTTGTTTACATACCACAATCAGATTTATAATGCAAATTTTAATAAAAGTTTTGCAATTTCAAGAAGCTTTTTATTCAAGAAAGTTATTGATATTTTAGTATGTACAACATCTTGAGGAAATAATAAAACCATTTAAAATCATTGAAACATATAAGCTTTTGATGTAGGCTAGAAATGTGGGTCCAGTGGTTTAGGCGCTGGACTGTGTGGACTGGAGGAGCCTGGGTTCAATTCCCGGCGGTGGTCGGGTATTTTTTCCACAATTATTTCTTTTCCAGACTGACCCTAGATTTCATCCAGCCCTCTGTCAAATGGGTACTGGGTTTCTTATTCAGGGGTTAAATGGTGGTGAGCGTCAGGCTGACCATCCGATCAACTAGTTCCGTTGGTCGAGTCGCTGGGAGCCTAAACCTCTGGCTCACCCCAGAGCCTGCATGGCCTGTTGTGGTACAGTTTTAGGCTTCTGATGGAAGCCTACTAATCCCGGTTTGTCTGTCTGTCTATGGACAAGTACCATTAAAATCTAATTCAATTATCATTAAACACAACAATTGCAACAATTGCGCCTTTTGCATTTGCAACAATCACATCTATAATACAGCTCAGCAACAATCACCATAATCGCAACAATTGTGCCTTTGGCATTCGCAGCAATCTCATTTATAATAATAGGGAAATTAAAGGAATAATGCAACATAAATGACTATCAGAAGCCCTTGCGAAGCATTGTGATTGGTTTACTAATCGCTATTCCTACCTTGTTTATAGATTAGAAATATTCAATAAGTGATATAATCAAATTGGATTAATCAAAGTTAAGGAAGTTCATAACATTTGAACAAATTAATAATTCATTTCAAATAAAAATAAATCATTGTTCATTCCATAGAAATAGATGTAATAGCTTTCAAACTAAGATTTTTCTGATTTTTTCACAAGTTTTGCTATAAAATTTTCATTATTGGATACTGTCATTTGCCTTTCTCATCCGTACATTATATACTATGTGATCAAAAATATCCAGACACCTCAGCATTAGTGAGCTGAAGCCTAAATGGCACAACAGTGTATAAAAGGAGGCAGGGAATCGTGTTTTGTTAATTGATATGAAGACAGCAGAAGGGTTCGATCAGCAGAGCTCAGTGACTCTTGAGTAATAAGTCTGTTGGAGACATTTCAACCCTTTCAAAGTTGTGAAATGAAGACAGGAAGGTGCAACCACAACAAAACCGCGACCGGTTAGGCCTCGAATACTGACAGATCAGAACCGTGAAGTGTTGAAGGTGATTCGTGCCATTAGCCAGACGTCTAATGAAACAATCACCCGAGAGTTTCACAGTAGTACTAACACTAGCCAGCACTATGATTGTTTGTTGAGAGTCAGGGGAATGGGGTTTATGGTTGAGCAGCTGCTCTCAAACCAAATGTTTCCCCTGTGAATGCTAAGCGATGTCTGAAATGGTGTAAAGAATGACACTACTGGATAGTGGAACAGTACAAATGTGTGATGTTGAGTGATGAATCGTGCTATACCATATGGGGGTCCAATGAGAAGGTTTGGATGTGGTGACTGCCCAGGGATCGATATCTATCAACATGTGCAGTGCCAATAATGATGTATAGAGGAGGTGGAGTTTCAGTATGGGGGTGTTTTCATGGAATGGACTCGACCCTCTTGTGGCAATGCACTGCAATGTAAATATGGAAGGCTACAAGAACATTCTGACCAGTTACATACTGCCTATGGCGGAGGACCACTTCGGTGATGATCACTGCCTCTATCAGCATAACAAAAAAGCTCCCTGTTATAAAGCGAGGTCTGTGAAGAAATGGTTTGTGGACAGTAAGGTTCCGGAAATGGACTGGCCTGCCCAGATTCCCGACCTGAATCCCACCGAACACCTATGGGAGGAATTAGAATGTTCTTTTTCACTTCAGATCTCAACGTCCCTCATTACAACCTGCTTAGGCTATAGCTCTTCAGGAAGAATGGGCTGCCGTTCTTTCAGAGACGTTTGGGCACCTGGCAGAGTTATGGCTGTGATAAAGGGGCGAAAGGTGGACCCACCCTGTATTAATGTCCACTATTGGAGATTGTGTCACTGGGAAAGTCTGACTACGGTTTTTGGTAGTGGCTGGATATTTTTGATCACATAGTGTATATTTAGCTGCAGTAATATCTATATGCATCTTTTATATTATTATTGTGTAAGCAAAGTCTTTGCTTTATATAAAGATGTAAACTTCTTAAAAAAAAATAACACTGTAAAAATGTTGCAAAAAAATCTTTTCCAACTTTTTCTGAGCATATGGTACCAAAATTGGGTTTGATGGCTCATACAGCTAAACAGTTGTCTAGTGTCTAAATATTATAAATTCAATTTTGATACTTAGATAAGGGATTTGATCCTTTGGTTCATGTGACTGCTTGTCAGGCATGGCTAAGTTAAATTTGCTAATATTCCAAATACAACTTAGTCTCATGACTGTAACAATGATGGTCCTTTAATCTTTAGTATGTAAACTAAACTTTTTAAGATTTTTAATGCTAAGGCTTTTAAAGCTGAACTTCAGTATATGTATAACTTCAGAAATTGTGAATTCTGCATTATATTAGATATTTTTTTCTTGAAATAGTTTGATTCAGGAATAGGATAGTGATTTTTAGAGTTTTAAATGCATTAATTTATTAAAGTAGGTAATTTAATTCATTTTTCTTTCAGGCTTGAAAGGTAATCCCCTCACTCCAGAAATCCAAAGCATTTATGCCGAACCAAATGGTACGCAAAAGTTGTTGTCCTATATGCTGGACAATTTGGCAGGTAAGACAAACATCTCTCTTAAATTTTATCAGTTTTCTATCAACATGTTTTTACCATTGGGTGTAAGTTTTAAGTAAAGAAACCTTTCAAAGAAGATAAGTTTTTCCTTATCATACTATAAGTTCCAAAACATCTTCAACCCATAAATATATAAAAAAACATATATATTTAAATTGAAAAAGGACCAAGCACACAAAATGTTGAAAACAAAAAAGCAATTCATAATAAAGTACGTTACATGTTTCGGGGTATATTCCCCATCCTCAGATGTGATATAAATAAATGAAAAACAGGTATAAAAGTTTAAAACTTAACAAATTCAAAAGGAACATCAATAATATTTCATCATTTAAAAAACTTGAAACAATCAAGAGCTAATATAATCGTTATAATCTATATTACTAAAATCTTTTATTTCTCTGTCTGTCTGTCTTTCTGTCTGTCTGTCTGTTTGTCTGTCTGTCTGTCTGTCTGTGTGTCTGTCCGGCGCAATTTTCTGAGCGAATGGAAAATAGAAATAATTTTTACAATGAAACATCCGCGACAGGAATCGAACCTGCAACCTTCTGATCCGAAGTCAGATGCCTTATCCATTAGGCCACAGGGACTACAACTCTCTTCATCTGGTTTTTTGACTTATATCTCCTTTCCTTTCCCCCATCAATAAGGAATGTATTCAATCTTTTTTTTGAATCTCAAGATTGTTTATTTATTTCACATCAGTCAGTTTATTTGTAATTCGAAACTGACAATTAGAACAATAATTGCCGAAACGTTGCAATATTTTAAATATTCTTACTTAACCAAATCTTATGTGATATTGAAAAATATGTGGGTGTACACGCCAGATGTTGGAGTAAAGAAAACAGAGTCAAGAAAGAGAGAAGCACTCTTTTTTTGAGGTGGAATACCGAAAAAATCACTATTTGCAACTCAAAAACCATCAATAAATGTAACTCAATCGTCACTGAAAAGTGACAATTATAATTAAAATGAAAGTCAAAAAAGAATGAAGCGATACTTCTATTAGATAGAATACTGAAAAATCACTATCTGTAACTCAGAAACCATCAATATTTGGAACACAAAAGCCACTGAAAAGTGCCACTTAGAATAAAAAAAGAGACTCAAAAAAGAAAGAAGCAGTATTTCTATTAGATAGAATACTGAACACTATTGTAACTCAGAAACCCCTGAAAAGTATCATTTGGAATAAAAAAAAAAAAAGAGTCAAGAAATAAGAAGCAGTATTTCATTAGGTAGAATACTGAAAAATCACTATTTGTAACTCAAAAACCATCACTATTTCTAACTCGAAAACGACTGAAAAGTATCAATAGGAATAAAAAAAAAGATAGTCAAGAAAGAAAGATGCACTATTTCTATTAGGTAGAATACTGCTCAGAAGTTAGACATCTTAGCCATTAGACCACTAGGCCTAAATTCTAATCTCTGTAAAAAATAAAAATATATCATAGATATATGATTTACAAGGTGGTTCTAAAAGCAGTCGTAGATTGAGAGAATATAGACATCAAAAATTAAATTAAAAAGAAGCTTTTAAAAAATTTTAGTTTTAGTTTCCTTGATGTAATTTGTGTCTGTGTGTGTGTGTGTGTGTGTGTGTGTGTTATTTTTAATAAATAAAAAATTGTTTTCCGTTACATAAGGGAGGCTTCCGGAGCGAAGCGACGGGTAGCCGACTAGTTTGTTACAAAAAGATTCAATAATATGCATTACCATATTAACATGCATACAAACTAACAGTATGTTAACTAAGGTCATATTCTAATGCATTTTTATTGAAATGTCAGTATTATAACAATCATGGGTTTGTATAATTAATGTTTCATAAAATTTTGTGTGCTTGGTCCTTTTTTAATTATGAATGATAACATATATATTTGTGAATTTTTCAGGAAAAGTTCTTCTTTCCTTTGTTAAGCTTCCAATACCATAAACAATTTACAGATGTTAATTACAATGAAAATTACAAACTTGAACATTGTTACAATATAATAACAGGGTGTCTACAGAATCAGGGAAATCAGGGAAACCGGGAATTATCAGGGTATTTTGTTATTCTGGAAAAAATCAGGGAATTATCAGGGAATTTTGCAATTATTACTTAAAATCAGGGAATTTTTTTGGTTGAACAGATTGGTTTTTTTTTTTTTTTTGGTTGAACAGATCAGGGAATTATCAGGGAATTTTAAAAGAAATTGTTCATGAAATCAGGGAAAAATCAGGGAATTTTTTTATTCAGATTTTGTAGACACCCTGAATAAGCATAATAATATCTCAAATAACCAAGCATATTACTATAATTTCAAATAACTCCTACTTTAATACCACTATAATTCATCTTCCTCACCGAGGGACTTCTTCAGCTGACGATAGAGGACAAGAAATTAACTCTTCTTCCTCATAAATACATTTGGATTACAAAAAGAACTATACAAACATAAAAGACAACAATCCAGACATTTCATAACTTACCTAATACTAATAACAAGTCCAAATCATGCTAATAACAATTTAAGCAATTTCAGTTATACAATAACAATACAAACAAATCCACAATAAATTTATTTTTCCTAAACTTTTTCATATAACCAAAAGAAATATTGCTAATTTTTAAGAATTTATCTTTATTCATACAATTTTTCCAATAGTTTATGGCAGGTAGAATTGTTGTTCCTTATTTAAATAGAAACAGTTTAGAATTGAAGAAAATTTGCAAAAAGTATAATATGGAAGTAATATTTGAATATAAGTGTAAAGAATTATATATATATGCTAGCAGAGTAAAAATTAGTGCTCTAAAATACTTATCTAAATTGATACCAAAACAAAGAAATCAATAAACACATTTAATGATGTATTAACTTATGTACAAATGGCTTTATAAGCTCGGAATTAATCAATTCTACATTTACAATCTTCTGGGAAGGTTTGCTTGCTTCACATGGAACGGCTTGCTTCTGTGGCCAATCTTCTATCGCTAGGCTTCAATTTCTAAGCTAGGTCTGAGGTCCCTTCATCAAAATCTTTAAACAGTTCCTTTTTCCCTGAATCTATCCTAAGATCCCTTTTCTAGATCTTCTTTTTATTCCAGAAAAATAACTGAATCGCTTTACGCTGCTTTTACTTTAGCTATCTCTAATCTCCTCTTTCTGGAGGCTACTCTACACTGCGTTTATCACAAACGCTGTTAGCTAAATTTCCTATTATCTT
>JAFIDM010000003.1:58835376-58868855 GCA_023159025.1 Thereuonema tuberculata
GGGGGGGGGGGGGCTGCTGCAGAAAAATTTTAGCCTTTGCTTTAAAATTGTGTTAAAGAAAACAAACATGTATAAAAAGAAAATTTAATTTTAAACTTGATAAATTTCTTTTTATACATGTTTGTTTCCTTTCACACAATTTTAAAACAAAGTCTAAAATTTTTCTGCAGCAGCACCCCCCCACTAATTTTAGTTACGTCCACAATGCAGCCGTCAAAGTTAATTGAAGTTTGGTGCACTTGGGCACTAGAGTTGTAATCCAAAATTTCAACCAAAGTTAATTTTGGTTGAAATTTTGGATTACGACTCTAATGCATTACCACATAACTATCAAAACTTTTCTCTGTGTTGTTTGTCATTGAAGTTACACAGTAATAATCGTCTGTTACCTTTCAATGATTTTCATTTTCATTTGATCCTTTGTAACTTATACAGAAAAATATCCCATAATCTCTTAAGCATTTCCGAACTGCTTTATTTACTGAATTTGACTTTTCGTTTCACAAACACATGAAAGGAAAATTTATCTAAAGCCAGATGTTTGTTGTTGTTTTTCTAAAAAACACGTTGGATCCAAAACAAGGATTTTATATTTTCCCCCAAGTATTTTGTAGGTTACCATAAGGAATCCTTTAGAAATTATTGCCTCAATCCATTTCGTTTTTACTTTAAATTTATTTTTTCGGCTTGCTTTTTTTTTTTAATTTCTTCCTTGTTCTCGTGTGCATGAAGCAATTTCGCCTTGAATAGATTTATGGTATTTATTTATCTTCTCGAATTTTCTCTTTAGTAGCTCTACTGAATAATAATTTAAAATTTAGAAATATAATTCTGACATGAATACAGAAATTGTTTAACCTTGAGAAAGGAAAACTCGTCGGAAAAAAAAAAGAAGTTACATAATAAATAGAAATATGCAGGGATGAAAAAAAATTCAAGGAACCTGATTAAATTTTAAAAACACATTTTTTTTGTCAGAATTTTTTTTTTTTTTTTTAAATTTAAAACACATTGATTTTTCATTTTGTAACGAACTACCTTTTTTTTGATTGGAGAATATGTTAATACATTCGATATATAATCTAATGTTGATTAAATACTTTTGAAGAACTTTAATAATAGTAAAACAGGAGCCCTAGAGCACCAGGAAGTCTTCAGTCGAGGCTGATTTTCTCTGTAATCGAACAACACACCTCTTGTCAGTACAAAAGGTACTTTTCAGTTACATCGAAGTTAACTGAATTTCCCTTTAGTTGTTTCATATTGGAATTGACGAAAGTTAACAGCAGTTGCGTGTACACTTGTGCTCCACACTTGCACTGTTATTCTCACTAGAAATGTTTTTAAAACCTTCATTGTGATGTTTTTTTTTTATACATATTTTGAAAGAAAAAAAATACTGTACAAAATTCCTGTGAAGTTGACCTGATTTACAGTGCTGAGTTGAATGACAATTTTTCTATCAATCAATATATAATCATGAGGCTATTTATATTGAATTTTTTTAAGTGCCTTGTTTGTAATTAAAAATGGGTAATTTCAGTGAAAAACACTTTCAGTAACCTTTATTAAACGATTTTAAATAACTTTCAAGAAATTACAATTCACAACAGAGAAATAAAAATATGAATATGCCAGTGGTTTCAAACTCGTAATACTTTGTATTATAATAATACTTAAGTTTAGAGATCCATTCTATTTTAATAGTTGGTAATCTCATTCATTATTCTGACAAGAAAATATTGCGATATTCATAATATAATAATAATTAATGAGCGATGTTAAGATGTCTTACTGTAGTCGCTTAATTCATGCTTTCGTAAAAAGTTATTCTTTTGGAAACATATTTCTCAGTGTATAATTCATTAATTTCTTTAAGAATGTAACGGTCCCAAAACTTAATATTACATTGAAGTATCGAACAGAAAAGTAGGGTTTTAAAAATTTGGAAAAAAAAGGGGGGAGGGTACTTAGTGGATTCTGCATTTCATTGTCATTTTAGTGATGTTTTTCGTATACTTTTTCTTCGTCTCTTTTGAAATCACGAAACGGAGTCTCATTCAGTGTATCGAAACAGAAGAGATGTGCAGTGGATTGGCAGACCCATTGACGATCTCATACGTTTACGTTATGTCAAGATTACGATCTTAACTAAACCAGTCTCATTAAACTAAAATGACAACACTTTCGATTTCTCCAAACTCTTGGTTTAAGTCCAATGGAATCCAGTAAAGTTCCGACTTGAACTAATATTAATACTAGATTTGGAAAAATCGGCAGGTGGAGAGTTTATAAAGGCTGTAATTTCACATATTATCCATTCTTTGATGTCGTCTTGAATAAGTAATATATGAAATTACAGTCTTTATAGTGTGACAATACATTCCGAGTTATTGTGGATCTACGGATTTTGTGTACTGTGAAGAGTTGTTTTCTGACGATTTTAGTTATTCCTAACATTGCTTATAAAAAAAATACGGTAATCGTTTTCCTTCAGCTGCCGAACTGTTTTGGTTCGTCTTCCGATGTAAATAATCCTTTTAGTTTTATGAATTTTAGTATTTTAAATAAATCTTTAGTCGATTTGAAGTAAACTAAAATTAAAAGAAACAAAGCTTGTTGACTGTAATTGAGCTGTCATCACTTCTTCCTGAAACGAACGTGTTACTCAAATGGCGCGCGCCATTTTCCAGAAAGAAGGTTGTTGTCTCTTTTCATCACTCTTTTATATAGACTTATTTTGTTTGCAGAGAACGTTAGTTTCTGATGAAATAATATCTACGTGCTGTTTCAAGTCATGTGTAGAATAACAGGTTGAAACATGAAGTTGAGGACGTGTCTTTTGATTCTGCCGGATTGTTTTCTTTCTTTTTTTTCGTAGATAATTTGGTTCTTTTTCTTTTTTTTTTCTCTCTTCATTCCATTTCAGAGATAAGGAAGTTGAACACTGAACACCCGATTATAGATAAATCTGTATGATCGCCAAGCAAAGGATTATCTGGTCTACTGAAATAATATAAGCAAGAAATCCTATTTATTTGAATGCACACGTTCAAATCAGGTCGACGTTTGGTGAGCATAAATATCTGAAGTTGAGGTTTTTAATTTGGACTGACTTGTCTACATGCTTACTGGAGGGGTCGCTTCTTCTTCTTCTGTTGGAGTTATTGAGACATTTTAGTCCGAATCTTTTTTTTTTTTAATTTACTGGACAAGAAAATCTAGTAAAATTATAATTACATTGGTTCATCCTGAAGAAATTAATTGAGCTTATAGTTTTAATACGGCATTTCAAAATATTTTTAGACCTAAGTTCGCTTATAATTGCACAATTTTAATCTTTACGATGCAAGGAAAAGTAAACGCTGTTTAATGCATCAACATCTTAGAATAGGTCGTAAATTTATGAGGTAAGGTTATCTAAATCCAATTAATTCTCATCAGAAACGAGACACGTACCAACAATAGCAGTTACAAGATTAAATGCGGGAATTCTGACGTCATCGTCTTACTGCAACTGTCCTCACGTCACTATATTACATTCTGGAAAAGTTACGATAAACAGACGAGGACTAAATTCTAGCTCTTAATAATTGAGAATTCATTCATTAAGTTCTTCGTTTTCTTAGAATGCTTACTTTGTTAATGACTGAATATAGGAATATCAAAGAAATAATACGATTCTACGTTTTTATATCCTATTTCCGCCCTAAGTTTTTATTCCTGTTTCGCTTTCAGTTGATAAAACATAAAATATATTGAAAGTTGTTAATGTTAATCATGTTGAATTTTTTTTTAATTGAAATTTTTCTTTTGGATTCCATTTTGTTTACTGAAATGCTTCCTTTTCGGACAATCTCCTAAAAAGATAGGACAAACGGAGATAAAGCAATTCGTGTCTTCAGATCATTTCCATGGCCCCAAGACAGTCGAGCTATACTGCATTGTAAGCGATTCGTGTTGAAGCGACATTTCTTGAATTGATCCATCCTATTTACATACAACTGACAGAACGATATGTATTTAGTTTCGATCGTAGATATGTCGACCTATTCTGCTCATGTAAACGAGGTGCTGATTGCAATCAAAAAGTGAATTGAACTAACGCATTTTCCGGTTGTATCCCTTCATTTAGGCTTATCAGTTACCAAACAGAATAACACACACAATTATTTCAATACAGTTACACCGTACAATCTTTGTTAACTATTTAGAGATTTGTTTAAATAAAAGAGTGTTTCATTATGATTAGTAGTAATACGAAACCTAAATTTTAAAGCAGATAAATAATTATGGCACATTTTTAAGATGGATAGTAACTTTGCACTTTAGAAGCAAGGAAACTTCAGTCCAGATATTATTATTATGTAAATATTTCAATTCATGGGTTTCCCAGCAAAGACAATATGGCGGGTCAAGGACCAAAGCACATGTTGCCAAGTGTAAAAAAGTATGAAAGAATGGTTAGGGATGTTAAGGATATGTGGTTGTGTCCATAAAGGAGAATGGGCAAACTCTATGGGAATTTGCCCCACCCTGTGTAGTGATAAGATATATACCTAAAGAAGGATCTCCTTAAATAGAACATACGTTATTATTACGATTCGTCGCAATTATTAGTCCGTTCGGAGTTATATACGTCTAGATATGACTTATCTGATAGACATCTTACTTTCAGGATGTATTAATTAATTATCATTTAATAATTATTTTCAGTAACAGTAAATATTATTTTCATTTATTACATCTAAATAATTAATATTTACTTGAAATAAATGATAATTTTAATTATTAATTACGTATAATAATTATTAACAGTGTAATTGATTGAATGTGAGTGCAGGGAAGCCAACCACCTACAGGCGGGGGGTGCTTGGCTGTAGGTGGTTGGCTTCTCTGCCACCACACTCACCACAAATCAATGACTCAAACGTCATATCTAGACGTATATAACTCCGAACGGACAAACAATCGAGACAAGTCGTAATAATAAAATATGTTCTATTTAAGGAGATCTTTCCTTACGTATTCTATATATCTTATCGCTGTACAGGGGTGGAGCAGATCTGCCCATTCTCCTTTCCTAACTATGCGTACTATTATTATTATTATTCATTTATTTTTGATATAATCGATGTCCTGTAATCCGTTTTACAGAGAACTACATTTAAACTAAGTTTTCTTCGTTTACCGTGTAAACTCCCGTAATAGACAACTCCTAGCAGAGCTAACTTTCTGTTTTTTATTCGTGTTACAATTTCGATCGACTGTGATTTGCATAGTTTGAATACGATAATGAAATATGAAGACTAAATGCAAATAATGCGTAAAAGCCTCCTCTTCTGGTGTATGATCTGCAGTGAAACTCATTTCCTAACTTTCTAGTAAGTTTTGCAGATTTTGCTTTTCGTCCAACACACGATTTGAACTCAAGATTACCCTAATTGTTGTATACTTTTGGGTCAGAATAATTATTTCGCGGTGAAAATAAACGGTGTTTCTTTTCTACATGACTGATTCTTTAGTAGTTTTTTCTTAATACTTTACACATCAATACCCGCCACAGTGTATCGGCAACTGTAACAGCGCTGGCGTTTCCCGGCCGTCTTTCCATTGTCTTACTAACGTCGCCTCATTATTTTCCTGTTAACATTATTGCCTTTTATGTAGAGGCCTTAGCAGAGAATAATGCACCATCAACTATAATGTCCTGTGCGCCGAGTAAATGTCACTTTGTCGGAAGAGAATGGCGAGGGGGAGAGAGTGGATCCATTAACCCAAAACAAATGGGGACGTAGAACGTTAACATGAAATTTAAAACTCTCGACTAGATTCTGTAATGTACTTCTGGTTAAGAATTGGACGGGGATACCTTAGTATGTTTGAAGTAGATCGCAACAATAAGTGTAAATATCCTCGTTTCGACCGCGGAATCACTTCCCCAATTAGAAAGAGAATGTTTACACGCAGAAGGAAGTTATTGTCTGGGGGTTGTGTTTGTTTTTATTCTTTCTTCCCCGCTAGTAATGGTTAGTCGTGATAGCTTAGCATGTCAAGCAGTCTTGTTTCACCTGGTGCTTTGATTGCGTGTAGTACTCGTCCAAATACGAAGTTCATGTTTATGCTTCAAGCAGCAAATCCTGTTCAGACGGGGAAGCAAACGTTAGCGTAGTTTACAATGTATAGTCAGGAGAGTTCAAGGATGAAGTTTGGGAACTTCTTAAATTATAAAAGTTTTACATATCTGAACTATCACGCACCCCTCATGGGAGGAAACTGTATCGATCAAAGTACAAGGTCTTTTATGTAATGGGGATGAGGTATTGATAGCTTAGAATAGGTTAATCATAGCTGTGATTGGAAAAGTTGCATCCGATTACGTGTAATTAATATATTATCAACCAGTTAATTTAGAATACATTTTGATGTTGTAGGTTAGATACATCCTGCTTTTACAGCTTTGGTGTAATTTAGCCAGGAATTTAAACATGCATTAGTGTCATCAATTCAGAAGTTGCTCAGTTGACTGCTTAATTGAAGACATCGATTGAGTTCGATCATTAAAAGCTCCTCATATCATCTGAATTGGTATTTTTTGATCGGTTTTTGTAAAATAAGAATGGATCGTATTTCTCTTTTTATCCATATCGCATTCATAGCTACCAGAGAAGATTGATCTAATATTTGGAGTAGCCTCAACAATCTAGCAACACGAAGGATGTATAAAGTCAAAATATCCACTACGAAATTCGGCAGCAATTTCTGTAATCAGATAGCTAAAGAAAAAAAAGCTTATCCTAGAAGCTTAAACTTTATTGATAAGATTAGCTTATCGAATATAAGGTTCCTAATGAATTTAGTTAATTTGACTTATCATAAAGAGACCAGACCTCCAATGTAATTTTGTCATAAAAACGCTATAACTATTCAACAATTATTTATCTTAGGAATTTGATAATAATTTAATTAGCTTGGTGAAAGATAAATAGGTAAAAATATTTCTGCAGATACTTATAAGATAGTAAAAAATCATGATAAAGTGATAATTATTCTAAGTTGCTAACTGTTATCGATGAGTTTCGTTGTCATTCATTGTAAATTAGACTAAAAATAAAGATCCTAGAATACAAGAATACCATTTACTCTTTCCGGGGGATAGGGGCCATCTTTAAAAGTTGGTAAGCCAAATATAATTTCCTTCTTTACATGAATTTTACTGGTTCAATTATATTTGTCTGGATTGAATGAGGTTCTTAATAATTTTTTAATGAATGATGCATTTGTAAGCTTAGCCGCTAACAACTGTTTCAAAACGAGTTTAGGTGAAGCAGTTTTTTTATTATTATTTTTTTTATTGATGACATTTGTAGGAGTGATACTTTGTCATAAGCTAGATATTGTCCTCCCTTTTTATGATTCTTAAATTCCATAATGTAATTACTAAACCCGCAGCTGCAGAGTTCATTCCACGAAGATGTTGGGTTGCTGGTTATCCAAGAGTTGATTGGACTCGTCGGTGGTGTCCTCCCTCGTTTCATCCCGCAATAAAAGTAAGCGTCGTCTTTTGTTAGTAAAACGATTCGACCCGCTTTGTAATCCATCAAGTCGGTCGTTAAAGGCAAATGAGTACTTTAAAAAAAAAAAATGTCACCTCTATCGAAAGGCCATTAAGAGTATCCAATACGTTCATTTGACAATACTTTCGTAAGGAGCACTGTAATTAAACGCTACAATTCTTGCTGCAAAATACAATGAACTTCTTCCTTGAGTAAATGTTAATAGATAATTGTTGGTGTTACCCCACCATCATTCTTCCAGTATAGTCTTTGAACTATAATTATGCCGAATACGCTTGTTAATTTTCTTCTCTTTCGCCATTTTTTTGCTGATTTCTGACCTGCTTCTGCCTCATCTAGAAATCATCCTTTTTCTCTCTTTCGTCTTCTTCTTCTTCTTCTTTTTTTTCTTAATGGAAAATTACAGCGAAATTTAATCATTTGAATCATGAATTCTGAAATTATAATGAAGGCTGGCAAATCAAACTGGTTGAAAGAAAAGAAGTTGAAAATAGAAATCCATAGGGTAAAGCCTGAAATTGCACGGTTTGGAGAAGTCCAAAGCCCACGGTGAGGGTGACCCAATTTTGCCTCTTTTTCGAAAGGTGAAAAATTAAAAAGAAACGAGGCTGACCTTATTTCTCGGTTGGTCTACAAGTCTTAAATTTTGGAGATAAGGTTTGATAGGGTTCTAAATATAGGGAGAAAGATAAGACTCGCCAAATAAATACAAATTGTTTCACTTTTTTTTAAAGAGAATTCATTAAAATATTCGAATATAACTTAAAAAAAAATCTTTTAAGAAAGCTATTTAAGCCGAACTATTATCACAAGGTATTGATTTCATGCTTTTCTCTTTGTACTTGTATCTGAAGGGAATTTCAAACGGAAATATTCCATTTATTACAAACATTTGTTAACAATTTTATAAAGTTGGACAGAGCCAAGATTCTTCTTCCATTGGCTTTCGAAATGTAATTTTAAGTTGAAATAAGCAGATGTCTAAAATCTATTTGTCCTAGCATGCTGCCATTTTTCAGTGGTAGGTTTAAATTGTCGTCTCACTGTTGATTTTAGATTGAAACCAAAGCAATTGAGCCTGCAATAAAAAAAAGTGTTACACGTGATCCCAGTCGTATTCAATAATTGACTCACCAGCTTTAATTTTTTCGTTTTCTAATGATTCTCGGTAAACGGCTTTTTTTTTCTCTCTCTCTTTGTGGTCGTTTATTTTGGGCTCTCTAGGTTCATTATTCGAATTTTTTTTTTTAGCCCAGTTAACTTCAATTTGGGCTTAAAAATAATAGCAAGGATAAAATTACAGGTTATAGAATTGAGATCAAAATGTGTCTGCTATCATGTTCCTTTGTTTTAAGATGGAGTGAGATTAAGATGGCTTTATTTGCTATTCAGTTCACTCTTATTGAATAACAGTAAGGTTTGGTGTGGAAGATATGGCGTTTGCATTTTGAATGGCTTAGCTCACCAAGCTCTGTCTTTAAACTTTAAATAAAGCAGGAAAAAAAACAAACTTATTTTCAAAACAGGCTTTAAATAATGATTATTTATTTATTTATTTTTAAAGGGCGGTCGAATAAGATTTATTTGAATGATAGGAACTTTGAAGAGTAGATCCACTAGTACTTGTAATTATATAGATTAATTCAAAAGTCTGATCAAAATAAGGGAAAGGTTAAAATTAAGTAGAACTGTCTGAATATGGCGATGATTATTTAAAGGGTGGAAAATGTAGAAATTAAGGCCATGTTTTCTTTTTCTGGGGTAGGATAGTCTTTCGTTTTACGGCTGATCCAGTTTTAGAAGTTTGTCTCTCCTGAAGAGTTTTTTTTTTTTGTACTACCTGGAATATCTGTTACTCTTCTGTAATGCACTATTATAATAGAGCCTAACGATTTAGTATTATTTTTCTATTTTTATTAATGTCTGTACAGTAATATCGTTGGATAGAATTTAAAGTATCTATGTCTACAGCAATATAAAAACAAGTACTGTAGACATTATTTAAAGATTTTTTATTATTTATGTATTTAAATTACATTGTTTAATTCACAGTTAATTTCAAAATGGGTCTCTTTTTCTGGATCATTACGTAAATCTTTAGGTTTAGATTCTGCCACAAAACTTGATAAATGTAAACTTTTGTATTAAAATATATTTGTTAGTAGCATATAGATCACGTATGTTTTAAAGCTATTTGCTTTCTCTTTCATTTCATTAATAACAAGCATAGCTTTCTTGATGACATTTGGACTAGATGATTTATAGTTTCAATGTTTAATCTGCCAGGCAAGACTCTTCCTGCTGCAAACATCAATCAAGACAGTTTTCTTTCTTCCTTTACTCTGTTTATTTAGCATGACATTTGGCGTACTAATTGTTTGATTGTTGTAACTATTAAAATTAATTAGTTTATTCATTTATCTCTGTTAACGAAGAAGGTACGAGGAACGAAAGTAGAGTTCGCTGGATCTCAGACCCCTGATTTTTAACCCAAGTTCCTAGTTACAAGAAGTTTACATTTGATGAACATCCTTTTGTTGAAACACGATAAAATCAGAATATAAATCTCCAAAGACCAAGAGAGATTTACGAACGCATCTAAGAACTGCATTTTGAAATTAAAGCACTAGAAAATGCTCGCTGACAAGGTCTGACAATAACGACATATAATTCTAATTCTCTTTAGCAAATTCACCTACCATATCTGCTCGAATGGAGATTCTCTGAATGAAGAACATAAAGAATGCAGAAGGAGAGAGAGAGAAAGATTGAAATCAGTGGAAGAAGATTTGTGTGTTTGTCCACTTTTGAGTCCGGTTTTAAAAGGAAAAAAAAAATACTTATTCAAGCATCCAATAAATAACGAAAAAAAAAAATAAAAAAAAACTTGAATCTTTTAATCTTAATATGATCAGAAGTGATTTGCATTAAAATTTCTGCTGGATTTAAATTTTTATATTTAGGATTTCAAAGTAATTGAAAAAAAAAGTTGTATTCTGTAGATTATTAGAGATATGGAAATTAAGCTTCGAATAACTTTTTCAGTTCGTTTCCTGAAAGTATGAGATCAACAAACTTCATTATTTTGTGAAGATTTAAAAGCCCTATGTCTTGAAAATCTACTCTTTAACGGATAAACATTGATTTACATTGGATCAACGGGATTTCTTAAAGGAATTGTAATAATCGCTGAGTAGGCAAGAGTTTAATGATAAAATAACCAAGGTTGGAAGTTGAAACTAAGTGAAATATACTAAGTAAATGACACTAATTATCAGTGTCTTCTTATTCCCGTTGGATAGGAGAATGTTCGGCCTGAAAGGGAACTTAGCAGGAAAAGCAAACCTAGACGTTCCTTGATAATTGAGCTATGCTGTCGATCGGATCAGACACCTCCTCCGTATCACTAAAAGTAATATAGTGGAAATGGATTTTGAAAACTGCCTAAACTTGTAGTTTCTTTTCGTTGCCTGCTTTATTGTGACGTTTCTTGAACCAATCTCCAATGACATTTAGAGAATTGATAAAATTCGTCTCATTCCTGAGGATATTCGTCGATTACGTCCCACCTACAACGATCCAGTAGGAATACAAATTGCTGCACCCTGTTCATTGCTCTAGTCGGTGTCAACAGTTTGGGAGGTTGTCGGCCAGTGCTGTAATTGTCGCGTTATAAAGATACACATCAATTAGGCACAGCTGCTCCTTCGAATTGATTTCATTTGGAAACTGGTTTCGTTTTACCATCAAGTGACTTTGCTTACATTTTCAAAAGGATTTTCAAATGCTATTCACAATGAGTAGCATTAGAGAAATTTATTAGTTAAATTTCATATTGCATTATTCATGTAATCAAACGTAAGAGTGGGCTAATTAATAACCAATTATGTACACGACAAGTTTTTTAAAAACTTGTAAAACTAATTAAGTTTTAAAAAATATATATAATATTGTTAACTATTCAACGTAAGAGAAAATATAGTTAACTCCGAAATGTTTACGAGTGATAATACATATTATTTTTGTATAAGACTTGGTTAACTTCATTCTGATCGTGATTTCAAACACCCTTGCATTGGCCATTCGCAGTTTATAAAAATTGAAAATTCAGTTGTTAAATTAGCCTATTTGTTTATATAGTAAACCAATTAAATTTTCAGTTTTTACAAAAATGGCGAATTTTCTGTTTATATTGTGGAAGCTCTGCAAAACTTATAGTCTGTTATTTAAACTGAACAAAACATAAGTTCTGTGGCTGATCTGTGTACTGGATTATATAAAAAAAAAAAACGAAAGGAAAATACTAATTATTTACTTTAATATCCAGTGTAAATTTGTCTTCTTTTTTTTTCCCTCCGTAAAAAAAAAAAAAAAAAAAAAAAAAAAGCCTTGAAGGCTAAATTATTAATCTGTTAAGAAAAGGTGAAAGCGTACACTTTTTCACCCATATTTTATAATAATGAAGGCCAACATAATTATAAAGCTCCGTGGTTTGTAACAAAAGAAAAAAAGAAATTAACATAAGATTCAGTTTATTCATATGTATATGTCTTCATCAGCCAGCCGAGGAAATTTAAAGGGGAAAATATAAAGTTCAGTTAATTCCAAAGCCAGATCTTTCCTTTCTCGCTTTGATGAGTTGTCCACCCTCTACAAGGATGTGCCCATGGTTGGTTTGGTCGAACAACAGCTGAGCGAGCCCCAGGACATAACGGTTCCTGGTGACATAGGGATGAAGGTAGCAGCAGTCGTATACAGGTATACACAGCCAAGGAAGAGGTGACTGACCTAAGATGGCCTGCTTTCGAACCTCCTGCCCTTGTGAACTGAGATAAGAGAAAGCGCTCTGACCAAGCATCGTCTGCTTTTGCAGTTAACCATGAATGAGTGTGCAATCAAAAGAAAGTTGAATTACGGATTCACCATTGATAACAATAAGAGGCTTAAGTGCTCTTCTTTCTTTCAGATAATAAAAATTACCTTTAAATTGAACTTTTCGTTGTTTACAGAACTGATTTACAAAGCTTTAATGTCTTTTTTTCCACGTGTGCCTAGAACAATTATAGAATTGTTAATAATTATTTTTGTTTAATAAACCTCTTATAGCAACTTGATAATTTTTTATGCTTTCTTAGGTTTTTGTCTGCGCTTTCTTCATGTGCAAGCTTATTTTTTTTTTTTTTTTTTTGGTCAATTCGAAAAGATGAGACAGTAAATTTTAAAAACAGTTAAAGTACTTACAAAGAACATACAATATCATTTTAGTAACTCGGCTCCAAACAAACGGACAATTAAGTATTGCTAGAATGAGAAAAATACGTATTGTTGAATTCTTTTTTGTCTTTCATCTTTTTTTTTTTTTCTTTTTTAAATATGATTGCTGATTTTTTGGTAATCGTGCGAGAACCAATTGTTGTAGAATTAGATTTTTAATTGACTATTTCTATTAAAAAAAAATATCGTAGGTTACAGTACTTTCTTTATTTTTTAAAAAAGTTAGCCGTTCTGAGTTGCACAGTTATGAAACTTTGACTGTAATTTTTCACTGTATTGTAAGAAGTTCAAATTAACAAGTATGCTGTTTTAATAGTAATCTAAAAAGTGCACTTTATTCGTATTATTTTTAGAAAACATCTACTGCTCCCGCAATAACTGAGAAGTAATATCTTAATCTCAGCTGATTATTTTTTTTAAAAAATTCGTCTTGCAAGTTTTCCGGATTCCTTGTTGATCTGCTATCTTTAGCATTCAGTTTCGGTAGAAAGGCTAAGGTGAAGTTAAGGCAGTCAGGTGAGCAGCTGCACTCACCTACTACAATCCAATTATTTCCTGTTCTGCCTTGACCTTGGTGAGCATGGCTGCCTCGAAGCAACATCAGCTCCACACAGTATCCAAGCGGGATTTTCCCATTGCAGGATGAGACACAACAACAAGCGATGCCTTTCATTCATTCAATAAGGAATAAGCGAATGAAATGGCGTTCACTTGTGTAATTAGAAATTCTAATTGCACGTTCAGTTTTATGCAAGGCAGTAAGGCGAGATTTATCCAAAATTGGATTCAAATATAAATCATTATACTACTTGTGATAAATATATTCAAATTAATAAAACGAGTAAGCTATTATATTAATAATAATGTCTTAGAAATGAATTTTACAACTGCTTATTTATTTTTTTTATTAGATAAAAATAATAAAGTATTTAATACAATTTCAGTTATTTGCAAAAAAAATAAAATAATAATAGAATACTTAAAAAATGTAATTGAGTAATATAATAATCTAAAATTAACATTTAACCTATTTCTTTTTCTAATTTAAGATATTTTATTTCTTTTATTTTTTAAAAAAATATTGCTGTTTTGTTTTTGTTTTTTTTAAACAAAAATCGTAAATTTTTCAATTTAATTTTTTAGAACTTTTTAAATTCTAATTTCTAATTGTCCTAAATTCTTACTAATTAGTGAATGATCGTAAGATAAGGGGATAAAATTTTTCTTTTTCTAATGGAAGGTTTTCAGAAATAGACATGTTTAAATTACATTTGGTAGTTTATAGATATATAGATTTCCCTTTTTATATAAAATACAAATTAGGTAGTGAAATTAAATACATATTTGTTATAAAAATTTCAAATAAATAAATAAATAAGGCTCCAACAATAAAAGTTAACATTATTCTGAATTTGTATTTAGTAGTTATCATTCGAAGTTATTTCCGCAGATAACTCTGCATTGGAAGCTCAATAATGAATGGTTAGAGCTATCTTAATTGTAAGAGAAGCTGCGTAATGAATAGCTCTTCTATTTAATTGACTTTTTGATAATAGTAATTACTCCTTAACAGTTACTTTTTTCCTTCGGCTTTAGCAGATCCAATTTCCTTTCAATTAAAAGTCAGTAGCAGCAAAGTGGCCATAAAAACTGTACTTTTCCCAAGTAATGAGTTGGCCTTTCTTTGTCTACTGTTTTATTATTGTTTATTGTTAATAGCTTCAAACTTTGTAAATATGATGGTGCCTAATTTTTGATGAACTCTTCCAGGTTTCCGCGCATTGTTTTCTGTCAGTGGCGGTTTTAAAATATTCCGAATTAAGATTTAGATTAGTGGGGCTGCAACTTTGAATGTGTCAAACCTAATCATTGTCAGTTTTTACAATTGAACTCGCTTCTTTGAAGTACAAGAAATTCGAAATGTCAATGGATTAATGCTGAAATTTCTGAAATTTGGTTCTCTTTATTCTTGATATTTTAGAATTTGGAAAGTAAGATTAAACAATAAAAAAGACTAACGATTTCTTTTATATAAAACGCAAAACAACTTAGGTTTTGTTTTTGTTTTTTTAAAGTTCCGAGTTGCCCCAACTATCAGGCGTAAAGAAATAAAAACATTGAAATTGATGTCAATTCACGATTCAGAGATATTTCTATAAATTACTTTTAACAGTTAATTTCCTAATATATTATACACGCATTTTGTCATAGGAGTAACTGGGGTGAGGGAAGTGGGTATTGTAATGTTCTTTATGACAAGCAACTTATGTAATCTTATTAACTCTGATTGTTGGGTGATTGTAGTTATTCGGCATTACTCTACGTTCGTGAATAGAATCGTTACAAAAGCGCCATTGTTGTTGTCATCCTACATAGATCACCTGCTCGATGTACAATAATTACGAGTCCTTTACCATTGTGAAAGCGCGTTTCGAGCTACGTAATTGAGATAAACAAACGGTGGAGGAGTGCTATTGTGGTGACAGATGACAGATAATGGGAGGCCTGTTACCCTTTTAGAAGATCCCACGGCCGCTCACTGTGCCACCACCAGAAAGAACCAAAAGGGGAGAATCAAAAGCAAAAACTGGTCGGGTGACAGTCGTCAACTCTCTTAACCAGGAAGTAGACGTCGCCGACGATTATTTTTGACCTGACCCGCTGCAGAAAGGTTGGGGTGCCTGGTGACCTCGAGACTCGTACGCGGATATAGACGTACACACACACATTCACTCTACCAACCTACAAATGGGAAATTGAAAAGAAAAAGCTGCTTCTGGGTCACATGGACTGTTTCACTTATACATATATTTTTTTATTATTTGAAAGGTTGAAAAAGAAATCACTAACAAAGCATCCATTGTGATGGCTTTTGGACCTGAACAAGTGCATTCATTTGCGTTGAGAAAGAAGAAAGATCACTTAGAAATCACGGTTGAGAATTCTATTTTGTTTGCTGCTCTTCGAAGGAAGTGTGGTGTGTGTACATACGGAACAGAAAGAGGCGAATATAATTAATAATTGGATTATTCCTTTTTATTAGCAATGGTTAATTTCCTGCCTCTGGGATTTAATACAATAAATCATTCTCGAATTTTCTCGGTTTGACGAGTGTAGATAGGAAGAACTGATAAACTTGAAAAATATTCAAAAATCGGTTCTTAGTTTTTTGTGTAAATGAAGTTTAACGTAATGTAAAGAAGTAAATTTACTCTTGTTTTAAGCACAAAAAGATAAAGTAAGCTAGTCCTACTTGAAATTATATTTGAAAATAAAAATAAAACCTTTCTTCAGCGCACGTTTATGAATCTTGCTTGCTTTTTTTTTTTTGTTAAAATCGGTGACAGTTTTTGAATAATTAATATTTGTAAATTATCTTGCTATTTTTTAATAAAACTTTGGTATTTGTGTATGGATTCTTACGTGGTTAATTTTTTCATAATTCATTGATAATTGACAATGAAACAAAAATTTTGCAATAATTTAATATTATTGACAAGCTTAAATAATGTAAATGTATTGGACGAGATAACTCAACATTATGCATTGTTAGTTCTGCACGCACGCCTTTAGAACATGTTGGCACTGTATTTATTAAATTAACATTGCCTTTATTTTTCTGGTGTTCATTATTATATGTATTAAATGTAACATTCTTCTTGTACATTTAGTTAAAATTAATTTGTTATTAGTTCAGTTTTGATATTAATTTAATAATATTGAGAATACTTTTTATTTAAGTCTTGGCATCGTTGTTTCATCATTGGAAATGATTTTTTTTTGTTTTTCGAGAATCTTTTATTTAGTTTTAGGTCTATTTTTGGTGTAGATTGTTGATATTTCAGTGAGGGATATCAATTTCCTGAATGGTTGTCTAAGCTTTCTCGTTTATTTAAACAAAACACTGGCCTTAATGAAATGATGCAGAGGATGCCCAAAGTAGTTCTGATGAGAAGGGATTCCCCAGAGCATGAAGATGAATCATCGTGATATTAAATCGGTAAGCCTTACGATTAGCAGAAGTATATCGTAATGAAACTAAATATTCGTCTTTTTTTATTATTATTATTATTATTATTATTATAAGATGAATTTGTCATTACTATTTACTTTAAGCTTTTACGTTTTGTGCTTTAGTGGGGTGGATATTATGCGTTGCAAAACAACCCTAATTCGGTATTGTTGTTTTTGGGGAATGCGTAGTGTAATTTGTCGAAGGCACAGTCGAAATTAGAACTGCAAGGAATCACATCAGATTCTCTATATCAGAATCTTTTTTTTTGTCTCTCTAATGTTTTACCGTTATGTTGGAAAGGTCAAAGGTTTCTCGTCCTGATCTCTATTTATAATCTTTGTCTTACTCAGCATTTAACACAATCAGCAAAGTTAGTCTTTATTGCCCTGCAGTCACAGGGAACAAAATGTCTTCCGAGAAGGCGTACAGTTCTTATGTAGTAACATTTACTGTAAGAATGCCGTAAAATAAAGAAATAGAAGAAGAAGAAAAAAAAAATAGAAGCTAAAATTATCAGCATTAATCTGCAAACAAAATTTCCACTGAGTGTTTAGAACTGTTTGTGTGAATCTTTCACGACACCTCACGAAAGGAATAAAACATAGAAACAGATTTCTAATGCCATGCACAACATTTAATTTCATAGAAGAGTTTGAAGTGTTTATAATGAAAATTAATTTCCAGTGATTGCTGAAATATCAATATATATATAATGCTATCTCTTTCGCAAATGAAATTATTGTACGTTGGTTTTATTTCGGATTATTACTTTTATATTTCATTTTTTTAAATAGTAGATTACATTACAGAAAATCACAAAGTCGATTTTATATTAAAATTATTATTTTATCAATAAAAGTGTTACTAATAAACTTGCGGAGACCCCATTGTAAAGTTGGTTTATTTTACATTGAGAATGAATATAACACAAAGTCAAAGTTGCATATTTAGAATTTTACTTACGTTACAATTGAAAAATAGAAATCGAACAAAAAATAAAGATTCTAGGTAACATTAAATTTGAGTTATCTTATTAGATTTTTATTTTAGCCAATCCATTTATTTATTTATTTATTTCATGCAAAGGAAAATGTTGGAATGTTACAGTTAACAAATAAAACAAAATAAAAGAAATACGAAATTATTTTTTTTTTCAATACCCCGGGTACATTATGATATCAACACTTTTTTTATTGTGTGAAAATTACAAAAATTAATTGTTTTTTAATTTAAAAAAGACGTCAAGAAATTTCTATATGAATCATTTATCTCTCTTTTCATTGGTTATTCTTTTCTTGGGTTTTGTAGTAGGCTCTTGGTTCTTTGCAAGTCGTGGAAGATGTAAATTTTTGCCAATGTTTGCTTTGCTCCATTTCCTTTTGAAACAGGATAATGATAAATGGATTATTGTTCTTTCAAGTGATACGATAAGAGCCTTGTTTCTCGTCTGGGTTCGATCACGTTTAATCGGTGCTGTATTTGCAGAGTAAGAAGTAAGTTTGTTTCCTAATCGATTTGAAGAACGGTGTGGGTTGATACGGAGGTGGAGATCGTGGCCGCTTCCCTCCCTTCCCTTTTAGTGGGTCACATCCAGCTGGTCTAGTCTGTCACGCCTGTGCACGTTTAACTTCGGTGTCATTGGTTTTGCGAACCCTCGATGGTAACACTTCCCGCGGAAATGAATTCACACACGAGTCACGAAGGAGATACAAGGCCATTGGAAATCACTTCCAAGAACCAATAGATGTCTTTCATTGGAGCTCGTTACACCCAATTCTCTCTCACTCTCTTTCTCCTAACCAGAACAGCCTGAGTGTGTGTGTGTGTGTTGTTATAGCAACTTGTGTATATCGTTCGAAGGCCATCGCGATTGCCAATCACGGATGTTTGGCAAAACCGGTCAAAGTCGGCGGTTTTATTCCGACCCACCCAGTGAAGCTTGGAATCATGCACCCACGCAACCGATTTTGATTCATTTCTACCAAGTTCAGAGCAGTCATCCGTTCTGCTCGGGCTCTGCTGAAGCCCCAAAGCATCCTGTCTTTTGGAAGATTTCCCTGTGTTATCTTCGTCTTTATCGTTCTTACCTTGGCTAATCGAAATCATTTTTTTTTTCCTGAAGATTCAGAACAGGATCAGAGTTTCTTGTTGAACTCGATGCCTCCCAGAAGTAGTGACTCGGGGAATAAAGTTGATGGAAAAAGACTCTACAGTTTTAACAATTATATAAATCTAGAGAAAATTAGAACTGCTTTCCAATTCTTTCGTGTAGTTAGTACTTTTAATAATAAACATTATAGCTGTATATATTTGCAACAAAATCATAAGTCGTAAAATACTTCTATTTTAAGTTTTGATCATTGCATATAACCGTTTATTTCTGTCGAATCTAACTCAAAACCTTCGATAGTCCATCTGCCTTTTTAAATTTCCATTTGTTCCAAAATGTAAAATATCACATCCAGAAATGCCTTAATTTTTAATAAAGACTAATTTTAAATAATTTATGTATAGCCTAGTTTATGTTCATTAGAAATTACTGTGGTATAATTTATACCATAGCATGAGCCTTTATATTTGACGTTATTGTCCGAAATTGCTTAAGATTTTCCATAAGTACAACAAAAAATCAGTTCTTCTTTTTCTTCTCATTTTTTTATTCTTAATTCCTCATATTTCCTCAATTTACGCTATTTGGCAGCTTCTGGGATAAGATTTTAATTTTGCCGTAATTTTTGCTTTTGCAGTCTTAAAACATTCGCGAATTAAAGCCTTTTTTTAATGTTATTGGCTGTTAGAATAAGAATAGAGGATTTTTGCGTTGTCCAATCTTCCTCCATTCTTTTCCTTTGCTGTACAAAGATAATATATAATCTGTGTATGTTCTGTCAGTCATCCGAATGGCTTTGACCTGAAATAAATGTAAAGACCAAAATCTTTGCCAAATTTTACCAGAACTTGGAACCATTTGTACTTTGAGAATGATATCGGATTTCAGTTTGAAATCAAAAGCCTCGGGCGATTTCTTAGACTGACTTTTTATTGTAATGCCAGTAAAGCTTCAGTTGACAAGAAAAGATGGAGAGGGAAAAGAAGGTTTGGAAAAACATTGGAACTGTTGACAACCTAATATTTAATTGGATGCTTAAAAAGAGTTTTCTTTTGAAAAAGGAATGCGATAACAAAAACTGAATTGTGCAAAGGAAAAAAACAAAACAGTAAAATGAAACAGCATCTTATGAATCTGAGTAATAAGTTACTGAATTCCTACAAGATTCTGTGGACATTTTACAGAATCGTAGAGATTATAGAGGATTAAAATACATCTGAATGCTGTTATTTTAGATCTAAGTTATTCAGACATGAAGATACAGTTAGTTCTGTATCAGTAGTTTTTTATGAGTAACAGCAATCTATGAGCAATAAATTACCACGAATATCTAAAATGTGCCTTTCACGTTATTTATCTGGTCCATCTAATGACCAAGGCGCCATTGTTTCACTGCAAATGGCCAGTAAAAAAAACCCCAAAGATTTGTATGTTGTTTTTTTAAATAATAATAATCAAATAAGATGTCAGATGGTTATCGAAAGAATTGAAGAATATATCAAATTGTCAGTCCTAATTTTATCATAGAAAAATCTATGTAAATAGATTAGGAAACGATCGTAATATCATATATTTTATCACTTCATTAACGTAATGGTAATATATATTCATGTGCAAGCTGGAGTTTGAAAACAAAATTCCCAGCTTCAATTACATTGTTTAGCTATAATTTTAAAATAAAAATAAAATATGAGGCATTGGGATGAAGGGAGATTCCACGCCATTGTTTTTTTCTTGACAATAATCAATTACCCCCACTGAAGTTTCCGGTGTAAACGGTCCAATGATCACTTTGTTAATTTTTAAAGGCGAAATTTTTGTTTTGTTTTGAATCAGTGCACGTATTTTCCCACATTTATGAAGCATGCGTTTTTTTTGGGCTTTCGACACTTGAGGTTATTTTAAGAAAGTAGTTGGGAGAAGCCAAGCGCCATTTCTAATTCACTATTTTCAGCCATATTTAATGTGGTTTTATAATCAGTTTTAGTAATAAACTAAAAAGCATCTTTATATGCTGAAGTGTAGAGACTTGATGAAGATTCATGTTTTTTTTAAGACCCTGGAATCGTTCGAAATTTCGAATTCATTCTTTTTTAAATCAGTTCTCCAAATCCTAATATATTTTTTTTAAGATTTTTTTTTTTACGGATGCGAGAGGAAAAGTTTTTGTGAATTTTGTTATTAGAGTTTCTATAGTAAATTTTGGAATGCGAGAAATTTTGAGAATTACCTCTCTCCCTCCCAGTCTCCTCAGCTAGAGTGCTGTTATTATCATTTATTATTATTATTATTAGCAGACGTTGGCCTTTACAACTAGTCAACAAAGGTTGACTATTGGTTGCTTGTTTGTTACAAAAAAAACCTACAACTAGTCAACAGTTTTTTGTTTGTTTTTTCGTAACAAACAAGCAACCATTGTTTGATGAATATTAAAAAAATGTATATTAGGAAATAATGTAGTAGCTGTATTCTATCTGCGAACTACTAAATATTATTTTGAAAATCGTAAAATAAGTGTTTTTAATGAAAGTATAGAATTAAAATGCAGTTTAGAAAATCTGAGCTTAGAAACTAGAAATTTCTGCACCTGTAAATCTGCCTCCATTAGCATAGCTGTACATCCTTTTCGAGATAATCTTTTCAGAGATTATTTTAATGATGTTGGAGAGTTCTTTGCTCTCTTGTGTACTCCACATAGAGAAGGTTAGCTAATATTTGAAGCTTTAACTCCGTTCTCTTAACGGGATGTAGTAATGCTCTGATGGATTTCTTTAATGTTTTGTCACTCTACTGTAAGATCCACATGGAAGCATTGTCGTTATGCACTAATTCTTTTTGTAACATGACAGAAGTTGATAAATTGCTTTCTCTTCTCTCCGTTCTTTATTTTAATTTATCTTAATCTACCTTCAGGTGATTTTTTAACTTTCCTTCATTGTACCGCTGAAACGGTTGTTATTCTTAACTAAATTATAGACAATTACCAAATTAACCTAATTTATCCTATCTTTGTAAATTACTTTATAATACTTAAGTTGCTTAATTTATTTTCAGCAATTTTTATAAATATTATTTTAACTATTAATTTACAAAATAATTAACATACATGAAAGGACATATAAAAAACAAAAACAAAGTGGCCTTATGATTGTAAGCATCTGAATTATTTACTGGGACTCAGCTGTTTCGAATCATTAGGTTTCATTAACTTTAAGCGTTGTTCATTGATAATAAAGACAGTGGAAACAAAGCATTCCTTCAATATAAAATGGAAGAAAAAGAGGAGGAATATAAATTCAAAAGAGAATTGTCAGCCAGCTGTAATCCCTCATGAAAAATAATTTAATGCGAAATTCTATATAATTTATAATTCTTCGAACTACTTCGAAAAAGTGACGATTTATTTTTAATGATGCAACAAATAGTTTTTGCAGTTCTTGTGAAACCTGACCTAATATAGAAGCTGATGGGGAAAACAAAAATCGATCATTCCATTGTTATCACTGTTTGTTTTAACTGTGACTTTTTTTATTTTTGTCGATGATTCATTCCCTACAGACTGGGTCTCGGGTAAAAAGGTAATGGTGCTGTGATGCATCTGTGATCCATTTGACTGGTTCTGGTGGAGGCGCGGTGATGTTTGAGGGGTTGATTCTTCAAAAGGAAGAGCCAATAAAGAGGGGGAGAGGGGTATGGCGATGCTGGTTCTGCTTGCGGATTTACGTGTCAGGCCAGGTGAGAGAAGGTTTCACTTCCTGATTGTGAAATGATTGTTCACCGCTCCAGGGTGAAGGGGAATTATTTTTAGGGAGGTGAAGTTTGCCCCTGGAAGGCCCTTTTTCTAATCCCCCCCCCCCCCCTTCCAACTCACTGATAGAATTTAATGAAGCACTGCCTCTCCGACATGATTTTTCTCGTAATTTTAATATTGTCTTCGAGCTATAATCTCTCGCTTCCATTAACGATAGTAAAGAATGGCTTTAGAAAGCACGTTTAGTTTTCATTCATCAGCTTAATATTTAAAAGCATTTACTTTTAATTACTTTTTAAATCTATAAAAATTGAGAAAGATTTTCAATAAAGAAATATGAAAGTTTGATGGTTTGTTTACAAAATAACAATTTTTTTTATTAATTTTTAAAATAAAATTTTGAGTTTAAAAATAATAATGATAATTGAAACAAAAATGATATTTGATTTGAGTATTATTATTATTATTGTTGTTGTTGTTAATAATAATATTATATGATACTTGGTTGAATTTCACTACTTTTATATTTTCTTTAAAAAATTTTAAATTATTCATTGCACATGCATTCGGCATTTGTTTATAATTTGTTAATTTTTATTATCTTAAATAATAGTTTAACCTAGCACTTATTAAAGAAAAAGTGTTATTTCTCAACAAGATTTTTGATGTAGAATTGTAATTAATTTAAAAAAAGGGAAAAATGTTCTTGTGTTTCTTAGATATGAAGAGTTGAAAACAGTATTGTAGTGTAATAAAACTATTTGCACTTGAATCGTTAAAGAATTATTTAACCAAGGAATTGAAACTGTTTATTTTAATTTTTAATTCGAAACATATTCGAAAAATATGATAATAAATTGGCTTAAATCGCGATTCCAAAAGACATTAACGGTCAGTTTCTCCAAATAGTATTGGTATTAGCTTATGTCGCGGCTCTGTTGCCTTTAATCCATGAGTAGCCTATGATTATTTAGAGAAATCGATCTATATTCATTATATACAGTACAATGCAAATATTGTGCTATCTTGTGAGCATTTGACTGTATTTTTTTTTTTTTTTTACAAATAAGAAACTATTTGAAAGAATTAAATACTGCAAAAAATAAATAAATAAATAGATAGCAAGAAATAAAAAGAGATTTTTAGCTTGCAACAGAGAGTCGTTATTGTTCTAAATTAAGTTAAAGCTGTACTGAATTGTTTGAAAATTAAGTGCTAATAATAAACGAGATTAAAAATTGAAATTGTTCTACCAAAAAGTTCATTTCATATTTCTATAAATATTTTTGTTCTTTTAACAAAGAATAATAACAGTCAAAACACATTGTTAATAGAAAACTTCATCATCTTCTTTGTTGACCATTTGACTGCTTTTCTTTAATGATTTCCTGCAAGTTCTTAATAGCGCTTGTAATCGGAATTTTTTATATCGGTTTATTTTTATACAATAACCGATTATATTTAAATTCGTACTTTCACTCAGTCAAATTAAAAAAAAAAGTAATCAATAAAGATCTGCATTTGTATTGATAAACTGATACATTGTGAATCAGTTTACAGTTCTACATTTGGTGTGATCTGCACGCGTTCCTTTTTTGATGAAATTTGTTATCTGGTATTGAACAGGTAGACATGTTTTCGTTATTGTTTCGAACAATTGATGCAGTCGTTTGTTATTTCCTCGTCTTTCAATCAAAAGTACGATGTTGAAACTGACAGAAAATAAAGATTAGAAAGCTTACATAAATTAACTGATACCTACTTCTATATCTGGTTGATAGATGATGAATGAAATTGACAGCCCTTGTTGAGTTTTTTTTCTCTTCCTTCAAAACTTTTTTGACTGTGAACTTCTTTCCTACAATATTCACGTTTGACACGATTCCAATCGTGATATATTGAAGTCGAGCAAAGGTAAATGCTCCAGTTCCATCTCAATGGTGTGTCAAGTCACTTTGTCAAAGAAATTTCTTTGACTCTATCACCTCCCTTAGACAGTTGTGGTGATGCTTTCCTCATCTATTGTGGCATCTTAACGGGATGTTTGGTTTTTGATCAGAAAAAGGGCATTTACCTTAGATTCAGATACGATCTTTAGAAGAAGGAAATCAACTGGCCCATCGTAAACTGTCAATGATGGACATGTTGATGTATTCAGTGAGCAGCAAACTTTACATCGAAACTGCACGTGCTAAATTAACATGATTGATAAGTTTTCAAAAAGCCAAAAGAGCAAAGCAATTCAAATCATGTTGATAACCTCTGCGAGACTTCTGGAGATTTGGCATTTTCATTTTCATCATTGCTTGAATGAGAAATAGAGGACTCGGTCAAAACGTCGCATCAGTAAAACCATATTCCTCCGAGTAACAATCAGATATTCTTGCCCAAATTACAGCCCTCAGCTTTTTAAGTTCTTTTGTTTACAATCTAAAAACTTAGTGTCACTTTAAAAAAAAAAAAAAAAAAAATACGATTGTTTATAAAATTTAGAGAAATTATTAAGTTATTAATTAAAGTAATTCAAAATGTTTCGACTCACAGCAGTTGTGGTCTTTCTCAGTAATTCATGATTAAAAATCCCAAACTGTCAGTGCTGGCCACTAGAGGGTATTTTTTTTTTTTCGCCTTCACCTATATCTTCAAAGATTGCTTATATACATACATTTTTTTTTCGCCTTTCCTTTGTTGGAAGCCGGTTTCCTTCGCTCGTAGTAGTAGTAGTAACGGAGGTCAATGTTCTCAACTGACCTGACCCTGAAATCTCGAAAGAAAGACTCTAGATGGACGAGTTCTTGATATATGTCCATAAAAGAATCCTTCCTCCCCCGCGGCACTTGTAATCCCCTCTCTTTTTCTATTTTTTGCTCTCGTTTTTGAACTCTTTTTCTTCTTTATCCTAGTTTCCTTCTGCCCTACTGTTTCTCGCATTGTATTCTTCTACTTATAAGATACCGTTTCTTTTGTCTAGCGCTGGGAAGACCATTAAGTATGAGATTCAGTCTGTTATTATCGTGGTTATCATTATTCCTTCATTTGTATCTTTGTTCTTTCAGCGGAAGGAAGAGGTCGGTTCCGGTTCTCAAGTCCTTTTTTTGTTATTTGTTTATTATTTCTTCTTGTTTCTGGTGCTTGTTTTTCGTGAATGGAGCAGCTGTATTCTGCATGGCAGTATTGAATGTTAATACAATACATTATCTATTGTCAAATCTTATCTACATCCTAATGCGTCCTTCATCGTTTCAATAACGTTAACGTTACTAACCTATATTTGTTTGGATAATTGTAGCAACCTATCAGAGCATTTTTCTTTTCTTTTTTTTCTTATGTAACTATTAGTTTAAATGTGGCGTTAAGGTAACAGCATTGGCAAAATTACGTTTTGCTGTAGCGCTTCAGAAAATAATTCTTAACTGAAAACTGACTTTCAACAAAAGCTGTCGTGTTAATAATATTCTGAAGTGCTTATAAAGTAATAATATTGTCTTATATCCTAGAAAACAGACCCCCGCCCCTAAGATACCTTCCCCTCTCGCTTTTTCCGTCGGTATCATTTCTTGCATTTCCTAAGCAGTTTCAGACCTTAATTCAAATTTAGAATCATTTGTAGCTGTTCAGTTACAACACTGCAACAATATTAAATTCTGATTAATATACTATTATATCTTGTAAGTCTTTAGTTAAGAACTGTCTTCTGACCCTGTAATTCTAACAGTCCTATTATCTTATCTTGACTCGAAATTTAGTTAAAGCGTATTTTTATATCTCAATTTTTAATTTCGGTGATAAATATTATTCCGATGACTTTGGGAACCACTTATTTCAATCATTTCTCCCCATTTTCACTTACATTCATTCTAATTTTATTTCTGTATTTCATTTTATAGATTTTTTTAAAATGTATTTCCCGCCCGATTGATACAATAACTTATTGTCAGGATCCAAAACTTTGAGGTAATTTTTTTTATTCTCTTATTACCTGACTTTAATTTTGAATTATAAACGAATTGTCGTTATTCACTTGAATAGTTTCGATCATTAACGAATCAGACGATGAGCTTCAGTTCGCTTCAATCATTTTGATGTTTACCTGGAAATATTACTAACTTTCTTAACCAAATCCTAACCCTAAATTTAAGTTGACTTTTAGCATTTTTTGTAATTACTTCTCTACTGTAGATCTTATCGTAATTATTAGTACTACTTTACTATAATTGAGGATATGTTACTACGAATAACTGTGCTTATAATAATAATAGATCAGTAAATACATCGAACTAGCACACGAGCTCCAGAAGCAGTGGAGGCAGGACCGAGTACGTGTTGCACCTATCGTCCTGTCCGCCACTGGTCTGGTGCCTCATACATTGCACCGCAGCCTCAGCACACTAGGACTTCACAAAAAAAACTTTCGCCCAATTCCAGAAGACTGTGGTACTCAACACAACACATATAGTTAGAAAATTTATGGACACAACCACACATTCCTATCCATTCTTGCATATTTTTTTTTTTTTTTTTACACTTGGCAATATGTGCTTTGGTCCTTGACCCGCCATGTTGTCTTTGCTGCGGAAACCCAAGGTTTGAAACTATTACACAATAATAACAATAATAATATCATCCAACAGTGGGAGAATGTAGAACTTCTAAGTACCCTGAATATTTATTACAATTAAAGTTTTTCTGGATCTGAATAGACAGTTAAACTAGATCTGAAATATTTGAGCACTTTCCAGTATTATTATTGTTAATAAATTGACGCGTTCATTTATTGGCATTGTAACATCGGAATATTTGGATTTGACTTTTTTTTCGTACTTTGTTAATGATAAATTTAGGTTTTTCTTCAGTTATCAGTGTATTGTTATCACGAAATTTCACACACACACACACACACACACACACACACACACATATATATATATATTCTTTTATATTTTAATCTTTCTTTAAAATGGCTTAGCTTGATACGTGAGTGGACTATCGCGTTTGATTCTGTGCGAGAGGTCATTTCATTATTTATTTATTTCCCTATTTGACATTGGCTAGCTTGTGTTGAATTGTGTTCTCTTCTTGCAACGGTGAAGCATTGTGCAATAGTTGTTGGAAGGGAAGGTGGGCATTTGAACCAGATGGACGCCTGCCAAGTTCAGTCTGTACAAGGCCAAACGGTGGTGCCAAAGATAAAAGCCAGGCTTCGTTTTCAAGTTTGAAAACTCGTTTATTGTATTTCCTGTTTTTCCTTTTCTTTTCAGCCTACCCCGAAAAGAAAGGGATGGGCAAAAAAAAAAAAAAAAAAAAAAGCTTAAAAGGATTACTTGATTATGTTTTGTCTTATTATTGTTATAAGTAAGCTAAGGTAAAACTAAACAGCTTGGAGCAGCTGGAAAATGGGAAAGGATAAAAGGTAGAACTTTAAACATTATTCTGAAAGAAAGAAAGAAAAAAATAAAGCAAAGAATATAGGAATTAATGACCAAGTCGAATCTTTCCGTTTTTCTTTCTGAAAAGTTGTTGCATCAATTTTCTTAATATCGTGGATGAAGATTTAGTGAGATCTGAAAAAATGGTATTATAGTGAACCTAATATTGTATCTATGTAATAAGTTAAAAATATATTTAAAGTTTAGTAATTTGAGGAATTAAGAAACGACAAACAACGAATTTTCAAAACTGATACAATAGATCCAGTTAATTTCATATCTGTGTTTAAAGATCCACTGTGAAAATTGTTAGTTTACCTATTCTCTGCATTCTCATACGATCTAACAATGAGGCTTACATCACAATAGCGTTTGTTGTTCAGGAGATTGTCATTTATTAAGTATATTTCATTGAAAGTTTTTATAATATTTGAAGAGATTTTATTTAAATACATCTATCTACTGTTCCACTTCTTACATGCAAAATTGCTTTAATTTAGATGGTCCAGTCTCCACTCACCAGTTCCAAATAATTCAGAAATGCTGTTAAAGCCAGCCTCTGATAGAAAACTAATTTGTAAACTTAGTAAACTTACATCTGTTACATAAGTTAATTACGTAATAACTGAAGTTTAAATAAGTAGCTAAATAAATTCACTGTCCGGTAAATATCCTTTACTAGTAGCATCCATATTTTTTATATTTTTTTCCGAATATTTAGTAAAATTTGTTTTTACAAATCGCATTCTTTTAAATAACCCTTGCCACATAATCCGAGAGTAACGGTGTATTCAGCTATTAGAGTTTAAATCGTAAGTTATTTAACTGTATTTATTTAATGAAAAAAGTTCTTTTAACTTACAAAAAAAGGACGAAGATTTTTCCTTACCGATGGCTGTGAACAGCTGTTTGCAATTTCGAAATTGGAGGTCATAAAATTTCATCTGGCAGATGATTGTGTTGAAGAAATCGCTATTTTATTTTTGTTTGTTGGTATTTTATGCGAATTGCGTCATCTAAATACCCTCTTCATTATTTTGTTATTTAGTGTTAATATAGGGATCTCGTTTCGTTATCATACTAGCAATACAGAATTTGAAAATTAAAAAGGGAAAGAAGAGAGAATGTTCCTTACGTTTCAGACTGGCTTGGTGTCTCATTACATCATCGATTAGTTGTTCAGTGTGAATTTGAGAAGAGAACCAGAGGTTAAAGGATGAAATATTCAGAATATTTGCGGCTTTATTTATTTATTATTATTTTTTTTTTTTCCCTGAATGTCATTTTTTATTGAATGCAAATTTAGTACATTTAGTCTATTGCATTACGTTATTTTTTTCTTATTTAACTTTATTGTTGCTGAATAAATAATATATTTTGATAAGGTATTGTATCTGTAGAACAAGCATAACTACAAAAAAGGTATTAAGTAGATGTGGTCTAAAGTTTGTTAAGCTCTTTAATGAAAGGTAAAATATTAATGAATCTTGAGCTTTTATTCTTATATATATTTGAGGGTTCTAAAAATGAGGTTACAATTGTAAATGAATAGTAATTATATGAAAAGAAAAGAAATGAAAAAAAAAAAGCTGAAAGTGTTCCGTAAGATTCAAACCAAGTTGTTCCAAAAGACAGAGATAGTTAACTAAAGGAAAGGAAAAGCAGCACTTGAATAAAAGGAGAAATTGCCTTTCTGATTAGATTATGGGAAGGAGTTGGGAACGGCCGTTTCGTCCTTCTACGGACTCATCAGCCCAACCCAGCCTTCCCTTAACGAAATCAGAAAGGCAAGCTCTCTTGTTGGTAAAAGTCACCGCCGACCCGGCGATGACCCCACCAACAACAAAAGGCAAGAAAAATAATTGCTGCGTCTCTCGACGCCAGCAAAAATCCTTTCCCCTACGAGAGTAGGTTGAAAGGAATTTAAAAAGACAGAGATAGTCTTTTGGAAAAATATTTGGATCTTTAATGCTTTTCTTAAATTTTATGAAACGATTACTTGTTCATTCGCTTCATAACATCGGAAGCTTAAGATCTAAACCATTGGTAACTTTAACTACAATAAGTTGATAATTACTGATGGGTGACTGGATTTCGAATAGTTTTCGTGATTACTCATCTTTTTTTTTTACGATGCTACCTGTTTTTAATCCAATCTGCCCATAGAACTGCAGATCTGGTTTAATATTAGGCCACAAACTACTTGCATCTGGAAGCTTTTTTGATACTGTTTATTTAATACTTTTTTTTTATATATATAATGCCAGCATTACTTCAATAAAATGTAGCCTATCAGCAGCTGCAGTATTTTGAATGTGTTCGAAAGTTTCCTCATTTTTTTTTTAGTCTTTTTTAGCATTATTCCGTTTACCAAAACAACAGTGTTATTTTTGAGGCTTCAAGGAAATTCGTTCTTCAAACAGTTGTTTTTGTTTTGTTTTTTCAATCTCCCGTTATACTTACGGAAATAATAATAATAATAAAAAGATGCAAAAATCTTCCGCTTTGATGAGAAAATCCCACTCCGTTAAAGAAAAAACCCTAACGAATAATAATTGTTGGTTTGTATTTTCCAATTTTAAAATTTGGGATTTTTTCTTTGTTTTCGCAGTGGTTTCCGAGGAATGGGCAAAAGGAAAAGAATTCTTACTTTTTTTTTTTTGAAGTTTGTAATTGTTTTATTTGTAGTCTTTAATTATTATTTTTAAGATGATTGTGTATTGTATTAAGGCAGTAAACAATTTCTTTTCAATGTATTTCTCACTACATTGTTTTGTTTTCCTCAATGCTTCCCATTACATCATCATCGTCAGAGTCGAGTTAATTCCCCATTTCCAAATTTTCTTCTTCCATGTGTCGACATGTTTTCCTGCTATTATGTTTCTATTTAAAAAAAATAAAAAGAGGGAAATGTGGAATTAAAGGATTTTATGAGCTTCGTGTGTCATCAGTTTCTGACCCACATGTATTCTCTTCCATGTTGTTAGAGCAGATGGTCTGTAGCTTATCATTAATTAACACAACGGAATTCTCTGCCTTTCAGTTTCCTGTTCGGTTTAATCTGATACACGTTTCGAAATTATTTTTAATTAGGTTTACTATCTTAAAATATATCTATATTCCTAATAATAATTTATTAATATTTATTTTATATATTTCAGAATCTCTTAAGAAAGATTATTATAATTTAAGGAATTTATTCCAATCCGAGAAATATTCAATAGTAATAACCGTGAAGAGTAAAATTTCGCTGAATATTGAACTGGGAAACAGCAGAATAGAGAAAGAAATGAAATATATGAAAGACCCCAAGTGATGCCCTTCCAAATTCTATCGAGATTTTGTGGTGAATAGTTTTCATACAATGACGACATACAAATTTTCTTAATTACACATTATATTTTCCGCCCTTTTTCAGATCTAATCAGTTTATAGTTAACAAGCTGTAGTTAGTTACATCCATTTGCACCATCGACTATTACAAAGAATGAATCATTTTTAATTGCTTAAAGATAAGAACAATGGGTTTCTTACCTCACGGAATTACCTAGAACTTTATTTATTTATCTTATTATGTTTTTTATAAAAACGTTTGAAGTTTCATTTAAGTTCTTCGGAGCTGTAGTATTAGGCATCAGTTATTTGAATGATTTTGTTTTCTCCATTTGTTTATTCCTGAATTTATCCACTCTTTAAAGTAATTTATTTTTGCTGAATATCTATTCAAATCTCTCTCTTTCTCTCATTTTAATTTTAGAATGGAAATTTAAAAAGCGATACACGATTCATGTTTATAAATCATCGACTTATTATTTTCGTCAGTGGTAAAAGAAAGCTCTATTTCTACATGTTTTTTTTGTTCTAAATAGTTTAATAGTAGTTTCTTTTTCTTTTCCTTATTTGAAGCAAGTCTATTTGAAATTGATACGTTTAAGTAACACTTCAGTTAATAAACTTAACAGTTTCTTGTAATATGACATTAAGTTCATTTGTATTAGTACGTTTACATTCAATTAATAAGGTAGTTTTTATATATATGTTGTTGTTTTTTTAATTAAGAAATTTGTAAATATTACCTACGTTTTAAAAAAAAATGTCAACCTTTTAAATAGAGATTAAAGTAGTTGTATTAATACGATACAATTATACTAAGCACACTTAATACTCCGTAATTACAATCATTACTGTAATTTCTCTGACTGTACCCAGCATTCGATTTGTAGGTTAATTTTTAATCTGCGGGTTTAAATTAAAGCCACCGGCGCCCCACTTGAGGTAATAGAAGGAAGTTGGTCCTCAATGCGGACACGATTACGAAAGTGTTCATGGTTAGTTAGTGAGTGGCTCATCGGTGTCATAAATGCTCAGTGACCGACCCTCATCGTCTCTGTGGTTCGTATTTCCTGACACACTTCGAGCTGCTTCCAATGGGGGTAATGATGGTAGGAAAAAAAAATACTAATAAAAGTTCAGATAGAATGAGTGGGTGGAAGAAGAATGAACTTTGCAAGTTTTGATTTTGTAGGTCTCTTATTTCCATCGCCCAGAATTCACTGCCCGAAACGATCTTAAGACACGTATTCATTGTCAGTGAAGTTGTACAGCCCTAATTTCAAAGCTGAGTATCTTTATAGATAAAAAAGAAAAAGCATCAGATGAAGTTGCTAATGAAAACACACTTAACAGAACGGTTTTTCTAAAATCATACAATTATAGTAAAGGTTCATGTAGTAAAGGTATTAACAGATAAGTAAAAAAATATAATCCGATGATATAATAGTTGAAATTAAATCATCAAAAAAAAATATTTTAGAATTTCAAAAGACCCAAATTTATTCCAGATGCTTTCAAGCAAGGATTTGAAGTGAAGATGATTAGCATATCTCTGGAGAACTACCCAGGGAAGTTATCGACGGGCTTTACAGAAAAAAAAAAATAGCAAAGTCTTTTCTCTAACTGACTATCAGGTCAGTGTTGTTTGAAAATGAGGTCTCTAACACGGATCATCAATTGAAAAAACATACGTTGTTTTAAAGCTATTGGCAATAGGAAATCGTCGAGATGGTCTGAAGGATCTTCCATTACAGTTCGCTTTTAGTAAAAGACAGCCTGAACAAAGAAATAATGTTGTTATTGGTTAATCATGTGATTTGGTCAGCTAATAATTGACTTGAATAAAAGCTTCAGAATCTGTGTCAATTCTTTAAAAAAAAATAGGCTCCCGTTGTTGTTAAGATCAATTTTAAAATAGGGGCGAATTATTTGTTGAAGAAAGCTGAGAAGACCAGTTAAAATTATGTAAATTAGGTAAACTGATAAATTGATG
>JAFIDM010000003.1:58881972-58911535 GCA_023159025.1 Thereuonema tuberculata
TAACCCGGTTATAATGGCCTTCTTAAAATTTCAATACCAGTGCTCATTCAGTAAATAAATAATCAGATTTTATAATAGTTGCTAAAGTTATTTTTGCAGTTTTAAGATCTTTATTTTTACTAACAACTTCAAGGCAATTTTGTAGATTGGATTTCGGTTAGTTGTAGCTCTTCTCTTCATTATGATACTGAGGTCCCAATTAAAGTATAGATGTATACTTTTGTTAAGCGGACGGACAGTAGATGACAGCAATGGCCCTTTTTACTCTTTTTCTTCAGACTTTTTTAAATATTTTTCAAGTGATTTCAAAAATCCAGCGTTTCAGCAATACTAGTCTTTTCAATACTTTTTTATTGATAAATCGAACTAAATGTTTTGGAAGCTCAGGCCTAAAGCAGGGGGATTGTATTTATTTATTTATTTATTTATTTATTATTATTATGTTTCATTCCATTCTGAAATGAAGGCACGCTGATATTTTAATGGAAACGTTGCATAATTCTTCTATGGACTGATTTCTTCCTGCTTTCTGCTCGATATTTTCCTTAGTCACCGTGAAAGCCATGAGAGAAACCTCTTTTGTGTTTTCCAACACTTCCTGTCCCTCACAGTGGGGCGGAGATCAGGGGAAGAAAAAAAAAACCGAAAGAAAGGGCAGACTGTCTTTTTTTTCTTCCTTCGTCCCATGGCACAGTGCTCTACAAAATCTGAATTCCATGCTTTCAGAATGATTCGCTGGATCTGTGGAACCATTGAAAAAGAGTGTAGTTAATTTGATGTTATTGTTAAACTAACGCCATTAAGAGAAAATTATCTTTTGTTCACTTAACCGATTAATTAACTGTTAAAATCAGACTTCAAGCGCGGAATAAGTTAAGAAATTAGGTAGAATTAGAATTGGATATAAAATCTTCAGTCATTCTCGCTTGTTTTATCCATAACAGATCAGAATTTTAGTTGGCAACTTATGGACTGTTAACTTCATTGAGTTTAAATATTTCAATTACTGTACATATAAGAATAACTTTATTTTTGATTTTTGTCGTTTATTAAAAAAAAAAAAAATTGTAATACATTATTAATACTAATAATTATTTAGTTTCGATTTTGAATTTTGAAAATTTCAAAGAATATTATGCAACCTTTCTAGGACAAGTATTTTTGATGATGTAATTAAAAACCATTACATCATCAAAACTAACATAGAAATCGAAATGCTTTGCCCCTTTCTCTTCTGGTTCTCAATTACCTTATTTCTCATGATGATACAAACTTGTTTATGTATTTGGGACAATTGTTTAGAAGTTTTTCGTTGTGAATATGGATATAACTTAAGATCTCATAATAAGATTTTACATGGCGGTTCATAAGGTCAAGAATTTTTTTTTTTTTTTTTTTGCAATATTAATTCAAATGGGCTTTGAAATTTCTTTTCTTCTTTCTTTCTTTTTTTTTTTCCTTTTAAATCCTAATGTACATCCTGAAAGTTAAAACAAGAAACTTTTTTTAACAACGCTTCAGTATTTTTTTTCTTTTTTTTTCTTTTATTAATAAATTGGTGACTCCAAAGTTGTCAGTTGTTCACTTCAGTTTTGATTTTAACTGAAATTGCGGAAATTTAAATTTCTACTTTTTATTTCTGCTTTGTTGTTGTTTGCATCTGGTTTATTTTTCAGCTTTGTAAACAAAACAGTATTCCAACATTGATTTTTCTGGATTTCTTTAATTGACTTCTCATACATTTTAATAGAAAACAATAAAACTTGAATTTCAGTCAAGAAGATATTTTTTTTTTTCTAAAGGATCAAATTAGAAAAACGCAGGGAACTTATTATTATTATTATTATTATTTCTTCTTACATTTTAGAGCCAGTACGTAAATACTGAACATTTTTTCCCACTGGCTAGTAACGGTTATCATTCCACATCACTGAGTTGCTTGATTTTTTTTCCCCAAAGCCTATAACTTTATTTTCTTTACATCCATAAAACAACATTGTATAATCCCATTTATTATATAAAATATTGAAATTTCCATAGATGATAGCTCATTCTAAAAATAATTTTGAATTAACTCGATTAAAAAAACCCAAAACAGTTAACCTGTTACAATAGTTAAGTAAAACCAGATAGAATGGGTGGGTAAAGAGGAAATGTGTGGCTGGGGTGAATAGACGATGGGAAATTTCACGTGGAACTGAAGTCTTCCCCTCTCTCGTACCTAAAACCGGCTTGGGGAATTTGATGAAAGGGGTAGATGTTCATTCACCTATTACCTTCATAAGTATGCAGCAGTCTGAGGGCAAGGTAAAAACGGCAGCTCAACCCTTCCCTCGCGCAGGGAATGATGTAACCGAAGATAATTTGACAAAGGGGTTCCTGGTCTGAGAATTTTATTGATGAGGTTGTAATAGCTTGTAAAGTTCTGCGACCCGAAATAACCCTACTCGAGCTTTTGAGGGGAAAAAAAAAAAAATCAGTTCATAAATCAACATGACAAATTGCAGATAGGTAAGTTTTCTCCCACTCAGATTGTTGCGCTCACGTAAGCTAACGAATGTTCTCTTTTACGTCTCAATCTACAGGGGATTTGATGAGATTCCTTGATTGGTTTAATTTCAATGACGCTTCAAGCAGCTGAATTTTGTCACAACAGAATTGCTGCTTATAATTTTAAAAGCAAAGAGAAGACGAAGATGCTCTTCTATATTGAAGATTTACAGTTGTAAGTAACCATTATGAGCATCTGCCATTGATTTGCAATTATTCGAGGTATTCCATCAGCTTATAAAGACGTAGTTTCATTATTTTGTTTTTCTCTAGCTTGCTTTCATTTTTTTATTTTATCCCACTGTTTATTAACAATTTCACTAAATTTATTTTTACATTAAAAATAAAAATAAGAAAAAAAAGCACCTTATGGAAGGACCTGGAATTAAAACAGCTTTCAACAGTATATTTCAATTCCTGTGGATATTTGAAAAGATAGATAAAATTAAAATACATTTATTAGTCCACTACACTTCAAAACATTAACATTCAATTTAAAAATTTAGAAAACTATCAAGAAGCCTTTGAACCATCATCTCTAAAAGTTATTTAAGATTCTGAGCGGAGAATTTCTGCTTACTGGGTGGTTGCTGTATTTTTCTTTTTCTTTTAAATTCCGGACAGGTTTTGCCTTTCCTTTGTTCCTCGTGGAAGAAGGAAAAAAAAAAGGATCTTTGCCTACTTCCCGCCATGCGGTCTTGGACTGTGAAAGAGATTGGCCGGATCAGGCAGGCCCGGCTCGCTCTCGCTTTCGTTTGGCCTTAGGTGTCGGCAGGCCTTGACTGTTTCTCTCTTCCCCTTTCAAGGCCATTTTTGATTGTAGTCTACAACGGCGGGAATGAAAGGGTTGATGTCAAGAAGCCGTTGGTTGGTTGGGGATCGTTTTCGTTGGGCCGCCGAAAGGGGCGGTCGGCTCCGATATTTGGTCTAAGGGAGCGTTTCCCCAGGTGGATTGCTGCCAATCGAAACCCATTAATCAATTCCTTAGCTTTGCCCTTTTATTTACCCGTTTTCCGTGAGGGACTTTTTGTATATTTTTGTGCATGTGTCGGTCCTCCTCTATTCGGAGTCGACCTTCTTATTACCGTGCCTTTTATCGCCTATGGAGTGAAACAAGGCAGTCAATTTAGGTCTTGGCTACAAGTTTGGCTTCGTTGCTTTCTTTAATAAAACCGCTTATTAATACTTTGCAGTAGTTTACGAAAACAACGGCAAAATTTACGAAATGATTCATTTATTTAAAACATTAAATAAATAAAAGAACTGAGTTTTAATTCTTTATTCGCTGTCTACTTTCCTCTCTCCTTTCCCCCTCCTTTGATCTCATTATAAATGATTGACATCCAACAACTATCATTCCACTTCTTCTCTTGTACCTTTTTTTTTGTTAGCTTCAATGTTTGTCTCTTGATCGGAGAAGACAAAAATACAAATTAGAAAATATATATATATAAAAATGATGGAAAATTACCAAACCTTTCTTAAATCATTCTCAAGTCCTTTCGATGCATCTTAATGATGGCCGAAATAAATAATTATTTAAGAAACTATTTAATTTAGAAAACTTTGATATAAGAAGGGGCAAGTGTATCCGGTTAATTTCTCTTTATCACGATATAAGTTCCATAAGAAAAAGTAAAATTTAGCAACTAGCATGAATACCGCATTATTTGAAAAGTACTCTGTTTAAATTCGATATTATTTTTACTTAATTTCTCTCTCTCTCGTGTCTTTGTTTTTTTTTTTTAAAAAAAAACTGATTAGAGAATAGAAAAATCTACTTCTGTTGCTGTTAGTTCATCAGTTTCGTTTATCTCTGCTAGTTTCTTTGAATTCATCATCATTAGCAACATCCTGAACCTTGTTTAAAGAACTAATTAACAGTGCTGATTCTACTTTTCTTTTTAGTCATAGTTTATACGAATGATACATCTAAAAATAAGTAAGTTATTTTTTACTGTTAGTTAGTATTTTGCTATTACATTTAGTTCTAGATTATGAAGAAACTCGGTTCAACCTTCTTTATATAATAAAATTTCCACCAACTCGAGTCGAATGATTTGTATAGTCGTCTAATTTTCTCTGCTTTAATCTCCTCATATCTGTTAAGGGTATATTTCTGCAGCACCGCATATGTAAAAGTCTGTAAACACTCACGTTGAAAGCAATGTGGCTATATTAGTAGCAGATCCTTAATTTCAAACGCCCAAGAAATCCAAGTTTCTTTATGAGGTAGCTATTGCCTATTATATATTTCAGTTAGCATTTTAATGTTTGTACAGCAAGAGAAGTGGCCTCAGGCCGAATTAACCCATGGCCGAGCCCCTAGACTTTCAGATATTTCGGGTCCCCTCCGGCACTCCAATATAGTCTACTTATGAGAGTATATACATCGATATGTACACGTTTTGCAAAGTACCGTTAACAGTTGGAACCCTGGGACGCAGTGGCAGTACCTCAGCAAAAAAAAAATTGATGGTCCCCAGTCCTCACGGGTCTCTAGGCTTCAGCCTAGTCAGCTACAAGAATAATACGACGCGGATTGGACCTATATACAAATTCGTCCGATTTCAAGATAGGCAAAGATTAAAAGATAAATTTCATTTAAAATTAGCTTAAAAAGAATCTAATTTAACTCCTTTTCATTATTGAAATCCAGAAGAAATATTTGGATTACTGACGTACGTAGGATAACCCGATATCCTTATTTGCAAGAGTAAAGTAAATGTTGAGAACTTGAGATAAATTACGAATCCTGTTCATTTGTTGAGGATCAATAGTATTTAGCCTCTTTTATAATCTATAATTTCTTCTGAGTAATGTTTGGCTCAGGGAGGATTAATGTTTTCCCGAAGTTCTTAAATTTACATGTTAATCTGTTTTCAAATGTTGTGTTGCCATTTATAGCAATTATACTATTTTTAGCATTGGCTGCAATTAAACTCGCCAATTGTCGTTGCTAATTATCAGATACTGTTTTAGTCTAACCCAGTTTTAATATGGAAAGGAAACGTTTATGATTAAAACAACAGATTCCTTGTGATGTAATGAGGTCATTCATTCATTGGTGATTCCATCAAGGTTGCTCTGATAGAGATCTCTTTTTTATTTTGACCTACTGATGAAACAGTCCATATTGATTGATGACACACTGAGGGTGTGGAAAAAAAAAACACCGTTTAAAATTTTGTTGCCTTATTTAGTCCATTTTTTTAAAAAAGTTTTTATTAAAAAAAAAACGAAAAATTGCTTGCTACTGATAATAACCCAGAAGATTCTAATATTAGCATAGCTAGGTAGTTGAAGACTTGCAGGTACTGCTTAGCGGTGTGGGAAAATGGATTCTGTACTAATGCCCTTTCTTTTTTAATTGTTTTATAGTTGGAAAGTAAGATCCAAAATCGAGTCTCTGGCGAAAATAATTTTGATCACCGCCCTTGGCACACAAAAAGAGCTAACACTACTACTTTAATTTGGAAAATATGTAATAAATAAATAAAAACAAACAAACAAAATGTTTTTTATATGGAAAATTGTTTAAAGGTAAACCCATTTAAAATGAAATCTGCAAATAATTTACTTTTAGTTAGTTTTCAAGAAATATTAGATTACTTTTTAATATGTAAGAATTCTACAAAGATCTATCAAAGGCTGTCCGTAATATTTGCATTTGATCGTCCTTGCCTCTCTCTCGTTCCCATCGTCATTTTCTTGTAATCATTTTATGATGGATTTTTTTATTTTTTTTATTTTAATAATCGTTGTTGGATAGTAATTCCGTACTTATATATTATAAAATTATAATTTTCGTCCCTTGCGTTTAATTTCATTACTTTATTAAAAAAATAAAAATGAATACACGATCAAATGTTTGCTGATAAGTTGAGGCAAAAAAATGGGGAAAATTAATAAATTGAAATCAGAGAAATCAACATATTAAGTGAAGGAAAGAAGTAATTTTACGTAGACAATTTATTGTTATAATAGTATTAAATGACGAAGGTTTATTATTATTATTATTTTTTATAAAATCTAATTAAACGACTTAAAAACTTATGTACAAATATTTCAACAACAAAATGTCATTACATGAAAGAATTTAGTAAAGTTAATCATTTAATTAACTGGTATTATTTTTATCAATTTTTAATGTCGGTTTTCTATTTTATCTTTACTGTAGTTATATAATTTGTTTCGTAATCGTTAACGGAATATTTTCCAAGGTTGTTAAGTGTTGAGTTTCACATCTATCATCGAAGTCCTTGAACATTCGTCCAAAGTCAAATCAGTTGTCACATAATTAATAGTGGCCTGGGATTTGTTAATGTAACTAATTATACAGTAATGAATATTTGTCTGAATGTGGGTCATCAGTTTCCTCAGTGCGTTGTTATCGCTTCGTGGATTGTTTCTCTCATTTTTTTCCCTATTATTGGCTTTGGAGTGACTTTATTATTTATTTTTTTAAATTAATAACGTTTTTGTTTTGTGATTAATGAAAATTGCCTAGCCTATTTTTATTGAAATTGCTTCTTTTGTTTCTACGGGGATATCTGATAATTAAAATTAATTATACAGTTATGATGGTTGCATAATGAAATTAACTTATTATTAAAATAAAAAAAAAAAAATCTTCATTTCAGTTTTATTTAATTTAATGATAAAACCATAAATAAATAGCATGCTTTAAGAAGATAGAAAAAAAAATCTCTTAATCCCTATTTTCTACATAGGAAATACTTGTTTTTATACCTTATAAATGTTCTATGTGTCTTCTCCTGGTCACGTGTATTACCTTCGATCAAATTCCTGAAATACATGTTCAAGCATGTCTGCTGTCAACAACTGCAGGGCAGTATGAATGCGAGCTGTGAGTCCATGAAACATTTTAGGCAACGGTGGCACATAACACAGCATCCTTAATATACCCATAAGAAAAAGTCACAAGGGGTTAGATCTGGAGACCTTGTGGGCTACCTGCAGAGCTACTTGTCGTCATGTCCACAGTGACCAATGCAACAGTTAGGAATCTGTTCGTTAAAGTAACAGCGATTCGCGTGACCAGGGGAAGTCACATTGAACATTTATAAGTTATGAAAACAAGATTTGGACAGTTTTTCCTTTATTCTATGTACATGTAATCGCTGTATATTAATAAACACAACAAATACACTCCTTTGAAATCGGATGAATCATTTTGAAAGACCCTGTATATGCATTATTATTATTATTATTATATCGAAAAAGTTTCAAACCATGGGATTCCCCAGCTAAGACAATATGGCGGGTCAAGGACCAAAGCACATATTGCCAAGTGAATAAAAAAAAAAAAAAAAAAGTTTGGAAGAATAGTTAGGGATGTGTGCTTGTGTCCATAAATTTCCGAACTATGCGTGTTGTGTTGAGTACCACAGCCTTCTGGAGTTGTGCATAAATGTTTTTATGAAGTTTATTATTATTATTATTATTATTATGAACCTTATTCAGTAACATTTAACCCACTTTTTAAAAATAATAAAGATAATAATAAAACAAATTATTTTACAAAAGATGAAAGTTTATAAATTCTAGAGCTTATAAAAGTAAAGACGTGCAAAAAAACAATATTTATGTAAAAAAAATAAACAAAATAATTTTGAATTTCTATCTAAAATAAGTTATTTTAATTTCGAAAATTGGAGGTGACTTTGCGTAAAATGATGATTGTTTTTTTTTTTTCCATTTTATTATTAAATTCTTAAGCTGTCGTTATGCGTTATATTTCTAAAATTCAAAATGAATGTTATAAGCCTCGTTTTGAAATTTGAAAGAAATAAGAAACCGCAATTACACTCTCTTTGTTTGCCACTTGTTAATTTGATTTGTTAGCAAATTGAATCTTTATTTGTCAACGATTGGACAATTTCATCTGATGACGAACAGCAATGTTGAAACAGCGTAGTCCTGGAATCTCATTTTGAATTAGAGAAATTCAGATGCTGTACTTGTGGACAACCTTAAAATCCTATTTTTGTTTTGTTTTTTATCTGTAGTAAGATGTTGCTTTTTTTGCATTTTTTTTTTTTTTCAGTTATTGTCAGTTTAGATTAAAACAAATACCAATAAATGAAACTTATTTTTTGTCCTCCCTCGTTTTTTAGTTGTTGTGATAAACTGCTGTGCCTTTATCTTCATCTCTTTTCTCCCCCTCTCGTTCTTTTTTTATTATTATTTTTTGTTAATGTAAAACGACCCAGATGGGTGGATCTCCCAGGGTTTCTGTTGTCCAACTATTGAGGCGGGGATTCCTTTTCTCTGTTCGCCTACTGCTTTTTGCCTGTCCTTGAATTCTCGTTACCAAACATGGCTGTGAGATCTGCCATTATTACGTTAGGGCACAAATAACTTTAGGATATCTGATGGAAGGAATCGACCACTTGGCATCGACAACTTCATCATCTCAGTAACAAAAATTCTAATTTTGCATATAGGTGAATGACAAAAAGTAAATGATAAAAATACACGTTTTATAAGGCAGGTGCCTTGAATTGTCATCAGTAGAAATCTGAGACAGATGTTTCATCCTTATTAGGACTTATCAGCCAGATTTACCTAAGGACGCAGTAGATCGTACCTTCCCCCACCGCCACAAAAAAAAAAATCGTCTCAACCAGCACAAAAATCAAAACTATTTTCTTTGGAAGCATATATTTAAGTAAAACGTAAAATAAAAAAGAATCCACTCCGTCAGAAACAGCAGATCTTCTAAAGAGCATTTGAAATACATCAAAAACATCTGTAGAATTTATGGTACTCCATTCATTATTATCAGCGCTAAAAAAAAAAACTAGTAGAAAATTTAGTAAAAGGAGAAAATGGCTTTAACTAAAACAAAAATAAGTGATTTACCTCCACTTTTCTTCATTTTGAATTAATTAATTTGAATTCTTTCTTTTCTACTCTTAAAAATCCGAAGAAAGAAAGTGTAACCAACGAAAGATCAGAGTTTTTCAAATTCTTTTGGATTTAGTTCTAAGTAATCTCAATTGTAGCTAATCCTTGCTTAGTTTTATCAAATAAAGTTTACCGTTTGAATAGTACTCTTGTTCTCATGAACATTTTAGAAGTTCACTATTTTTAGATGCTTTGGCTCCAATATGTAATTGTCGATAATTCGCCACTTCCGTGAATTTACTGTAACTTGATTTTTACGGGTAATTTTGCATCGTTCTACCTTTATTTTGAAATCTCTTAAATGATGGGTGCAATAAACTTAATAAATTTTATCCGAACGAATTAATCCTCTTAATTTTTCATCCTCCAGGTTGTTTTCTTTTTAGTAATCGCATTTACTGTCATCACTTTCTACAATAAATTAGAAATCTTTTTTGTTAACAAACGTTACGGCTGCTAAACACAAGGACAAGGTTTTACTGTTTCAAGATCTCAGTTACAAACAAAATAAATCTGAATCCGCCCTTGTTACTCCACCAATGTTAGATGATGTAATCGTAGCTTGTTGCCTTGTTTTTTTTTCTTCGGCAGAGAAAGGTGACAGCTTTCACTTTCGTCTGCGAACACTTGCCCGGGCAACCCCTCCCCGAAATGCAGCTCCGCCCTTCACCTTGGAAAAGATTTTGGTTCCAAGGTGTGTTTTCGTTTTTTTTCCAATGAATTATTTATCTTCACGCTTTCTTTTATTGTTTCTTTTATCTCCGAGGTCAAGAGGGCATATCGTCGGTACACTATGAGGAATTGTGTTTTATTAAATAATTCATCGTTTACAAATCGTTTGGGGCGACTGTAGAAGGGAAAAATATGCGCACACTGATTTCGAAGCGACAAGTTCTTATTTCTTTTCTTTCTTTTTTGTTTTGTATTGTTTTGCAATCGTTGAATGAATTAAAATAAAAGACAGGATTGTTTGTTTTGTCATTTTTTGGCACCAAATGTGATGTCATGGATGACTCGTGATCACGAATGTTGGTTAATTTTATCGTTGGTCCTGATTAACTCTTTTCAACGAGTAGCTAGTTTTATTTTTTTTTTTTATTTTTTTAGCTGGTTATTTAAAATGCAAGTACCTCTTGTTTGTCTTGAAAATCTATGGATGTGGACTAGAAAGTTCTGTAGCAATTTTAAGTTTGTCTCCTATCCCTTTTTTTCTATATCAGTATAATAAGTATTTTTGACAAAGTTACAGGTTTAATCTAACCTTTTTTCAACTATCTTTTAATATTTACCGCAGAGAAGTTTACAAGGCAGGTTAATTTAAATCGATGTAGGGCATGTGGCTGAGATCGAAATGTATTTGCCTAGGAAGCTGAAACTTGCGGCGTAAAAGTTAGGATGTTGAAAGATCGTATCCTATCTGTAGATAAGAAGCCAAGACAAATTCAATTCACAAGTCTCCACCTATAAATAAACTTAATATAAAGTTTTTTTGATGAATTGTAGTCTAATCATTGACATTTTGAATTTACATTGGGAAGTTGGGATGCCAATTAAGCTTTTGTATTGTTTGCGTTCGTGAGATTTCAGAACTTGGTAATATTAGCTGTTGTGGAGCGAATACAACAAAAGAAGGTGAGAATTCGAGGGAAGGCAAGAAAACACCTGTGGTAATTCGTCTTGGCGCTGAGACGTTGTTATGAATACGTATTATCGAACTTGTGTGATGTAATTAGGTAACGTTAACAATGTCTTTGATAATTACACGGTATCTTTTCCTTGAATTTACATAAATAATTTGTTTACAAAAAATATAAAACAGAATGCAAAACTGGAAGCGTTTGAAACGCAACATTAAGTTTTAGTGAAGGTCGTTTCTTGTTTTGTAATCTTTGAACAGATCTACAAACAAACACCTGTTAAATGATTGTGATCTAATCAGTTTTTCCTAAACTGAATACCTTTTTTTTTTCTTTCTTTCTTTCTGAAATCCAGTCAGAACCGACCGGTGTGGCCCCCATTCATCCAATCAGATTGTAGGATTTCTTTAATTTGATGTAATTCTTTCTTATGCTGAGGCATAATTTCTCTAATTTTGCCCAGTAATTACAACAAAGTATTGGGAATGGCTTGAAATGTGGCGGCTGCTCTTCTCTGAAGTATGTTACGGTCTTTTGACTACTGATATTAAATTAAATAGGACAATCATACAAAGTGGGTTTTCGAAACATCTCTTCATTAAAATTACACATTGAGTCGCTTAATATTGTTCAGCTTAAATTTCTTCATAATTATGTTCGGTTGAGCATTTTTAATATCAAATGGACCAATCACTATTCGGCTTGGAGACTGGATTATCCCATGGGCTTTTGTAAGAATTCGGTTTGGCTTACTAATAGTGAACATATTTGCTCTATAATATTACACTAATGTTTTTGCGTCGATCTATTATTTTTTTAATCCTTTAATCTGTTGGTTGTATGGATTCTTTCGGAAGTCAGTGTGAAGGTTTAGCTATAGTATTACGTAGCCGTCTAAGTAGTATTTGTATGACGGAAGCGCATAGAGAGCTGTAATTATGTGAAACAAAATCGAAACTTAAGGACCGTCTTTTCAGTTTGGATGACGTTGCATCAGTTTGTTTTTGTTTTGGTTGTTATAAAACATTGCAATAGTACAACTCATTGTGTTGTCGGAATGAATGCTAGATTTAAATGTCTTGTTTTATTATACCTAAATAATGTGCGTATAAAACTTTATTTTAAACCTCAATTAATAAATAGTGACTAATTGCAGATCAAACAGAATACAAATGATGAAAATAAAAGTTCATTAGGGCAATAATAAATATACTTGGAATGTAATGGGGATGTTTAATGTTCTTTGGTTCCAGGCTAAAAAAGTCACGTGATGAAGGGACTCACGTTTTAATCCTTCCTAATACTGCTGAATTTCGGATCTTTATTTAAGAAGATTCAAACTAGAATTCTAGTTTGAATCTTCTTGAATAAAGATCCGAAATTCAGCAGTTTTTAGGAAGGATTTAAAACGTGAGTCCCTTCATCACGTGACTTTTTTTAGCCTCGAACCAAGGACCTTAAACATCCTCATTGATGAACTACCATGTAAAGTAGAAAAAACAAATTGCCCAGTACACGACACCAGTAAAAGGTTCAAATTTAGATTTGGCTGCTGTTCAAATCGAGATATTGAATTCAGCCGTAAATCTTTTGGTTGATAGCACTCTTTGAAGTGTGGCTTTAGAGTAGGATTACGTAAAATACAGTAGTTTGTTTCGCCTTTTTATTGTTTGTGTGTGTGTTTTTTAAAGATAGTTTTCTTTTTCTTTTGAACATTTGGAATAGGTTTTTTCCCAATACTCTGTTTTTACTTTGGGAAAAAATCTAGTTTTATCTACTTTTTTTTGAATGACTGATGATTAAGCTTAAATGCAGTCTTTAATTTCTTTAATGAAGTAGTTATTAACTTTGGTGCGTCATGGGAATCATTGAAATCATAATGAATTGCCTTTAATTACCTCAGGGTGAAATGAATTGCCAATTGTACTTATTGCTTTTGCCCAGTAACCTGCTTAGTTAATGTCAGAAGGATTAAAGATTATTCTGATTTCATTTCTCTCATTGAAATTTTGCAAAAAAAAAGCGGACATACACTTCTATGAAAATTGTTAGAAATACGCGCTGTCGACGTTGTCACCTATAAGATTAGATTTTGGGTCTTAACAAAACAAACCAAAACAAAACTTTTACAATACTTTTTAGTTATCAAAAACTGTCACATAAAAAAAAATACGAAGTGAGAACAGTGTGGGTGTTTCTAATTCAGAATCAGAAGAATGGGATGCATATTGCATTTGTAGGATTCATTTTCAAGCAGCAGAATGTTGATGACTTTTCATTTGGTTACGTTATGTATCGTACATTTTGGGTTAAATTTATTTTGTGATCTGCATTGTTGGAAACATTGTCAGTACAGAAGTAGGGGAAAAAAAAAAAGGATTTCAGCATAAAAAGAACTTTTTTTTTTTGCCACTCAACTGAGCTTCCAGTAGAAGCCGCTATTATTTTATTTGTTTTTCTTGTTAGGTATTTTCAGCTTATTTTGTTTGTTTGTTTGTTTGTTTTTTTTCATTAAATTTTTAGGCATTTATATTGCTCGGGATATATTTTTTGTCATTGATTTATGACTTCTCTGTGTAACGATAGTGTCGTGCAGGGATACAACAGTGTTTCCAAAATGCAAGCCGGTTTCGCGTGACTGCTGGTTCGCCAACACTCGACAATCTTCTGCTGAGTAGGAAACTTCTTGTTATTCTGTATTTCGTGTTTCATCTCTTGTATCTTTTCGGAAATAAGCAGAACAAGTAAACTTTCAAAACATAGATTAACTACTTACTATTTTGATAGATATACTTAAAATGCAAGAGAGATTAAATTAAATATTAAAACGAAAAATTCTATTTTCTATTAAACACTATTTTTCCTAACATTAAATTAAGTCTTAAACTCCTTTGCTACAAGTATATGCTTTATTCGTTTGCAATAAAGATCAATAATAATCTAAATGTAACAGCATTAGCACTGTTAAAACATAAATTAACCATTTTTTGCTTAGAAATTTTTTTACATAGATTATATCATCTATGATTTCAGCGAACAATACATCATTATAAAATATTATTTTATTTTATTTTTTTATTAATTTAAGAATGTATAGAAAATGAAATTAGAACAACTTTGAATGTATTCATTTCATAATTTAAAAAACTTATCGTATCTTATGCAAATACGATCGGTCGCATCACCATTGCTATTAAGAATAATTATTACCTGTACAAAATCGGAGCAATTATGACGTTTTGTTTTCTTGTTAGGTAATACTACTTTTATTGTTTTTAAAGCGGATCCGCTCCTATTTAAGTTAATTTCTGTTAGGTTATTTCAACGAGTGTTGCGGTTGTATTCTTTTCTCTGTAATACTTTCTTTTCTCTGTTCCTATTCCAAAGAGTGCTGATTCATGCGGTGGGTGGCGGCTCGTCAAAAAAGTTGACCGGAAAGATATTCCATCTTCAGCGATCCTAATTTATTGAAGAGGGTGGGGGTTAGCAGCATGACAAATTCAGAAATATGTCCGAGAGTACTTAAATACATGCATGTTTTCTTTGTCGATGGCGAGCGGTGATAAATCACGGAAAATGTTCGTAAACAATCCATAACCAGACCGATCTCGTCTTAAAGAGATAGCTTCAGGAAACAGGTCTTCAGCTCAAGGATAGTTCACTACTCGAACAAAGGGAAAAAAGAAAGAAGAAAAAAAAAACTATACATACACAATTGACTTTTGTTTGTAGTTTAGTTCTATTTCCTAAGTAGTCTTTTTTTTCTTAGTGGTGTATTATCTTGGTTAATTGGACGATCTCATTTTTGTCATGATTCATTAAAATGTCTCTCTCTGATTGAAGTTATTCTCTTTTTTTTTCGTAAGTTTGAAAGAAAAAAACCAAACCCAGTTAAAATCGTAATTGACAGGCTTAAGTAGCGTTATAAATTAAATGTGAAATAGGACTTTCTATGATGTTGGTTTTATTTTCTAGAGTTGTACATGATTACATTTTGAACCTTATATTCTGTACTCGTAGATTTTACAGAGAATCAAGTAATGATAACAAATGGTTGTTTCTGCCATAAACAATCAAAATCAAAGATACGATCAATGTGTATGGATATTTGCAGTGATTTTTTGAGCCAGTGAACAGATCTTGAAACTGAGCATGAATATTTGGAAACGAGACAGAATAGAACTACCTTTTTTACAAATTACTTCTGAGAAGAAATTTGCCCGAGAAAGTGAGTAAGAAAAACGCCATCAGAAACGAAATAACGAAATTGGCTTAAAGATTTAACTTATCTGGTGGTTAAGAAAACAGTAATTGTGGATTACTGGTCATGGTTTTTTTATCTATATTTGTTTTAATTTAATATAATTAATTCATTTCATTTCAAATGTCTATCGTATGAATCTCATGTACGGTATTTTTTTTAAGATGATCGTGAAAATAATAATAATATAATAAATTATTACAAGTAATACTTTTAGGTCCTAAACATCCAATAGTAACCTGTAAATGTTATTGTTTTGTATTTTTTTATTTAATGTTTATTCGTTGAATCCTAGAATCATTAAAGCATAATTTATAAACCAGAGACCAATATTATTGTACAGATGTGGATGCTTGATTACAGATTGTACCTCAGTCGGTTCATAATTAAACTAGAATACCTGTATTTTATGACGTTTATTTAAGAACAAATATTATGATTAAGGCTTTTGAGAAACGTCCCAACGTACAATAAAGCCTTTTGTATGTCATGAAATGTGGATTGAGTAAAGTTCAAATAGAATTTCCAGGATTGCATTAACAAGAAATCGGTCAAGGTTTATTTACATGGCTTTGCTACTAAATAACATTACGTTTGTTTTTTTTTATAACCACTGTAGCTATTTATTTATTTTTTTTACTCGAAAATCTGAAAAATATTTTTATAAAAAGAAAAATTTATCCTATCAAATAGAATGAGAACATTATTATAGAAGTACGTGAATTATGAAACAAGGAATTCTCTGTTTTTGATCTTCCTACATTGTTGCTTAATGAATGGTTTAAAAAAACATTAATTATTTTGAATAAATTTATTAAAAATAAATGTTTGGGAGGTTTTGATATATTTATCTTCGATTTAAACAGTTATTTATATTTGATTGTCTTTTTGGTCTTTTGCAGTTACTGCCTCTCACCCACCCCAGCGGCCGTGGGTCCAGTTGGCAATGCCTGACAGACGCAAAGCAGCATGTAAGTACCAGGTTGTTTATAATTATCAGTTTTATTAAAATAATTTAACTTAAAATGAAGGCATGAATTAAAAAAAATTATGGGGCGACAATTTTTCCAATACAGCTGTAACTCTGGCTCTACGAATCTCAACGTTTTGAAAGACCCTTCGCTAAGTTACCTTCCAAAGGGAACCCGAAATTGATATTACATGAAAATCAGCTAAGCGAATGCTAATTATCGATAGCTTTTTTACAGTGCAGTTGCTGGCTTCTGTCATTTTTATTTAACTTCGTAATAAAAGAGCAGCTACAATTTACGATTGCATTTTATTTGTTGTTAGTTTGCAGCAGCTGTAAAGCTAAAGCTGAAAAACTTTGATGTGAAGTAAATGATAAAAAGAAAATACGTTCAAATTAGGAATACTGACTATTTTTACGAATGAAATTACTGATCTTATCATCAAATTTAATAATAATCAATAAAAACCTTCGTTTTAACGAAATTCAGTTAATTGAATGTTGGTTAAGGAAGGAATAACTGTATATCATTCACAGTTTGTATTTACTTTGAGAAAAACCCACAAAAATCAAAACGGCTGTTTTTATAATTTTGCTCATATTTAGAAGAATTATTGTTGAAAACTTACTTTTGAATCCGTTTACTCGAATTTGTAATTACTCAAACTTTCTGTATAACTTTAAGTCGTTATAATGTATTTAAAGAAGCTTGTTTAGTAGTGGCTGTTTACCGATTGTAAATAATTACTGTCTAATTCGTTCGCTAACGTTGTGATGGTTAGTTAAAACTGAATTAAAGCGAAGTTAAAAAAAAAAAGTATAAGATGTTCTTCACATTAATACTGTTATATAGCGGACTTTGCATTTCTTGGATTTGTTCACGTTGTTTATTGAGCGTGCGTAACATTTTATAATAGTTTTTATTTGATGTAAGTAATACTCGTATTAAAATTATGTATAATATGTTTGTTTAATATGGCATTGAAGTAGGTTTCATTCAATTATCATTTATAACTTAGTAGTGATGAGTGGCTTTCTTGTATCTCAGGTATCTTTACTGTGATGTGCTACAATGTTCTTTGTGATAAATATGCCACACGACAGATGTATGGTTACTGCCCTAATTGGGCTCTGAATTGGGATTACAGGCGGAAAGGAATCCTAGATGAAATCAGGCATTATTCTGCAGACATCATCAGTTTGCAGGTAAGTGGGACTCTTTTGAATGTTTCTTTCTCTTTAAGGAGGTAGCAGAGGATAAGGCTAAGGAAAGTTATTCAAATTTTAATTTTGTTTACATTGAAAGCAGAACGGCTTCGTCTGTTGAGTCGGATCAGTTCTAAATCTGGGCGTCCTCAATCAAATGATCACTCTAAAAATAATTATTGTGATTATGCTCTTAAAAAAACGATACTAGTGAATCTTTGATGACCGTGACCTGAATAATTCTCGGGCCTTAAAAATGTTTAGATATTTATTTTTTTTTAAACATTTGATGTTAATTTTTTTTTTCTATAAATAAACAAAACACTTTATTTTATGAAAATTTTTCATTTTAAATTTCAAGCATAGAAAGAAAAAAAAAATGCCTGTCTTTTCCTACCTCTTTAGAAATAACCAAGTTATTGTAAACATTTGTAACTTAAATGTTTTATGATTTAATGAACAGAAAACATTTAAATTCGTTTTGATTCATGTTGTGTTTTATTAAAGCACCTCTGTAGTGAATAGCGACATATTAATTTATTCTGATGATCTAATACAAGAAAGCAATGCATCCACATCATTGTTAATCAGTATTGTTTGTTTTTTCTATTTTAATGAAAGTAGATTCAGAAATTAATTACGTAAAATATATGCAGTGAAAACTATTTTGATAAAACTGTGATATTTAATAAAATTTCAAGAACTAGCTTAATTTTATTTATTGTATTTATGATAGAAATGTTTATGAATGTGTAGTTTTTTTGATTGTGGGCAGAAGTAATAATTCCTTTTCTCATATTTTTGTTGCAGTACAAAAAAGCAACTATATATATATTTAGCAAGCACCATATATAATATTTGTTTGTTGTTTAGATTATTAAACTACGTTTTTAATTAGTTTTATCGGCTCCCCATATTTTTTCATTCTTTTTAGTAACAAATGAATATAATAGTTTTTTTTTAAGTTTTAGGGTCATAATAACAATATTTTTAATTTTTGTTTTTATTTTTTTTATTTTCCTTCTTGTGATTGATTTGGTAAAAATAATAATACAAAAAGAAAAAAAGGAAGGAATTAGAAATATTTAAAAGAATAATAATAATGATGGAAACAAATATATAATGAATTCATTATTTTCCAAGTTGGCCAGAATTATTTTTAACTTTGATTTAAAAATATATCAGTTTTTTTTTTAAAAAAAAAAGAATTGAGATCAGAGAGTTTAATTGGCATACTGATCTTGTTTCCAATGTGGGCCAAGTTTATCACCACTTTCTTCTTCTCATCATTTGACATTTATATTATCACTAAGTGCAATTGAATCAGATCAGTCTTTTAACCTAGTGACATACATCAATTGACGCCCTTCTCGCCACAATGAATCGGATGCCAGTGAAGCGTCGGCTTTCAGGGCTACGAGCTGTAGATTTCAAAACGCAATAGAAAAAACATGTAGATCTATAACGGAATTGACGCCTTTACGCTCGTATGGGTAACTCTTTGAGGCATCGGATTATATGGGAACATTTTTTTTTTTTTTTAAATTTTTAAACAGGTTTAAATATACAGATTATTCAAGAATAAAAAATGAAATTTAATACCTCCAGTTTTGTTTTTGTAACTTTTTGCAAAGCCAGACATTGCAGTGAGTCACATCGACTGAAAAAGCTCGAAGCCATGACAGATTTAGATTGACGGTTGATCGGTTTTTTAAATCGTTATTTGTCAGCAGATAATTTGACTTGAAGTCATCAGAGAGAAAATTAGACCATTTTGACTTTCAAATGGGTCATCTGGGAAAACTTTGAATCATTGTTAGATTTCTAGTGGTTCGATTTCAAACTGAAAATATCAGTATCTACAAAGTTCTTTCTAAGTTATTGTTATTAGATTATTGTAACAAAATAACAACAATGCATAGTACAGTTTTAGCTAAATTACTTAATTTTTTTAGATACGGAATATTAGATTCAATCGGTTTCTGTTTTAAAATAGTTCTTTGTAAATAATTCTCATTTACACATACAAAAAGAAGTCTTATTTAGCTTTTTTGAACGACTGAACAAAAAAAAAATTACAGGAAAGAACAATATTGAGAAATGGAAGCGTGAAACAATGAAAAAAAATGAGTTTCCTATAAACCATTATGATTAAGATGCGTTGCTTCAACCGTCTGTTGAATATGGAAATCATCAATGCTTGATATTTGTCCTCGGATGTAATTGCAAGCCCCCCTCCCCCCCATCAAATTTGGGGCCCAGGTAATTAGGCCCCCTCCCACTTTAGGAAATCATAGATTCTTACTAGCCAAAAATATCGCGGAAACACCTCACGATTTTATATATTTAAAGATGTCTCACACAGTAATTAGCATTATTTTAAAATTTATTAAATTAGTAAATTAATTAATTTACATAAAACGTGGACTTAAGATCCTACTCAAGCAAATGCAGGCGACTGAGAACTTTTATTTCTTTTATACATTTCTTTTTCTGAAAATTTAAAAATGAACTTGTGAAGCATCTGGGATTTCTATTTTTCTTGTTTTTAATTTTCAAAATATTCAATAATTAATTAAATTAAAATTCAGAAACATTCAATGTTTTGGATGTTTACAAGTTATTATTACTCGGTATTTTCAACTCAAAAAAATTTGACGAAAACCTGAAATGATAAAAAATTTGTAAAATAATGTTTTGTATTTAAAATATTTATTATTAGTGCAAATAGTTAATTTTTAAAAAAAAAAATTAAACTCTCACAATTTAAAAATATATATATATATATATTTTTTTTTTTTAAATTAGCTGTTGCACTAATAATAAATATTTTAAATACAAAACATTATTTTACAAATTTTCTATCATTTTAGGTTTTCATCAATTTTTTTTTAGTTGAAAATACCAAGTAATACCTCAAAAATACCCAAAAAATTGACTGTTTTTGAGTTTTAATTTAATTAATTGCAGAATATTTTGAAAATTAAAACAAGAAAAATAGAAATCCCAGATGCTTCACAAGTTCATATTTAAATTTTCAGAATTTAGTTGCATTGGAAAAAGAAATAGTCTATATCTACCTTATATAATTGGCTAAGTTCGTCTGTCTGTCTGTCTGTCCGTAACTCGATAGAATGCCAATCATCTCATAGCGTTGGAACACGTCACGCATGACGTCATGTCCATGACGAAAAACATGGCGCCCAAATGAATCGCCGTCGATTCAAATTCACAGACAGCGATTACAGAAAGAATTACATATATTTCTGAAATTCCTTTACGCACAAAGAAAGTTTATATGTAAATGCATTAATTTCTTGCGGTAGAACTTTATAGAGCGTTGGATAAACCTCGGTATTTGCAATCCGATTTGTCTTCGTTGGAGATGTTAGAGGCACAGGTCGTAAGGCAACTGGATGGCCTGCTCAGGCCTAAAGGTAGGAGGTTAAGTAGTAGTGGCTGCCATTTTGTTGTTAGGCAAGAAAACCCGTTTCTCCAGTTTCCTTCATTTACAGAAATTCGTTGTCCTTCCCTTCAAATTACAAAACGTTATTTTGGTTTAAAAAGTGTTATTATTATTATCAACTTATATAATTGGCTAAGTTCGTCTGTCTGTGACTCGATATAATTAGGCTATTAACATAGATCTCAATGGTAGCATTGATTCAAGGGTATTCAAATTGGATGAAATATTAGTTCATTGTGTGATTCCATGTTGTTTCCATGAAATTTTATCCTTGGGAACTAATCTAGACAACTGAAATTGTATCAAAATATACGTTCAAAACCAAATAATTTTGTTACCACTGCACCCATTTTAATGAAATTTGACATTCTTTACTCAGTTCTTTACGATGATTTTGAAACTCAAAATCATTTTTTCCGTAGAAGCTTCGTTCACAAGTTAGCGCAGTATTTATATTACAAAGGTGAGTTTGAAATGCCATTCGGCATTATGGGTCAAAAATAATAATTATTCCATTGTTACTTTTAGTAAAATTTATTTACAAGGACAAACTTTAGATACCGTTGGTATTTATTTAGCAGAGCCTGTTTTTAGTCATGGACAGTTATATGTTGCTACATCTCGAGCACATCGTGCTTGCGACGTCAAAATCAAAATTCTTCACCAGATACATCAAGGACATCTGATAGAAGGATCTCATGCTGTTTTTACAAAAAATGTAGTTTATAAGGAGATATTTACTTTATAGTTGACAATTGATAATAAAATGATTTTTCAGTTTTTTTTTTTTATGCCTGTCGTCCGACAGGCTTTGCTGCTAGTAAAAGAAATAAAAGGTTTGCAGTCGCCTGCAGTTGCTTGAGTCCTGACCTTAATTATTAAAAAAAAAGTCTAAAAGTGATAGGCTAATTCATATAATTTTTTTGTCGTTACGACCTCAGCCCGGGCCCCGGTGCTGAGGGACCAACTGACACACACCTTGTGGGGACCCTGTGTAATTGCAGTTAGTTTAATTAATATTTGTGTCCAAATAGGCTTTGGATTCCACCTAAAGAGTCAGAAGAAGTAATTATAGACAATAGACAGATTTTGAATAATTTTTGATAAAAATCTGTTTGGATTATTTTGTTAATTATTCATTAGCTTGCAAAGAAAAAAAATAGAGGAGTGTATTTTAATTTTAAAAAATCTTGTCAGCTCATATTTCTGAAGTGAATTGCAAAACCATCTCTATTTATAGATTGTACGTATACGACCTGCAACTGATGTTTTGTCGTTACTGCTATAAAAATATTTACGTTGCCTTGTTTTTCCTAAAGAACAGGAAAATGATGATATTATTGAACAGTTATTTATTCGTTTGATATCAGTTTGTTTGTTTGTTTGTTTTTTGTTTAAGTATTCGTTAAATTAGGCAATCAAAATAATTGTTAATTCGTTACAATAATGATGACTCATCAACAGTTATCTAATAGACAAGGGACGGATTAAGCCATGTGGTCGTGGTTAAGCAGAACCATACTAGGTCTACTACGCATGAAATAAACAGAAATACGGCATTTGTGGATCCGAGTTTTACAGCTGTTTCTACAACTCGTTTATTGCCATTGGGTAATTTCAGAATTTATCATCAGTATATATATGGTGATTCAAAATTCGCTGTATAAACTTTAAAGGTAGGTCAGAAATACAAAAACAGCCCGTATTCATAGTGGAACGTATGTCCGCAAACGTCACCTGAATATGCTAGAAGATACACTAAGGTTCAGAAATAAAAGACAACAAGTAAGGTAGACAACATGTTTATTAGCCTTATATTTACTATATGACAGTAAGGTGTACACTTATAGGTTCACGGAACCGTTTGATAATTGGGCATACATCTGTTGAGGAACCGTTCACGATACAATCGTACAGCGACTCCTCCGTTTCCGTTCGCTACCCCATAGGCTAGTTGCATATCTGCTCTTTCAGCGTTAGTTAAGCGATACATCCTACTTATACAAAGTCATCGTCTCGAATGACGACGGTTCACACTGCCCAACTAATGTACGGCCAAACAGCGCCCTCTAGCACATTTGGATGGCGTTTGCGGACATACGTTCCACTATGAACACGGTTTGTTTTTGTATTCCTGATCTATCTTTAAAGTTTGTACAGGGGATTTTGAATCACCTATATAGTTTACACTATGCTACATTGTTTCCTTAAATTTGCCTGAGAAGAAGTACCTTGTATTAGAACATTGTAAACAGTGACGTGTATTTCACTTCCTCGACCTACCTTCGATCTCGTTTGCATCGAATAAATTAAGCTGCATATGTTTTATGGAGCTGTTTTTTGTAGAGCTAAGGAACCAATGAAAATACTAACCTTTTGACTACAGATTTATTTTTAGTAAAAGAAGCCGATATTGTTCGGGAGAACGGGAGCTTTTCATAGGATTTTGAGTTTAACTTGTTTATTCTCGTCGATTTCTCTCTCTGAATGTAGCGCCTCAAACAACGGATTGAGCTGAAATGTAGGATGTTATCAAGGTGTTTGACCATCCTATGAAATACTATTGCTTTTATAATTACGAAGTGAAAATAATGTAACAGCATTTATTTATTTATTTATTTATTTATTTATTTATTTATTTTTGTAGGAAATCGAAACTGAACAGTTTTACAACTTCTTTTTGCCCGAGTTGAAGCGTGATGGCTACGACGGCATTTTCTCTCCTAAATCGCGGGCGAAGACCATGAGCGAGAGCGAACGGAAGTTTGTGGATGGCTGTGCCATCTTCTACCAAACGAATAAGTAAGTAATGGAAGGAATCCCTTCTTTTTTTTATTTTGTATTGTTTAATCTTTGAGTGTTTTCTTCTAAGTACTAAATTTTAGTAACTTTTTGAATTAATATTATTTTATGATTGTTTACATATATAATCTGAAAAGTAGTGCAACATGAATGTGAATATTTATTGGTTAAGAAAACATAAACTACAAATTAAGTTGGGTGGGTGGAAATTTAAACGTGGTAAAAAAAAAAAAAAAGAAAGACCGAAATTTTAATTTTATTCACGTTGATTTCTACTTTAATCGTGAAGCGAAGCAGACATAACATTTCTCTCGGTGCTACACAGGAAGTTTCGTTACATGTTGTTCACAAAAAATAAAATTCTGCCTTTTATCCCGATAGATGTTATTTGCCTGACGAATTGAATTGAAATATAAACGTAAATCATCATAGTATAGTGATTTTGAATGATAGCACTGACAAGCTTTCTTTTAATACATTTCTATTAAATCATTGTGCTCATAATTAAAAAAGTGTAGTATTAAACAAACTTAACTTTCGATTATTATTTTGGGTATCCCAGGTCTCAGATGGTTTAGACCAGTGTTTCCCAACGTTGGGTCCACGCCCCACAGGGGGGAAAATTGGATTGTTAAGGGGGGGGGGGCAATTCGAAAAATAATTGTTAAATAAAACTTTATTACCATGAAGTGTATACATATTTGTTACTTAATTAATTAATTTAATTTTTGTACAATTACGAATTTTCATAATTTAAATAAATAAGAAACAGTATAAATATAACAGTTCTTAAAATATAATATAGTTATTATTATATATAAGAAAAATAGATATATGATGTCGTATTTTATATCATCAATTCCTCTATGTTATAAACAAGAAACGAAATCTGTGCATTTGCACTGAAAATGGAAAAACGACACTGACCCCCTCAAATAGGTTCATAGAATCGTCGCTTACCATGTGACGTAGACGTGGCCAAAATTATGTATATGTTATGTAAGGGCATAAGAATTTTAGAAAGAATTAGGTAGGGCAAAGCACAAAAAAGGTGGGGAAACACTGGTTTAGACACTACTGAGTTTAATTTTGGATATTTTTTTTTTGTAAGGGAATAGTTCGGCCGTCCTAAGGTAAAAGGAAGTAACTGCAAATTTTCTGATTTTGCGTTTCCTGTATTTTCTACGTAAGGAAGTATCTACACATCTTCCAAAGCAATTTGGTAATGATCTGCTGTTAAGTATGGCCCCTATTTCGATGATCAAAAGTAGCAACTGACTCACAATATGCTGCCTTATATCTACGGTGAAAGGCAGCAAATAATCAGTTTCCAAATTGCTAGTTGCTTCCTTTTACCTTAGCACGGCCGAGTTGTTTATTATGTTTGGTTTTTTTCCTTCACTAAGCTTCGACAGTTTTTGCTTTTAATCAAAAGTGTTTCATGGAGTTGTCATTAAATCTACAAACATTTTGTTTTGTCATTTTTCGTGTAGGCTGTATTTGTCTGTATCTAGGACAGATACCGCAAATATTCTTTCTATTGTCAATGTAACCCTGCAAATGTTTGTGCAAAGCATTCATCCTTCGTTTAACGATAGATAAAATACACTTTGAATAACTGCAAAAGCAAAGCACACTGAAAAGTTTGTCAACTCATGAACATATGAATAAAAAATGCTACATTCAAACATGCGTGACAACATTACAGTATCCTATTTTTCTATTACATATTGCCATATGGGGGGAGGGTTATAAATCTGTAATTTAAATATTTACATGAAGTAGAATGCTACAATTTAAATTACAGTGTAATGCAATGGATTTCACAGTTAATAAATGATCTTGCTTTACCTTTATTGTGCCAATATAGTATTAAGGGAATTCGATATTCACAGCACAGAGAAACAGCAGATTTCTTAAAATTACTTTATATTAAAAAAACTAACTCATTTCATACAATTAATAAAATAATAAATGCTCATAAAAAGATATCAGTGTCTCATATTTTAAAATATATGGACATTTAGTCAGAGAAACTTGAAAAAGCTGTCATTGCAGAAATGAATTTTTAGACATTTTCAGTGAGTGTTACTTGCACTGAGACGAATAATAGGGTCATTATTAGTTGTATTTCAGTGAATACAAATAATAACAGGCTTATTTGAATTTGATTTATTTTTATGAAAGAATATGCTACTTGTGTAAATTATTTCAACGTCTACTAACCGATCGCAACCCTCACTTTGAGAACCAGTTAATTAGCTTAATAAATTCAATTTGAAATACATAACAAAAAACAAAATTTATTAAAACAAATTACATCTCTTTCATATCCTAACAAAAAAAAACTACGTAGTAGAATTAATAAATTCTGTAGAATTATATATAAACTTTAATTCTGCTACGTAGTTTTTTTTTTTACAGGAAATGAAACAGATGTAATTTGATTTAATAAATTTTGTTTTTGTTTTTTATGTTTTAATTGCAAATTTATTAAAATTAACGATGAGAAAAGGAAGAAAAAGTGTATCAAGGATTTTTCACTGTTCTATATATATTTTTTTTTTTAACAGTATTTATTTCACAGGCGACCTTGGAATCGGAAAACAAATGATTGATGTCATCCTATTTTTGATGAAAACAAACAATTGCGGCCATCTGTCCTATAAAATCCTATAAAGAGAAAAATATTATGATTAATTGTATTTTGATATGATGGATGAACGTTTTTCTTTCTGAAATCTATCACAGTTAACGCGTTAAGTATCGACAGAAAATGAAAAAAACCGGGAAATTTCGGAATTTTTTTTTTTTTTAGAATCATTGAGGAAAAAATTATTATTATTATTATATAAAGCCTCTTTGTATTTGTGTGTTTTTTTACCTACTTTCAACAAATCAGTCTGTCCGTTTGTTTCCCCCCTCCCTCCAATTAATTTTTAGAACTCATGGTTGAATCATCTTGAAACTTAGTATGCAAATTCGAGGGATGATTTAACTTTTGTATTTGAAATCTTTTTCAAATGACAAAAATTTCCATTACAAAAAGCAATGGAATCCAAACTTTCTGTGATCCATTGCTCAGGGTTTGATAGGATTAAAATTAATTGGATTTTGATAGTTTAAATTAAACAACGCGGAGTTAATTTTTTTCCATTAAAATTATAATATCTATTAAAATTCAGAAAGTATAAAACTTTCCACTTTTTTTGTATTTTAGTAGATGTTGTAATTTTAATATAAATATTAAAATATTTTTTTTGTCGTTTTTACGACTTTAAAAAAGAAAAAAAATACGGATTTTTTGAAAATAACATTTTAAGGAAATAGAGTTTTAACTACTTTGGAATTTGTAAGTTGTTGCTAATATGAATGTCAAGTCGAAATAGTTATTATTTTTCTTTTTTATTGCAAAATAGGAAGGTAGTTCCTCTTATGTATGTTTTTGTTCAGTTTAGCTCTAACTTATCTGTTTCCGATGGAGTTCGAGGTCTAAAATTTCAAGGTTTCATTTCGAACGATAACAAGCATTGACTTTTTTTCCCCCTGCTCTCTTTACTGCCTTTACGTTTCACACTTGAAAAAATCGCTTAAAAAAAAATGGTTTTATTCTGGATCTTCTTCCCTCCCCTTTTCTTTTATTCTTTCAAAAAAGGTATATTAACCCTAAGGTATTTTTGACCTAATTTATCAGCTGTTGGTTGACAACAATATTCACGGGATTATTACTTCATGCCTGAAATGATTCAGCTGCAGTAAAATTGTCAGTGTTTTTCTCTGCACTATCTCATGTCAGCTGTGCTATCAAAGGGCTTTGAAGGACAAACTAAAATTTGGCTTCAAATAATTTTGTAGATCATTTAAACAGATAGATAAAACTAAACTAAAAAATATAGTTTTATATTAACTTGGCTAGTGAATTTTAAAAAGATATTAATCGAAATTGTCGGCTTTAGCATTAAACAAATAATAATTTAAAGTTGGCAGGTACCGGTATTCGTAATTTGATTTCGAAAAAGTGTTAATGTCGCGTTTCGCTATGGACAGAATTATGAAATATATCGTCTCCTAAATTGATTTTTGTAGTAAGCGTCAAAAATAATGCCAGAGGTTATCACCAGAGTTTTTATTAATGGTGAATTGATTCTATTATCAGAATTTGGTTAATTCAGTCACAGACCTTAATTGTAAATATCCTTAAATTTTTTTGGACTTTCAAAATGGTATTTTTAGATAAATCATATGACTTAGTTATTGTTTGTCTTTTTATTTGAAATCAGCTTAGGAATTAACATCCTCAAATAAGAAAATATATATAATACTATGTATAAAAGAAATGTATCCCCACCCGGCATTCATTCATGTAATTGATTTGTATAAATATTTGTAAAATAATTTAAATGAAAAGTGATACCGAATTGATTGAAAACGTTTGTCCTTATTACAGACATCAACTTAACCTAGAACTGATTTAAATAATCTAGCATTTCCTGTTGATATACAAAAAGAATATTTCGACAGCTACTTAATTTGCTTGTAAGTAAAATGCAGGATAGAATGATCGCAGGTCCCCAATCATAACCGGCGATGATGTCGAAAAAAAATTACAGAACTATGATTGTAAGAAAGAGATAGTGAGATTGAAAAGCAGCAGCTACGCTTCTTTGATATTGAAATCATTCCATCCTGAAGAGGCTGCGCCATTCCCCGTATAAATGATTTCGAGCGGATAGGTCGATTCTGCAATTTCACCCGGACGTAAATGCGTTGATATATGTTATTGGCTCTCTCTAATAGTAATACTCCTTTAACATTAACTACTTATTATCGTTTCTTGATAAGATTTCAGAAAACAAAAAGAGAAAACGTTTCGTGATTTCAGTTTGATTTGATACGTAGTGCAAATGTCAGTAATTACAGCTCTGAGCATTCTAAGAAACAAATAATAACACCTGTTTATGCGCATTGTATCTATGATTGAGAATATCAGTGATAGATAATTAATTAGTAGTGTCAGGAGGAAGAAAATAATACGACTTTTAAATTTATGTCAGCAGCAATCCGTATATTCATTACTAAATTCCTTTTGTTTAAACAGTAAAAAAAAAATACGCTTAAACTCCAAGAAAAACATGTCAAGAAAATCACTATTCGCTTTTTTTTTTTTTTTTGAATTATTCTAAAAGAAAAAGAAAAGCCATAGTTCTGAAACGAGAGCTATTTTATTTGCTTTTTATTTAATAGTCCAGTTTAGAGGAGAAAATTGCCCCTTTTTCTAGCAATCTATCTTAGTTTTTTGGCATTCATAGTCTTCCTTCCTCCCATTGCTTTTTCTCTCTGTCAAACAGGTTTTTTCAGTGTTTATCAGTGAATGACTGCTCCCCATGAGAGGCCATAGGCAAGTTCATTCTTGGCAAATGTCAGAGGCACACTTTGATGAATATTCAGTACTACCCCGCTGATTAGAATATTTATTTATTTATAAACAAGCCAGCTTGTGATGCACAGGAAAGGTATTTAATTATGCACAGATCTTTCTTTGTTATTTGTTTTCTGTACATAAATTAGCAAAGTTGGAGGACACTTGAAAGTTGTTGGGTTTTTTTTTTTGTCTCCTAACGAGGACATCGAATTGAAATCAGATAAGAGGAAAATGAAGAACAGATATTCTATTTGTAGCCAGGCCAATTAAAAATTCATAACAATCTTTTCACCGTAAATGACCTTAGCCCGAATTT
>JAFIDM010000003.1:58911935-58956809 GCA_023159025.1 Thereuonema tuberculata
AAAATTCATAACAATCTTTTCACCGTAAATGACCTTAGCCCGAATTTCTCGGGATCCTAGGCATTTTCTTGAAGCATGAGGCATAATATTATTAAAAGGATATTCGACATCTTTTTTTTTTTTCTGTTATTTTATTCGATTTGTGATTTCTATTTTTCAGTAGCAGTAATATTTGTTTCTTGTTTTAGTGAAAATAATGCATTTTGTTGGTATTCGTATGTTTTCCTATTTGGCTATGTTTTGCTGTTGTGAGTGACATTTGTCAGGCAATGGAGTGGCCATTCTTCAAAACAGCGGGAACAACAACAAAAAAAAAAGAAAGTTAATCAAAGCTTATTTGTGTGTAGATAACAAAAATTTAAATAAAAAGCTCAGTGAGGTTTGTCCTACCTGGCCGGTAAAATGAAACTTATTTAGAATGCTATACAAGAACTCTTCAGACAAGAGATGAAATCTTGCTTTTAAAAACACAAATAGCGTGGCCGTAGTTCAAGAGAATTGTTTCTATAATTTCATATGATGGCTGATTTCTACATCATTGTTCATAATAGTTCTGTAGTAATAATAGTTCATATAGTTAATCCGCTTCTGTGATTATTTATTTTAATTTATTCATTCAGTTATTTATCTATTTATTTTAAGTATAATAATTGTTTAAAATGAGTTTTTAAAAATAATCGTGCAATTCCTTGCATACATAATAAAATAGTTTGATATTTTATTCAGAAGACGATGTAAATCCATCTATATTATCTTTTGATTAATTTATCTTGAATATTTTATTAAAATTGCATTTTTAGAAACGGAGATGTTGAAAGTCCCTGTAATAAGGCAATTCTTATAAAAGGCTTATCCCATTCCGACCAATCAGCTGCATAGGCAGATTTCTCTTTAAAATGTCTTATACTCTGCAAGACTATAAAGTGATCACTGACTGTTTGAATGAAGTATTTAATTAGATTTCATCGGGAATTCGTAATGAACCTCTTGTAGAACTGTCATTCTGTACGGCTATTCTAGTAATTATCAGTTGTTGTGGATCAAAGAAGTAAAATTGACTGTTTTAAATAATTTGTAGAAACGCGAAGATTCATCAATCTAGAAAACAGTTCTTCGACTGGAAGTCTCTGAGAGTTTTCGCATTGGTCAGATTTTTCTCATGATCTCATTAGTTTAAAATCTTAAGTAAACGTAGCAGTGATGTGCTTATATTGGCAGTTGTGGCTTTGGCCGTTCGGTATTTTCTGCCTCTTATTGGGTCAAGGTAGAAAACGATTCCCGAGAGGCGGAGGTGAGAACGCTGTGGGCGGCCAGAGGCACACCATCAAAACATTCAAGGAAATTGAGGATTTCAATGCCAACCATTGCATTCGTAGAGTTCAGTCTACAGTGGACTGACTGGGATGAATGAAAAGCAGCCGAGTCTTTTGTCTGGGGTAGTTATTCAAGTAATTGGCTTTTTGAAATTGGATGCATTGTTGTCAGACGACATTGTGTTGTACAAGAACTGGAAGGCGAAGCTAGAATCGCATAACAGCTTCGTTAACAGTACCTATTTAATTTATTTGAATTTCAACTTATTTGAATACTAAGACACGAAAATTTTAGCTGATATATCAACTTTAGAATACTCTTTTAAAAGCATTAACATATAGTGTGCAGTTTGCTTGAATTCCTGATTCGTAAACGATGTCTATACACGGAAAGGCCAAACTTGTCATTAAACTTCGCATCTTCCTGATATAATAGTTGTTCTGTACTGCTCATTTACGGTTAGAAGAACAAATTTTGTTTTTGTTTTTTTTATCCCAAGGTTCTTATCACTGTGTTTTTTTGTTTTACCAGATTTACTTGGAATTAATAGCATACATCTACGGAAAAATTTCAGCTATCTAAAACAAATAGTTCTACTTGATGTTTTAATTTTGTAAGATTTTTTTGACAGAGTCGTTCTTGCTATCGTGATCAGCTTCCTAGAATAAACAGTAATTTCTTCAATGAAAAATTAAATTTTAAGTCTTTGTTTTAACTTTTTTTTTCTTCGAAAACGAATGTTAAGATGTAGAAATGTTAGATCCAGATCTGTAGGACCTTTTGAGATCTATACTTATCCCCTTTGTTGTAAATAGGTTTGAATTTGAATTGAATTATTGTAAAGATATTTGAGATTACACTTTTTTTTTTTCCTCTACAGTTAAATCACTATGATTTTATAATTGGAGAAATTTCCGTTTCCATTCTTGTTCCGAATGAATTTCCATTGTCAGAGTAATCATATTCTTGATTTCAGTAAATAAAATATAATATTTTATCTTTTTTGTTTCGCATTTCTGGAAAGCTCTGCAATCATGGATTTGGTGTTTTCAGGGAAAAGCTGCACGTCGACCAGATGATTTTTTTATTGCGCATTCATATAGTTTCATTGGAGAATAGGTAGTTACAAAGCGTATTAGTGATGTAAATAGATAAAGGGAATCGATCTACACAAAAGAAAACATGATTTTTTTTTCTGCCCGCTTCTCCTTCGAAACCATAATGCTGGGCGAACACGTACCAATATGCGGCAATATTGGTGGACAATATTGGTCATTTTTATTGGTACCAACCGTTTCCAGCAATAAAAATGAACAATATTGCCCATTGGCGATTGTCGGAAAAAAAGGAACAATTTTAGTTGGCGAGAAATATTGCTGGTGAGCGAGCGAATCACATGAACGGATGAAATCACGTGACAATGGTGACGTAGAAGGAAGGCCGGACTTTGAAAATCGGAAAATCACTCACTCACGCCGGCCATGTTGTTTGAGAAACAAGGCTTAAAATCAGCAAAATGGGTCGGCCCAAAACAGATAATTCAAACAACAACATTTTGTCAATTGATAATGAAAGAATCTTAATTGATTTCTACAGAGGGACGGCGTTTAGTACTATAGCAATTCTGTACGGAAACACGCTCTCTCTAGCTCTCCCTAGTGAGCAACGCCGTAACCAGGCCAATACTTGTAAAGGAAAACCTGTGTGTTCGCGGACATTACCAACTGCCAATATCAATAATGACCAATATTGCCGCATATTGGTACGTGTACGCCCAGCATAAGACACAAATACAAATAAGATGGCAGATGATTAGGTATAGTATTGAGGAAGGTAACAATTGAGGTTTCATCAACGTGGGTCAACCGGACGTGCCGAGACATCCCGTGTCGCGCTCGCTGGTTGTGAGAAAGCGGTTGCGGGTGGTGAGAAAATGATCTCAGAACTTTTACCCGGTTGCTAGTGACTGTTAAAAGGATTTATGGGAATATTATAGATGTTTCGTTAAAAATAAATAAGGAAGCAATTTTGTCAAGTATTTACAGAAATGGTTACAAAAATACATATAAGTATCGGATTGATGGATCCGATAACGTAGAGCTTTGTTCTGCAACTTTTTTTTGGGGGGAGGGGGGAAATGAAGCACTTTGCAAAGTAACTTTGATGAGCTTTAAATTACGATTCGGCCTTTGTTTATCAAGATTTGTTTTTTAACAATCCATCTTCATTTGTTATATCTTTAACCTTTTTTTACTCTCCTGCTGAAATGTGGCTGGTTAATTTGGATGTCAGAATAGACGGTTTGCAGCTGGCCTTCCTACATGTAGCGAACCTATTTCATTCACCTTGTTCAACCCCTGGCGCTCAGGGACGCTGCCTCCCATCGTTGGGAGTCTCCGCTCACGGCCACTCAGCTGCTACTTCGATTTATGGGCGATCAGTATCTCTCTCCTTTCTCCACATCTTTTGCCATCTCTTTCAGGGTCGAAACACGCCAACAACTATCACGACTTCTTTCATTCTTCGTTGTTGTTTTGTGTGTGTGTTCGCTTTTTTTTTTATCTCCACTCCCTTTCGAGAAATGGTCTGTCATTGATCCAGAATACAATTGACAGGGCTTGGTGATTGGTTTATTTATTTATTTATTTTTTAAATTTAAAATTCAATATTGTCGAAGTAAGCAAAAGATATATTAGTAGTACTGTAACCTTTCAAATAGAGAAAAAAGTGCCAAGGCAAATCCTTAGAATTCTCAGATTTACTTTCTCTTTCTTTTTTTTTTTTTCTTTTTTCTTTCCCCTGTCCTTTTATCGGTTTTACTCGTAACCTAATATTCCCGACATGTATTCTGTAAATGCCAGTGTTCAATGTTCTTTGTCGTTGTCACGTTCTTGACGAATTTTTCCTTCTCCCTATTTTTGGGTTGCTTCTTGACCTACAAATTGTTTAACAATTTTTAGACAAGATTCACCAGCAGAAAATATCAGTTGCTGTTATTTCCGAAATAACCAACAATTTAGGAAGATCAATAATCACCCTTTAATAACATGCAAAGGATCTCTTGTTATGTAGAATGAATTTCTAATAGTTCTTCGATTCCTGAAAGAAAGAAAAAGAAAAAAAAATTAGCAAAGCCATAATGAACTCTTAAGCAATGTCGAAACGTGTTAAAATCTCTTAGTAAATTTGGAACCAACTTTTTAAAAACTTTTCAACGCAACTTGAAACCAATAGACAACAAGAAAGAGGACTCGCTTACAAACATTTGTGGATTTCAAATAAATGTCAGACGTTATTATTAATTAGTAGTAAATAGTTCACATTTGAATGCTCTTTAACTAACTCGAGAAATTTTACTACTTTTAGGCTTCTGATACGAGCTATCAGATGCCTTATATCCCCGGTTTGTCTGTTCGTCTGTGGACAGGTATCAGCGCAGGAACCACGAGGGCTAGAGACTTGGTCAGGGTGTCGTTGGAAAGGTCTCGCCGAGAGCAGCTCAAAGCCGCAGAGCTTGTGTCTCTACCTGGTCGGGATCCTGAGATACGTAGGGGGTGTCAACATAGCAATACGCTAACAATGGATATCAACGACAGCAATGCTATAACCTATCAACAATACTAAAAATATACCATTATTAGTATTGAGATAAACTCAAAAGTTAGTTTTGGAAAAGCGAAACGATATGGTTTCGCGAAATATCGCTGGAATATAGAAGGAAGAAGGTTAAAATGGTGTAGTATTATATGTATTTTTATACATGTCTATTAGTATTTCCCGTAATGCATTTGTCAGAAAAGTGCCAAACGTTGGATAGCGTTTATTTTAAGATGCTTAAAACGTAATATAGCCTACTGTATATAAGGTTTCTCTCTCTCTCTCTCTTTTTTAATAAAAAATTAAAATAATATTTTTTGATACTGGTTAAACTGAAAGAAAAAGAAAATCCACGCACAAGAAGGAAGGAAAAAAAAATCTGATTGTTAGTTACCTTTCAGTAATCTTTTTAAGAAAAATCATTTTATTACTATAAAAACTAACACATGATTAATAGTAATCTTTAATTATTTTAACCACTTTTTTTTTTAATAATTACTTTGAAGTTCACTGTGTAATTGTCATCGATATGGTTGAGGCCAACTTTCAAATGTTCTTTTCTGAGTTTCTTATTGCTTTGTCTGATATGGTCGACTTCTATGTAACCACTGTACAAGGTCACTTGGAATTAATCATTTTCACGTGTGCTTCGAAGCCTTAAAACAGGAAGAGAGCACTTAGTTCACAGTTTTATAAAATCCAATAAATAAACGGTGTTAGCTTTATTGTAAACTGTCACTGCCTATCGTTCCATTCGCTGTTGCTTTTGTTTATCTTGAGGTGGGTTTTTTTTTCCCCAATGACCTTCATTCTGTGGCGTGTTTTTTGTTTTGTTTTAAATCCCTGTCATCACAGCTATTCCGTAGACGGAACGTTATTAGCAACGCGATTCCTTTTTTTTTTTTTCTCAAAGAGTTTTATTACTTTTTATATTGTTGTACGTCACGGCCTAATGCAGCTGCCTTTTAGCATTTCTCATCTACGTCATCTTTTTAATATTTTGGATAAGACTCAACGGTTTCCCAATAACGATAGCATTTGTCATTTCGTTATTTCTTTTTATTATTAATTATTCAGTTATCTTCTTATTTTCCCTGCAACTAATTATTATTCGAGGCTGTTTTTTTTTTCTTTAACATCGATGGACCTGAAAGACAACCACCACCAAGTCCATGGTCTAATGCGTAATTTTTTTTTTATGATTCACAGGTTCAGGTTACCTAAGACAGGTTCTCAATAAGCTTTCATTTTCCCTTTTTTTTTCCCATTTTTACATAACGTTAGTTAATTGTTAAGCATAAAATTAATGGTTACTTATTGTTACAAAAATAAATATACATACGGAGATCACAAAAATAAAATAAATAAAGTCCTGGAAGGTTTTCGGTCACTGCAATAAGTTTTTTCTTCGTTCTTTCGTGCATTACGGAAAGATTGAAGGCCAATTTTTCATTAAAATAAATGTAAAGTTTTATAGTATTGCATCAAACATTTTTAATTTTTAACAAGTTAGTGGACATTACCACACTAAGCATTAATAATAAAAACATATAAAAATTAAACACATGTTTCGATGAGCCCAAAAAAACGACTCCCGTCATCAGAAAAGTCATTTTTCTATGTTTTTATTATTAATGCGTAGTGAGGTAATGGTCCACTACCTTGTTATTATTACAATCGCACATTAAATATGTTTATTCCAATTTTAATTTTTATTAAAAGCTAATAGAATTCTTGCCCAACAAGTAATACAGCAATAAAAAAATAATAAAATTTCTTTTGAATGGGGTATTTATTGTTTAATTAAACTGTTATTACAATTTCTCAATTTTTTTCTCCTCCTCCTCCCCAAAGTCAATCAAATGTAATGCTCGCTGTGCAGTTTCCCACTTGCTGTCTGTGTTGAGATTATATTAGTTTGCTATTTACATTTTGAACTTTTACTTGCACTTTAGTATTACTTTTCATTTACACTAACATCTTATTGTTGAATCATTTTCAAATTTCACTATCCTTTTTTTCTACGAAGGCTATCTGTAAATTTATCATACATTATCATATAAATTCTGATTACTTTTGTAAATATCTTTTTTTTTTAAATATATTATATATTTAAGGTCTCTTTTACGAAAAGTAGATGTGAAGAGATTCACATGGAGGTTATGAAAGGATACAGTATCAATAATAATTCTTTGTTTATGTCGATTATAATATATAAATTTAATGTAGTCCAGGGTTTTTTTTTTCCATATCTTGACAACCTGTAGGTGTTTCCAGAATTTCGTCTGTTCCTCAATAGGCTGTAAATCCATTGCATCTGGAAAGAAAGAAAAACCAAGACTTAATGATCTGTGCAGCTGAGCTTTTTCCTCACTGTGTTATTTACGCGTGGGTGGAAGAATAATAATAAAAAACATTTTAAGGATCCGTCGGTGTGGTCAATTCGTTCGAGGAGGTCATTAGTTTTTGAAGTCGTTCCGTAAATGAAAAGAAACCTTAACTACTTACTCACTTTCCTATTCTAGCCACTTAATGAGCTCAGTAGTGCATTTAGCTGCTTGCTGGGCTCCACAAATCAAGAGGTCCACCACCCTTTCCAACCAAGTAAAACGGGGTTAGTAGGCTGCCCCGCCTCTTTGTATTTACGATTATCTTTCTTTTTTTTTTTTCGATTTTTTTTTCCCCTTTGGGAAAAATGTTCCTTTTTTTTTATCCCATCCTCCCCCTCGGTTCTTCCCGATTTATTCACTGTGAATATTTTAAGATCATTTTTTTTTTATTATTATTAATCTCGCTACCGAAAGGGGAATTTCATTTCAGTGATGTTGATGACTTGCAAGAATCGAACATTTCCTTTTTATCTCGGCTGTTCTAGTAATAACGAACACGGAACCAAACTCTTACTTATTTAGTTAAGTTTCCTCTCTCTATTTTTTTGGAGGATATTAATTCCTTTTCTGTTTTAAAACAAGGATGAATTAATCTAACTTCTGTATATTTTTAAAATGAGAATGCAAATTTTGTTTTGATTTTTTTATACTGTACTCGAGTTTGTTCACAAAGGAAAAGGTAGCGCGGTCTTGAGTCCTTTTGAATTTCGACTACTATTAGAAGCGTCGGGACGATGTTTATCAGTGAAGGAAAGAAAGGAAATTAGGAAATTGCAAAAATGAGTGAGATAATGACTGAAATTCTCTTACGATTTGTATGAAATGTATTTTGTGTAAAATTATTAAGCATTGAGGAGATAGCTTACTTACGATTTCTGATTGTCTGGTTTTTAAATTTGAGATTGTTTTCACGATATTTATTAAGGAATTAATAAGTATTTCAGAGTTAAATAAAGTTTTCTATTGCTGATGTAAACTTCAGAAATACTTGAAAAATGGAAAAACGATGGAAATGGATATTCGTTTGCTTTCACGCCTTGAGCCATCATCGACGGGAATCTGGGACAGCTGTTTCGTCCTTATTAGGACTCATCAGCCAGATTTACCCTTGATGATCAAGCTCAGAAGACATGATAGCCGGACGAAACAGCTGTCCCAGATTCCCGTCGATGATGACTCAAGACGTGAAAGCAAACGAACATGTATTTCCATCGTTTTTCCGTTACATTTAATGCACGTTAAACTTTCTTACATCAGAACTACTTATTGAAGATGTCTTGTACGGATTTGAACAGCGAGCGTTTGCATTTTCTAAGGATGACCATTTCAGTGTGGTCCGGAAGTGAACATCGATAATGTAGAACTAACCAATAGATGGGTTTGAAGTAAATGGGTTTATTAACCTTTGTGATTCAGCCTTTAGGAAATTGCAGACGTTATGTGTTTACTCATGAAAAAGAAATCAACTTTATTAATGTTTCAGTCTTAGCCGATTATATTCTGTCAATATTTCCTTTAGAACAAAGAAAACATATGTTTGAATTTAAAATTAATTAATTAAATTTCAGAATTGGGAATGGAGTGCATGAAATAAATATTAATCTTTCTTCTTAAATTGGCATTACAATAAAGTGTAGGAGTTTGTTTCTCCTAATTAAAATATAGTCTGGAGGACATGATGCAAATCAGTTTTGTGTGTGTGTGCTGTTTTTTGTGAGATTCCAGTGAATAAGATTACTTGGAAGTTATGAAGTGGCCCTAGAAGCAATAAATGTAATTGCAATTAAGAAAAGAATTGTTTCTTAGACAAAAAAGAAATTATATCAATTTTTCCCTGCAGAAATATCACCAAATCAAATGATTTTTTAAATAATGTTAACTAATAGAAACTAATTTATCATTGTTATTAAGTTAATACTTTTTTCCTGGAAAACTAATTTTTTTTTTTTTCAAAAAAAATAAATATAGTGGTTGACATTGTTTTTTTTTTATTTTGCTTTACTTGTTATTAAAAGTCACTGTCGGTAATGTGCTTAACCTGAGCCAGTTTCAGTTGTATATTAGTCTGTCAAGTAATTTTGTAATATTTTTCATCATATAATTGAATATATTATATTATATAATTAAAGTTCGTTAAGTCATTGTAATTTCGACACTTTTAATCTTGAAGAAGTTGTAGTAATTCATTTTTTTAATATCTCTTTGATGTAGTCTTTTATTTATAATTAGGACAACATTCATGGGAAGAGGGGGAGGGGCTACATCACTAAGGAGAATAATAATAATCTTTCTACTATTTTGTACTTCGAAATTTTGAAAGAAGGGGGTGGGGGGAGAAGCAGAGAATTTTTATTTTTAGTCTACTTCCGATAAGAAAGTGAGATTCATTAAATCATTAAAATCCGTTAAATGTAGTAGATTTCACCTTTTCTGTTTTCCACTTATAATTTTCTTTCTTTCTTTTTCCCTCCATTAAGAATTTCTGATTTTCTGGCTGTGATCAGTGCTGCGCGATATCGTACGATGACGATCCGACTTCTAAATATACCAGAATAACTCATTATTGCTATTAGATTTAGTCTTGAAATAAGAAGTAATTGTTTTGTAAAAGGAATATGATTTCATTCTATTTTTTCCCTCTACGAACTCTGTCTACATCGATTCTGTAGATGGGGGACCTTGTTGAAGTAAATTCCGTATAGTTTACGTATCTTTTTTTTTTAATCAGATATTTCAATGGCTGTAATCTTGCCGCGTACTCTTTTCTGAAACCCGGCAATTTTTCTCTTCGTCTGAACATGGTTACGTGGTGGCATTGGTTTTTGCCTCATCCTTGACATCTTCACCACAAATTCACCACTGCTTCATCACGACACGGTTTCTTTTCATTGATGTCAGTATGAAATAATGCTAATCATCACCCTTAGCAGATATTGCCATTACTCATGGCGTCATTTCTTCTCTGCTGGAGGCTTACTAAGACGAGCAGATGAACTACAAACAATCCTGTTTCAACCTTAAACAGCATTGCACTGTGTTTAGAGGGAGAAAAAAAATTATACCAAAACATAAATTATACCATGATGCTACGTCACGTACGCAAATGACAAATACTTCATAAGTAATTGGACTTACTCCAATAATAACAATAATTTTCTTATCTAACAAACGTTTGTTTTATAGCGCTTCGTTTGATTTTAATTTTATCTCGTAATTTTCTGGAAAAGTTACCGTAGTCATTTTTTTTGTTTTCTGTTTTTAAACTTAATTTTTTTTTTCGATGAGCATGCAAAGTTAACAAATTTCCTCTCAATTAAAATATGGTTTGGAAGACATGATGCAAATTAAAATCAAAAATTTTAATAGCGTTTTATGTAATTCTTTTTTAAAGCATGTTTGCAAGTGTTGTTGCTGTGAAAGAATTCTTAGTTTCATTATGTCCGTTAGTTTGCTCACAACTCAACTGAATTTTGATTTAGATAATCATTTGAAAAAAGCCATTTACAAGATCCACATTTCATAAAAATCAGTCATTTTTTTTCGAAAATTTCTAACGACGGCATCTTTAAATTTTAATAAAAACTTTGAAAATTGGACAAATTTCTTAAATTTATTAAACAGAAATAAAATAAAACAGTTTTTTGTTAAAAAAAAATGTTTAAATTTCTTAGACATATTTTTGGACAGAAGTCTATTTCTAATATATAATTGCAGTATCTGTAAATGTTATATTATCTGGTGATTCATTAAAACTAAGGTGCTGACGATTTCATTAATGCTGGAGAACTAACGATTGCGATAGACCGTAGCTTGTGTCTAATTTGGCTGGATGTTGCTGCTCTATTGCAGATATGTCTCAGCTCTTACGTCTTGTATACATTTTCTAACTTGTTAAATTGACCCTTGTATTTGTGAAACCTGTTTAATTGCAAGATGAAATTGTCCAACTAAATTTTGCCCCTTTTTTGATTTTTATAGCGAATAAGACTTGATTGGAAATTGAAGAATTAGAATAGATGCGAACAAGTGAAGGGAAAGTCTCGATTTAAGACAAGCTATTATTACATTGCAAAAAAAAAAAAAAAGGTGTAATATAAGACCTGACTGATTTCACGGTAACATTGATCGCCAGGCAAAAGACATTGAAAAGAAGCTCAAAAGCTGTTGAGCTGGTTTTGCGATCAAGTTTTGTGTGCATTGTACATTTGGATAGATTTTGAACGAGGGCACCGTGACCAGTGCAAATGTCGTGTACGTTTTCATTTTCTGTTCACATATAGCCCGAACCTGTCAGATGTTAATAAACTACGAGACATTGTTCTTTCCTTTTTCTAAGTGGAAACTGATGGAGGCACGAAAACAAACACCAAGAAAGAGGGCGAAGATCAAAGGAAGTGAGATCCAGAAAATCTGTCTTAGTACATTCTTTCTTGGCATTTCGTTTCCATAGCAACTGGGTAGAGAGGAAGTTGAAGTTGTTTCATCAAAATTATCTTACTGATGACATTTCTTTTAAAAACTTCACACCTAGGGTTGTTTCGTTTTGGGCACCCGTAATTCATAGAACGTCCTGCTATTTTTTTCTTTTCGGCAGTATCTGTCATAAAATGTTCACTGCATTTATTTTCTGAGTTGTTTACGTTTTACAAAACAGAACGATGATTCATTCATGCAACATTATCATAACATATAAACATATTGCATTTCATAACTGTTTGAGTTCATTTTATGACTCTGTTTTGACTGGTAAAAGTTATGTGAAGCATTTTTATTTTTGATGTTGCCTTTTGTTGTTTTCATTTCGCAGCTAAATTTCGTGAAGCCTTCTATGATGTTTTTTTTAGAAATTTCAGAAGTTTTATTTTTATTGTTATTATTATTATTATCATCATCATCATCATCATTCAGTTTCCTGAGGAAACTTAAAACTCATAAAATCAATACATTTTTATTACGTACTGTTATTGTATTTAAACTCCTGTGTGTGTGTGTTTTGACTACTTGGTTGCAGACAAGAGACAAATTTACTTTTCTTTTTGAAAACTTCTCCATTTGGATCATTGTAGAGAAATTGGAGGTGACAAAAATTGCCGCAGAAAAGTAACTCACTGGCGGCAGACAATGAAATTTTGTCGACGTCTATAAGTTTTTAAGTTTTCTTATGCTTCGATTGATTGAAATTATACGTATTTACATGATTTTAAAGTAGTATTTGTGGACTTCAGTTTTCGCAAATTTGAAGTTAGTTTGCATTCGGCACATATTACAATTTAAAATACAGATGGTTTTTTCCTTTGTATGAGTCTCACAACTTCAGAAAAAAAAGAAGGAAAAATAAAAGCAATGTTGAGGAAAGTAGGCTTTTACTTCTAGTTAGTTATTCGGAAAGCGAAAGTTAACTAGAATGAGCCATAAGACATTAACCCACTTTAGAACTTCAGATGTTTTTCTTTTCGCAAGTAGTTCTCCGATGTCATTGCATTTCCTCATTCAACGAAAATGAAATAAATAATAATAAGAAAAAACTGTCTATATATATTCCGTCCTCTCACCTTTCTGCGAAACGTCCAAGGTGAAAAGAGTGACTGCCAATAGTAGACTCTCGCCGGGAGGTTGCCGGGTTCATCGCGAGAGTCGACACCAATCGTGATTCGGAATCTTATGGTGTAAGCGTTTCCTTGGCTCACTTTCACACACGTTCCTACAATTCTAAATGAAGAAGGAACGTGCGTATAAAATATTCAGTGTAATTGAAGAATCTGTGGACGGGCCTCGGATGGTGACGGTAATTCTGAAGCCATTTCCTTCCAAAAGCATGAGTTGGAAAAGCAGCTGCAGTATAATTTCAGATATAAAAAGAAGGCGAAGAAATTGAGACTTTTAAAGTCAGAGTTTGGTTGTTTTTTTAATGGCGAATTCATTATGAATGAAAATGCTCTTTTAGTTTTCGCAAACATTATTTACCTTTACATTGCTTTGTATTGTTATGTCTTTTGCTTTCTACAATTCGCATGTCTTGAATTTCCCCAGAAAACATTCGAAGAGAAGTTACTCTCTTCACAACAGAAGTGAAATTAATATAAGTAAATAAATACTTTCGTCGTTTTATCATCGAACAGAACTAAGAGGACGAAGTTTTCCATTTGCTAAAAGCTACATTAAACCTACCTAATTAAAGCAAGCGCGTATTTAAAAAAATTCTGCTGCCTTGTTGGGCCTTTTAAGAAAGTTCAGTCAGGGCTAATTGTTTCACTTCCATGGAAACAACCTTCGTCATCTTCACAAGTTTCTCGACTGGGATCCTTATGGAGACAAACTCAAAATTTATAAAATATTTCGTACCCACCAATATTCATGCTAAGATTCAAGAAGATTCATTCACCGCATTAGTAGTTAATATGTGGAAAACATACAGATTCGATGAAGCAAACTTTCCTTATGAAAGTAGGTTAAGAATCCAGGGAATATATTATTGTGAGGTCTTAACCAAAACATTTGATTCATTTGATTTTGGTGATGATTCAGATAATGAAGAAATTAACATGATTCGGATAATGAAGAAATTAACTTGGGAAAGAAAAAATGTCATGAGGTGTTTAAATAGATTTTTTAGTTCCATAGATTAAACGGCATAGCAGTGTCTGTTCAAGGGAGGGCCATGAGATCAGAGCTTTAAAAAAACGCCGAGTGACTGGTACGGAGTGGTATTAGAACTAGAAGTTATTCAAACCCGCGTATATCAGGCAACACGAAAAACCAAATTACCACAAGGCAAGCTTTTAAGCCCGAAATATCTCTGTAACGTTTTGGAAGCTTAAATATGTTTATTTCTTATTGCGCAATTAAAATAAGTTTCTTTGATTTTTTTTTTTTTTTTTTTTTCCTAAAATAAGAAGGAAAAAAAAAAAAATAGATCGAAATGTTCATTTAATTCTTCACTGACGAATCGCTTGACTCGTGTTCCGTGTTTTGCTACTGACATCAGCCATTGTAATTTTGTCTTAAGGATACATGTGAACCCAGCCACCTTCCCGGCCCTTTTCCTGTTGGTTTTCCACCCCTCATGACGTCAGATTTCGGGACCGTGAAGTCACTTCGTAATCACTTCACCGGCACAGAGTAGAACGTATAATTAACCCTCGCAAAAGCGAAAAGAGAGGTGGAAAGGGGATGCGATTATAAGGGGAAGGGATGAAATAGAAAGGACCTCCGCCTCACATCATCTCCGTTGAACCATTTTCATTGTACAATGATGATCAAGGGCGAACAGACGGAACTGTCAGGGTTTTTTTTTTTTTTCCTAATGGTCTACTCTCAAAGCCCGAAACCTGTTCTTTGTATTAAATAAACGTTGATCCTTTTTTTTTTTTTATCTTTATTCTCCCTTCTCTTCATCATTTCATTTTTTTTTACCCTCTTTTTTTTTTTCTTTTCAAGGTTCTTCCTTTCCCTCCTCTGGCATTATTACATCATTTTAAGAGCTTTCGGACTACAATAGTCGACCAAAATACCACCTATAAAGTCGGAATTCATTGTTCACTGCACACCGCTAGGGTGTGTTGATATTTTTTTCCCTCTATTCCTTTTATCTGCCTTAGGTACTTAAGTTCCCGTATATTCTACAGGTTGCCAAAGCTTTTTATCTGTTCTTAAGTCGAGGTTTCTCCATCATCATCATTTCATTCTCTCTCTCTGTCGTATTATTACTTGCAATAAGATAATAATTCTCGTTTTGAAAGCAACAGCTATACCAAGAACATTAAACATCTGAATTGAAACCAGGATCTTGAACCATTCAACTATTGACTAATTGAACTTGAACGGTTTTTTTTTTTTTTTTTTTCAAAGTAAAGACGCTTATAATGTACGATCACCTGTTCTGTTGGGTTTTGTCTGTTTCCTCCCATAAGAATTTTTGGTCCAGTGAATGAATCTCTTCAATTGACTTTTAGAATCAACATTTAGCCCATAAAATAAAAAATCTCATTTCACCCGGTATTAGAGTCAGTCCGGTTAAAGCACAAAAATCAGTAAATTGTTTAAAAAATCGCTGAAACTAAATAATAACCATAATTTCAGTGATATCTCTCACAAAAGATTAAATTACATAGCCTTCAAATGGATTTGTGATTTATTAAAAAGGCGGCAAGAGCCTCCTACGACAGAGTTATAGTGTAAGCAGTAAGCAGCTATTGTAGCTAATCTGTAGCAGCTGCTGTTTCGAATATTAAATGAAAACGATGAAGTTCCCAAGAAAATGAATGTTAGAATCTCGTTCCTTGAATTTCTTTGTTATTCTTTGGACATTTTATGAGAGTAGTTTTTAATTATTTTCAAATTCTTTCTAAAATTCCATCCGTATCTGTGCTTATTATCCAAAGTACAGCAAAGTCCACATCGATGCAATAATCATAGTCAGCTAGAAACGTATTCCTCCCAAGAAATGTACACAAGGATTACAGTAAAGATTACATCGTTTTTATATCTTACAATGTGTTGGGGTTTTCTAACATCCTAAGTTAGAAAATGTGGAATTTTCTGTACAAGTGAATTACTGTATAATTACTGTTGTTTTTTGGTGGGGGCGGAGTCGAAAAAAAAAGTTGTCCCTGAAATTACAGTTTAAGATCTATGGAAATGTAGTTGATAGAATTCTCGATTTTATTTTATGATCCTGAAATACATTTATTTACAGTTGTTAGAAATACACTCGAGAGCTTCTCTAATCGGATGAGGGAAAAAAAAAGACGCAATAAATTGGAATAATTGTCGTGGAAGAATAAAAGAATGACCTTCCCATCTACATCCAATTGTGTAGGATTACAAAAATGATAGAAAATAAGGAAAATGAGAGGGAAAATAAGTATTTATTTCAGTTATCACAATGTCGTTGAATGTACAATAAAAAAAAATGTATTAATTAAACATTTTTTTTTTTTTCATTTCTCTCTAATGAATTTTGATGTTCGTGATTCGATATTAAATTAAGATAGGATTTGAGCAATGTTTGTGTATTTTTCATATCAAAGCCATAATCACTCTTAAGTAAACAGTACCTGGAAGACTGCTCGGTAAAATAAAACGAAAATAAAGTAAGAACTGTTTTGAAATGACAGCTTTACAAAAAAAAAAAAAAAAAAGATACATTATTTTGCTTGGGGTTCTGGAATAATAAAATACCGTTTTTCATGAATATTCGATAGAAAATTCTTCCGTCGAAAGCTTTTCCGTTTTATTATTAATTATCTAGGTTTCTTTCTCAATCGGCAGTTTTTTTAAGCATCTGTTGTTCTGTTTGTATTTCATTTCTTACGTCTGCATTGCGGATGAATGCAGTATAAAAATCTATATAATCACACAAGTTTTTGTTTAATGCAAAACTGGAATTTGCGAAAGCGTGTTCGTTCAAGTTAATCGAATTCTAAAAGAGTTTCGTTGACAATAAAACTCCCTTGTCTGCATAAATTCATGATAATAACTCTATTAGGCTACAGGGAAAATTAAAGTTATCTATACACTTTTGTATGTTACGGTAGAGTTAGAGAAATAGAAAGACCTAGACCTAATGGAACAACGTCAGATGTGAAAAGGCTTACGCACAATACAGTTTAGGAAGCACTGAGTACTTATAAATGAAGTATCCTACTGTCCGACGGACATAACTGGAACGCACCCTTTTTTTTTTCTTGTTCCTCTTTTAGTGATGACTTGAATTACTTTTCATTGATCCTATTCTAGAGAGATAAAAACTGGATTAACAGGTGGTGCTTTCGCGGTTTTTTGCTAAAGCCGTCAAAAAATCGTATTTTGGTTGTTAAAAAGTCAGTTGCAACTTTCAGACCACCGAAAATTTACATTGTATTTATGAGAGAGAAAAATTGAACGGCTTCTTGTGTTTCCTTGACTTATTACCACTTTTGTTTCGGAGAATAGTGTCAGATATATTGAATTTTGGAATTGGAACGTCGTAAATAGGATGATTAACTTTTTTTTTGTACGTTGTCCGTTTCCTTGTGGACACGATGGGCAGAGCATTTGTCGCTTTGTGGTGATGCATCGCCGGTGGGTTTCTTTTCCTGTTCGCTGTGATTTAATGAACCACCTACCCTATCCCCTTTTAAAGAAGTTGGCAGCCGGAGGAGTGGTTCACTTTCCCGATGCCTGATTTACATCGGGGATAAAAAAAAATGCGTCGAAAGTGACTCCACCTACAGTGGAATTCCAGTCGACCTGTTGCGGGTGGAATTGCAGCTGGTGGGACCCTTCTGAACGTGGATTAATTTACGGTAAACTCTTAACAAGAATGTTTGAACTCAATATCACACATCCGCCTACCCGAAAAACTATCGCTTCTCTCTTTTTTTTTTTAAACAAGAAAAGAGGTCACAGGAGAAAAGAAAAAGGATGGATTCATTTTCCCTTTACTTCTTAGTTTTCTCATTTAAATAGATATCCATCCATCTACTAAAGTTTGATTTTTAATTTTTAAATAAAAAAAAATAAATAAAATCACAATTGACTTTCAACAACTACAAAGATAACAAATCATCAGGTGTTAATTTTGAAAATATCGTTATTTAGAGATTAATCTCTATAATTTATCAGTATTTTTGGATCTGCAGTTGTCGCAGTATATAACTTACGTTAGCCAGTTTTCTTAATAGATAAGGGGTTCCCAAACTTTTCGGCTTCTCCTCCTCAAGATCTCATGTCGCTTACTCTTCAATCCTCAAAAAAAAAATAAAAATACAGGCAACCTCACGCCCCCCCCCCCGTAATCATGGATCAACATTATTATAAATTAATTGACTTATAATTGAAATTTAAAACTTTTTTTGTTTTGTTTTTCTCTGTATTACGTAGTAAAAGCAAACATTATATCATCTGATATCTTGTGGTAACTATGCTGGTTAAAAAATGAAACAAAATGATAAATTTTTGTTACTTTTGAAGTATCATGCATATTGTTGCTAGTTGCTTAGAATTCTTGTAACGGATTACGAATCCAATATCTTGTAAATGAAGATAATTAATTGCTAATGGAATGCAAGTAGTTTCAAGATCCTAAATTTGTCTGTCATTCCACAGTTAGTAAAAAACGCTTTCTTTAAATTGGTTCATTTCACGAATTCTATGAAGAGTCACACTCGTTTTCTTACATTGAACCATTCAGCTTTTGCGAATTTACTGATGGAGGAAAGCCTAACATTAGAAGCGTAATTGAACATTACTGACCTAGAATCTCAAGAAGAAGAAAAAAAAACAAAACAAAGCAATTAACTTAAACGTGAGAGAAAACTTCTGAGAGCATCTCACCGACTCTTTTGTCTTCTAAAATCCGTAAATTCTTAATTTAGCAGTGCTAATATATCTTTTTTTTTAATTACTGCTTCTTTTAACGTTGTGGCTATTTGGAACATCGAACTGTTGCTATCCAGTTATTTAGTTTGACCTGAACTTGAAATAATAATTTAGAAAAGCTCAGTTTTCTGTTTTGATCTTCTGGTAGTCGTAAAGACGAAAATAACATACAAGCCTTACATTGGATGAAGTAGAAAGAAAGGCAACCTGTAGAAATTCGTGAATTGCTATTAAATTTTTCATATCGATTGATTTTAAACTGTAAAAATTAAAATAGTTTAAGAATTCTTTCGAATTCACATTATCAAATTATACGAATTACAGTTCCCAAATCTTTTAGTTAATTGCTGGATTATTAATTATTATTTTTTTTTAAGTACGCCGTTTTTGTAGTTAAAAAGGTACAAGTTGTTAAAGGATCTATTCATTTTCTAAGTAGTTTTATTATTAATTTTTTGTTTATTTTTGTGTATGGCTTCAAACATTTAGTTGGGAACAAAGCAAGGTCGTGGGTTCGGAATGGAGAAGTTACTGATATAGCGAAAATCTATCACTTTTCATTTTAAATATTTTAATTTAAAGTCGTTATATGGTAATCCTCTTATAAGCGAGTATATATTTAACGCCTGACTTGTTAGGCGGTAACAAAATATAATTTACAGAATTCCTATTAAGTCCAACAGGAATTCCTTGTCAAAATTGACCATATTTGCATTCATAATAAGAGGGTGGTCATTCAACGAGGTCTAGCTATGTACATAAATTGAAAGACTGTGATTAATGTAGCTGTTAAAATTATAATGTTTTATAGTTGACTTTTAATCTATACTTGTAAAATTAGTTATAGTTGAATTTTGGCCAAAAAGGTAAGAAATGACTTAAAAGTTTGACTTAAAGTTAAGTATAATAAAATCGAGAAAATCGCAGATTTGAGAGATTTATTAAAGTAGCTGATTTAGCGAGCAATGAAAAAGAAAAAGAAATTTAAACATAATACAAATTTTTAAGCGGAATATAATTTTTCATAAACATTAAAAATCACAATTCAGTAAAAACTGTCATGATCATCATGTAGTTGCGGTCGAGAAAGGTTAGCTTATACTTCGTTTATATTTCTTTCTCAAGGATAACTTTTTTCTTTGTTCTCATCATTCTTTACATGAAAATCATTTTTTGACCTCGAATGGAACTTGCCTTAGGTTAGTGGTCGATGGCGTTGTAATTTGAGTTTGTAATAACATCGTTCTGGTCCCATTCGACATAGGATTATTTGCCACTAATTATTTTAGTTCTATACTGAGCATTTTCTTTCCTATTACTTGTTTATTTATTTACAAATTTATCCCTTCCAGTCTTTGTTGTTTGATAGCATTATTCGTTTGATCTTCAAAGTTAATTTCTTAAAAAAGTATTTTTTGAACAGAACCAAATGAAAGGATAGAGAATTTGCTGAAGTTTCAAAATCCTCCTTCGTTGTTCAATCTGTTTTCGTTAGTCGCCCATTGCAGCTAAAGTAGAAAATGGCTCTTAATGTTTCCTAATAATTTCCATCTGTTGTTTTTCTAAGAATAAATGTTAATTTGTGAAGGACTCTTTCAGATGTTGTGATACAATATCTTGATGATCACAGAATATTTCTTTCTGCCATTCGATGTTTTAGCAAACCATAACAGGTTATGGACAATAAATATTACCATAATGATCTTGCCATCAAAATCGTTGATCTTAAACCTATTTAGAAACTTAGAATAACTTAAAGGAACTATTGAATTACCCTAAAATGGCCAAAAAATTGTAACCATCGGTTGAATTTGGGCCAGGCTCAGAGGATGCAAGTAGGCGTCTTTTTTGAGACTTGAACCTATTTTTTTTTCTCCACACACCTCGGCGTTTCAAATATGTAGTTTTCCATTCATGTCTTTGGGGTTACATTTGCAGGCTTTTAAGAATTCCATATCTGTGTTTGTTAAAATCAAGATATAAATCAAGATAGCAAAATCGAAAAGCTTCAGCCTCTTCATAGTGTTCGTTTCTCTTTCGTCGGCTTTTAAATTTGACGCTATTCATAATTATTTGGTATTTTCCTGAAATGATCCGTTGCGATTTTTTTTTCAATCTGATTTTGTATCATCTCTCTCAGCAGATTAATTTCTGTGGATCAGAATTTTGTTTTTATTATTGTGCTGCATAATATTCTTTATTTTGTTATTTATTGATTTATTTACTGCAGTAGATTGAAATGGAAGTTGACATGTATTTAAAGTCCTCACGCTCAAAGATGAATCTCCCAGAATGCAAAGCAGATTATAGTTTGTCCATTCCTGGCCCTTCGCTAACATTGATATAGAAGAGGTCGCTTCTCTTCTATTTCAATGTAAGAGAAGGGCCAGGAAAGGACAATCTATAATCTGCTTTGCATTCTGGGAGATTCATCTTTGAGCGCTAGGACTTTAAACACACTACTCGTTACATCGTTTCACTTTGTAGAGATGCAATCAGAGTACAGACGGTTCTCTGATTACGGACGACCCGACTTACGGCATTGCGTTCTTAAGAAACGGGCTCCCAAGGCTCCCCTTAAGGATAATTTATAATTAAATTAATAATTCGGGAATTAGTTTCTTCCGCGCTTGTAAGCAAACCCGCATGCCATAAGCGGTTCGTAGGCGCAGCATCTTTGCGCTAGCGGCTAGTCTCTTTATTGTTGTACGGTCGCTTACGCACAGCATCACTTTCGTCTTTACTTTTTTATTCGATTTTTGTGAATCTATTTTTAACCTTACAGTATTGTATTATTATTACCACATATGAGCCATTATAGTATCGTTATTGTTACTATTATTTTTACCGTATATGCGCTGTCCATGAGGGATCCGAGTTGCATAGAAATCCGATCTACAGACGTTCTCAGGAACGTATCTCGTCCATAACGCGGGGACCGCCTGTATTTTAAAGACGACAGATGGATGAAGAATAGCCGATCGATTACCATGCAAACAGCCTCACTTATTTTTATAGGTTTGTTTTTTCAGATTTGTCGTGAAGATGACCCATTCACAGCAAACATCTCCAGTTGATTTTATAGATTTGTTTTTTACTTCATTGTTCATCTGCTGATTCCAAATGTACCCTTAGAAACTCTGCTGTTTTTACCAGACAATTGTCATGGTAAGGATTTCACTTACCTACTGTACACATTTCATATATCGAAAGCTTTTGAATGAATATAGATTGAATTTGAAGTTTTCAAGGGAGATAATAGCAAAAACGACGGCAAAAAATATCATCTGTATAAAGCGCAAAATTTGTTTTGTTCCTTTAAAACTTTAAACCTACTGGATCAATTTGAATGCGATTTTCACCATTCGGGTGTACAAGGGATGGTCAAAAATTGCACCAGTATATTACCTTAGGTAATAAACTGCTCAGGCAGTGAAGAAAAAAAAAAACTTCAAAAATCGGATGCGAATGCGCAAATTACACAAAAGGTCTTTTGGAAACCGAAAACGAAACAAGATTTCGCTGCATCTTTTCATTATTGCGCTTTACAATTAACACAAATTATCGCTTATAACTTTTGAACCATTCAAGTAATTTTGATTCGGTTTTCTGAGTTTTGTACAGGGTTAATCGTGCTTCTTGAATGTTATAAATCATCTCTATCCGCTAGGAAACAGGGATAATAACGACATTTTTTTACGACATTTACGACAGACGTTTTTAGAAGTTGTATGTTTTTGGCGATGTTTATTATTTTCTGCTATGTAAGTAAGTAATTGGTAATTATTTAAGTAGATAATTAATTACATCTAAATTAGAATATCTGCCTATTTTTGTCTGTTTTTAAGACATATCTAAAAATGCAAAAACGATGTCTATATGTTCGGTGCTGGTTTTTTTTGATCGTCTAGGTACGCCGGATCGTCCTTCTAGTTTAATTTCAAAAGTTTCCTTGTCACTTTGGACATTACCCACCTCTTCCTCCTTAACCTTTTCCATCCATATTATACGTTGATGCCAAGGATTCACATTTTGGATTTGGTTTTTCTCTTACAAATTCTACGATTTCGTAATTCACATTACAAATTGCAAGAAATGATATTAAAACAATAAAAATCAGAATAAAGAAACTTTGTTAAATATCATAGAAAGCAAAGAATTTAATATTTGCTCGTATACTTTTTTTTTTTTTAATTAGCAAAAATAGTAATAAGTTTGTAAATATACGTAGTATTGCTCATCAATGTCAGTAATATGAACATTTTTAAAGTATTATTTGAAATGCATTCCAAATTAGAAAATGATCCGCAATTGCTAATAACAGCAATACTTACCGAGCTTTGAAATTGTAATAAGAAAATTATAAAAATATAGCTATAAAAGTAAAATTAATTTGATTTTTAATTGACAGTAAATCCTTTAACTTGTAAAAAAATTCTTAAAATGATAAATAAATTGCTTTCAGTTAAGTTATTAAACTGTCTTAAAAAAATAGTTCATGTGATTCGAATTCTTCCATAAATTAACGAAATCAAGAAGACATGTTCTTTACTCATGCACACAGCTTCAAAGGTCGTGTTTTTAAATTAATAACGTTCTGTGGTGGCCAAGGTGCAGAGATGTCACGAATTATGAATCGCGGAGGTGATATTTGTTGGGCTATTTTATGTTCAAGATATGCACCTGTGTTTGCTCTTTGCCCGATGGGGTGTCTCATTGAGGACTCCAGAGGTGCTACGAAGGATTAAAAAAAAAAAGAATGTTTACATTGTATGTTTGGGCAGCTTTTGTACGATCTATTACAAGCATTTATCATCTTCTGCTAAAATATTTTTGAAATTTAGCGTTGCTTAGGCAACGATTCAAGCACAATATTAAAAAAAAAAAAAAAAAAAAAAAGGGTTTTAAGCCTTTCAAAGATTTATATTGTGATGATTGTATATAATTAGTTAGCTTATCCTTTTTTTTTAGGCAAAAAGTTGAATGTCTAGGAGATATGCTGTACTTTGTTCTGTTGCATTTCATTGAACTATTGTGTATAGGTATTGAATAATGCAATACTTTTAAGGGAACAAAGTGTTGTTCCTATGAAATCAGTATTTCTGCACTTGTGTTGCTATTTCTATAATTTCAAAATCTGCCCATTCCCAGCTTAAATGACGACAATGACAATATCGGGAAAGAAAAGCCATTGTCTGTCTGTAGAATTAGAAAGGTATACAACCCCTGCTGAATGGTGGGCGCCTCCTTTTTACATGTAAGGAAAATTACTTGTGATAGTTTCGTAATGTTTTGAATCTGAAACATTCCGATAAACATTTTGCAATTGATTGTCGGAATTTTGAGATGTTTTCCTAAGCGATGCTCGTCCCTATAAAAAGACCCTGGATTAGACAACCTTTAAATATTGTAATAAAAATGTTCACTTAATAATAAGTCTAAATTAGTATTAATAGTTGAAGGCAAAATAAACTTACGAATTGTGTATATTTGCAGTGGTTATCAACTGCCAATCCGTGAATCGATAGTTTTCCGGTGTCATCCGCTGTAGAATGGGGGGGGGGGTTTGTTAGTTTACTAATTAATTAAGAATGTAATTAGGTTTTTTGAAAATTTTTTAGGTTATTCAGGTTTTTTTTTTATTGTTGTGGATTGTATTTGTTTGCGATGATTCACTTCATAGTGAAAATTTGGTACCCCTTTGTCGGTTCCCGAAATAACTTTTTTGAAGTTTTACTGGACCACGAAATGCAAAAGTTTGGGAACCTCTGGTTTAGGTATTGAAATTGGAGTAGAATATCGATAGACGATTTGGTAAAAGAAATGCGTCGGCTTAGAAGAATTTATAAAGAAAGCAAAGGCAGATTTCTTATTTATCCGTCGTATACATTCTCGTTATGAAATGCGGCTATTAAAAATCACTTATCAAAGACATAGAATACAAAAGAAAGGATTACGCCAAAGGTCAGTTATTTCTGCAGCAAAATATACGAAAACAAGGACATGGGTCGTTTAGAATAGCTTCTAGATGGAGCTATCTGCTTCAAAGTTAATTTCTTATTATTGTGCGTGCTCTGACTGATGTTTAATCTGAACTAGTTGATGTAACAGACAGACGAAGTTAGAAAATTATATACATCCCCCCACCCCTTTTTTTTTTTTAATCACCTCATTAACGCTGTTGATTTGAAAACAAAATTCTCAAATTCCCCGTTTCATTTTTAAGGTATACAAAGTTTACAAAGTTTGACACAATTTTACAATAATAAACAGTAAGGAAAAAAAAAAAAATTCAACGAACAAATTATATGTAATTATATATAAAATATATTTATAATTTAAAAAGATTGATTTGAAGAAACTGTTGGATAGCACTTCTTTTATTCTTCTAAGTGTGGTGGTGGGACACATTTTCATCGTCCGGAAATAGTAGAAAATTATATTTTAAAGGAACATCCGCAGCGCAAGTGTAAATGGTTTCCTTTGTGAGTCATCTTCAAATAAATGTATACTTTGATTTAAATATTCTGCTGAATCATTCTTTTTTCTATGTCTCTCTCTGAGAAGAGGAAACAATTAGTTTATTAATATTAATTAACTATTAATTCTGATATGAATGCTGGATATTCTATTATGTGATAAAACTACTAAGTGATGTAATTTTTTTTTCGAGTTAATAAGCAACAATTTATTTTATTCTAAAAAAAACAACAACACTTATTTCATATTCTTTTCTGCAGTGCTTAGAAATAGAGTTTATTTCTAATAAAAATAAATTAATAAATAAATAAAACATTGGGAAAATCAAAGCGAAGCACGTGACTTGTTTTTTTTTTTTATTATTTAAGAGTATTATAGGATGTATTTAATTGGGAGGCGGGAGGGTAGATGTTGCATGTCAGTACAGTGCCTACAGAACCGGGAAATCAGGGAAGACCTGGAATTGTCAGGGAATTTTGTTATTCTGGAAAAAAATCAGGGAATTATCAGGGAATTTTGCAATTATTATTGAAAATCAGGGAAATTTTTTGGTTGAACAGATCGGTTTGGAGGGTTTTTTTTTTTCTCTTTATCATCAGGGAATTTTAAAAGAAATTGTTCATGAAATCAGGGAAAAATCAGGGAATTTTTTTATTCAGATTTTGTAGACACCCTGCAGTATTAAAACTTGAAGTAGTAAATAATTAATATTTTAAAAAATAATCACTATCAAATCGTATGGCGGAAAGCCTAGTTGGTTAACTAGATTGATTGATTAATTAAAAGTTAGCTGACTAATAATGCACACGTGATTTATTTATTTCAACATTTACTGCTATGTATTAAGTGTTTATAAAATAAGTTATTACATTGATTTATTAAGTGAAATGTCGTGTAAGAGTACATTGTTACCTCAGTAACAATGCGCTTTATCACGTCTGGGGTAATTCAGTCAAGCAAAATGAAAATAAATAAACAATAAAAAACGGAGAGCAAAGGAATGTAAATATCTTGGGCTAAGTATTTATCCTTGCATTTTGCCATTAAATCTAAACTTTACTTTGAGAAAACACAAAACCCCAAAAAATAAATAAAATAAAAATCTTTGTAAATAATAATAAATACTTGAGTCTTGAATGTTTTGTTTTGTTTTTTTTCTAGGGCGTGAAAATGGAGGAAAAAGTATACGATTTGCCAACTCTTCTTTCTGCCTTTTTTTTCTTTCTTCGGGTCATTATTTATCTCGTATCTTAAGTTTTCATCTTCAGTTTTATGTTATTTGAAAAGCTTGTTTAAAGAATGAGTCTTCGGTACCTCTGAAGTATTTAACTTCCCTTGAAGTTTTTTAATGCTTTTTTTTTTGTACAGTTTGCGTAGATAGAGACTAATAACAATTAAGAATTACATTGAAAGTCTACTTTGAAAATCAGGATCTCTCATTATAAATTTTGAAGGAATTTCAATTTCAAATTTGAAGTGTTCACGAAACACTGTATTTAAAGTCCGATTTAAATGTTTTGAGGCGTTCTTTAAATGGTATTGATACAATACCAATGGTATTATGTAATATTACATTGGCATTGATGTAATAGACTATACGGTGACCTAAGGGAAGAAAGCAATACATTAGCAAAAACTTTGATAGTTAAGGCAACGTAAATCTGTCTTGTATTTGGCAAAAGGAAATTGAATATTAAAGTTTGGAATACATGGTGTACTGCTAATTTTTATACTTTTTTTTTCTGAGTTTGTTTATTGTTTACATATTTTCCTCTGTAATCAATTACAACTTGAAAGATTTGGTTAAAAATCAAAAATTCCACTTATTTTATTTAAAAACATTTAAAAACCTATTTGCGAAATGTAACACAACCTGTTGGGTTGGCCTAGTCCAAAAGAAGCACTTTGTGTAATCTGTCTTCAAGTCAGTATTCAAGCGTCTTTGAAAATATATATAATATTTATGTTATTTTAATGTTTTGAAATAACAGATCGTTTAATGATTGTACTATTTTCCTCTCTTTAGATTCAAGCTCATCAAAGAACATCTCGTTGAGTTTAATCAGCTCGCCATGGCCAATGCAGAGGGTTCTGATCACATGCTCAACCGTGTCATGACGAAGGATAACATAGGCCTCGCTGCGTTACTCGAAACTAAGGAAAATGCTTGGGACAGTGGTAAGGAACTCGTTGTTAGTTAACTATAGAAATGGTTAAAATAAAGTTTAAAATATAATTTTATTAAGCCTTTATATAAGTTAAACACTGGAGATGATAGTGTTAACAAGAGAACACACTTAAGAAAATATAAAAACTTTACATTCTGTACTGTTTTGGTCGCTGAAGTTGTGACGGTAAAAGATCATTAATGTTTTTTTATTCACTTGCCAGTATAGTAGTATGTTTGGTTGAAATTTTCTATTTAACAAAAAGACTGCATTGGTGATGAAGATAAATGTTGTTATTGAACGCAAATAAACACTGTTTCTACTGCCACAGTGAAAACAGATGGCAGCACTCATATTGTCCGGCCGATATTATTCTAAAATATGTCATTTTTAAATTAAAACCATTTGTATTTTAGTCATAGTTAATGGCACGATAACGTTAATGGTGAGAAGGAGAAAAGTTTAAACGGGATTTAAATAGTGAATATTGGGCTTTTTGGAAGTTTCATTTGAGGCATTTAAATTGGGAAGGGATGGGAAAGGGGGGTGGATGTATAAGAGCTTCTCATCCTCTGCTCTAAAATGGACATTTGAGTAATTTTTTTATTATTTTCCTTATTCTACTTCTGTATTTCTGAATTGGTCGTAACATTTCACGAAATATGTTATTCATTATTTATACAAACAAAGAAATTGTTATAATTTATTTCGTTTCAGTCAAATTAAGAGCAAGTTGCAAAATTTTAGCAGAATTAAACTAACAGTTAATGATTAAGTATAAAACCAAAGTTGAAAGCCATCCAGGTCAAACAAAGATGTTAGGAAAGGAAATTAACTTTCTTAAATCTTGATGAAATATTTGAATTTTATTGTTTCAAAGTAATTGTAAGTTTTTCTAATAACGGTGATAAGAATTTCGCCTCTCTACAGTAACAAATTTCATTTCCTGATTCACTCTTAGCAATTGTTAAAAAATGGAAATAGTAAATTACTATCAAGGCAGTCTTGTTAGATCTAAATCTGTCCCCGTTACAGCCCAGCCACGAACTGCTCGGAGAGAAAGAATGAGCTTTAATTCTTATGGTAATTTCAGTTAATCTTGTAAGTGTGTGGTCTGTAGCCTTTATTTAGGAGCAGCCATTCGATTCTTATGGAGGTCAGTCTGATCTGCCCTTTCTGCCCACTCTCTTTGAGATTCCAGAACAGACACCCTATTGCTTTGGCTTCTTTGCGGTACCGCCTGGGTTGACCCCGTTCACTTGCTTTTCCAATAACATATCCTAAATACAATCCCAGCGAGAAGGGAAAGAGGACTATCAGCCATTACGAAAAGTAAAAGAGATAAAAGATAGTTAATTGACTTGGTATTCGATATAAAACGATTCTAATTACATGGTTTTGCTTTTGTTTTCTAAGTCTTTAGAAACCATTAGAGAGAGATAGCAGTGAATACAAATTGAATCTTGGATCGGGAAAGTGGGAGGATCACGAGGACAAATGGAATGGTTTCTCTGTAAACAAACACAGAATCGTTAAGGAATTGGTTAATTTCAAACATTTGCATTTAAATAAATGGAACTGTATTTTTTTGTAAACTCAGTAAGCCTTTGCAGAAGCTTTAAAAACAAAATTCCCTGAAGTAATTTAACTTTAGACGAAGCTAATGGAGCTCATGGAATGTATCTGCCCAGGGACTGAGAAGTTAGGAACGTCTCAAGTTCTCAAGAAGCTTGAAAATTAATTGGAAAAGAAGAAGAAAAACCTGTAAATTTCGGAAAATACTTATAAAAAAGTTATAGAGAAAAGAGATTTAACGATTTTGATATCACACTTTTCTTTTCTTTTTAGGTTTTGAATAAGGCGTTCATCTTTAGTTATTAAAATATAAAGAAAAAAGCGGTAAAACTATGTACATTTATATGTAATGGTTTTAATAGCACTTAAAATGAGATTTTTTTTCAAAATGTTTTCTAAAAACTCGTAGTTTGTTGATTGGTAAATGCAGAAGATGATATTAAATTTCAGATACGAACAAATTTTTGAATTTGTATGAGATAATATTTGTTAACATTTTCATCAGTACAAAAATAGAGAGAAAGAGGCTTTTATAATAAATTTGTCTTTCAATTGCAGTCCTTTGATTTCCTGAATGTTTGAATGAAAAACTTCCCTTTGATGTTTTGAAGACGCGGAGGTTCACACGCCATTCACATAGAGAGGGTGTTTCCCAGACCTACTTTTTTTTTTCTTTTTCATATAACCCTGATATTCAGCCAAGGATGTAAATGTTCCTAATGGCGCTTTATTAAGTGTGTAAAATGTATAATTGAAGTTCACACGATAAACGCTGACCTGGGGGATTTTGGCCCCTTCCCCTTTTCCAATAATTTGAATTTGGGGATTATAGGCCATTTTCGATATCGTCTGTAGTTCGAAACCTTGAAAATTAGAAAAGCATAATATTCACGAGGAAAGTGATTGAACTATCTGAGAATTGTGCTGAGAGACAAGCGATGCTGAACATGATGGAGATCCCTTAGGAGCAGGAGCAGGTTGGATCACATGTAGTTGCAGACTTTATTTGATTGTTTTATTGAACTTCATTTGGATTTGACCAATAGACCGCTCTTTTAATCCCAGGAAAACTAATTTCTGAGTCATTAAATTTTATTGTAAATTCTGAAGTAATTAGTGTAGGAACATTTAATTTAGCACTTGAATCGCATTTAAAGGAGGTCTAATCGAAAGGTGGTGACACTTTACGACTTGGGGGGTGAACCGCCAATATAGGAAGAAAACCGATCATATGAATCGTTCCATTTCAGTTAAAAAAAAAAAATAAATATAAAAAAGGGGAGGGGGGGCGTTGGATGATTTAAGAATCTAGGGTTTTTTCTTCTTGCCTCAATTAAGAACGTCTGAACTCTTCCGTGGAATTCAATTGCCTCTTTCCAATCACAAATGACATCCATCTTTCGCGCTCCCACAAACTTAAAAAAAAAAAATCTCAAAATAAATTACATGATGTCAACTTTAAGTGGATTGTTTTTACAGGGTTATTTTTTTAAGGAACCGATTGTTAAAATTTCAATGATTTATTATTCAGTTTTGTTTCAGAAACAAAGAAAAAGTCAATTATTCATTGTTTTCCCCCAAAATCGTTTCAAAAGAATTCATTAAATGACAGACGGGTTTTTTTGTTTGTTTTTTTAATAGCCGGATTTGAGACTTTTTTTCCCATTAAAAAAAAAAAAAAAGTAACTATTTAATTTATTTATTTATTTTTTTATTTTCAAGGAGAGTTTGTATTTATTTCCATTGTTTGGAGCTTGTGTTGCTTCGTATTTTGAAGGTGATTTTTAGAAACCGTTAAAGAAAAGGAAACTTAACAAATGTTTCGTGATTTGCAAGGTGACAAGAAATCCAGAGAATAACGAAGTAGTGAATGAAAAAAGAAAAATGTAGCTTTGAAATGATGGTTTAAGTTGATTGATTTGAAGATGATCAACGGTTTACTTTTTTTTTTTTTTAGCAAAAAATTACACTTTTACATTCAAAAAACATGAAATGCATCTGATCCAAAGGATAAGGAACATCCAAATTTTGATCATTATAGGAGAGTAACAAGCTGAAGAAGTAGAACAGACAAATGTGGTATTTTAAGTGTTTCGAAGCAGGAACTAAATCTATACTGTAGGGATTTTTTTCACGTTTCTTAATCTTCTGTTCTAATTGTATTTTGAAGTTTTTGTCGTACTCGTAAACTTAGAAGGACTCCAATATTGATCAGAGAAGCTCATTATTATTATTATTATTATTATTTGTAAATGTTTCAATTCTTGGTTTCCCCCAGCAAAGACAATATTATTATTATTCACTAAATTCATGTTGTTTATTACGTTAATAGATTAACTTCGCAGGTGATTTGTTTTACTTTTATTTCTTACTACTTACTAATAAAAATTATTAAAATGCTATTATTAATTTATTTGTCTTCGCATTGTGATCAAATGTTTTAAAAAATCTTCTCCGACTCTAAAACAGTAGCTGCGGCTTTAACAAAGTGATAAATTACGCCCTCTCCTAAGCGTTATCAGAATAGTAAATAATGAAGCTGTGGACTCCGATGTACCCTACAAAAAAAAAAAAAAAAGACTATTCATCAGAATTACGATGTTAGAAAGTTAGTGAAACTGTTAGAAAGAGTGAAACTGTATAATTACTGTAAACCATTGCCTAACATACTGTTTTTTGTCTAGTTTTGCTAAAGTTTCGACGAGAGTCGTAGTTTTAATACTGAATTACTCAATAAAACATTGTATTGCAAAATAAACACTGATTTTCCAGAATACGAGTAGTTTTCAATATTGCTTCAGTGTGAAACCAATTGGTTTAGCGGTATTTATTACAAGTCTTATGTTAATTAAGACAAGGGAACAATTCTCTTGAGTTTTGCAATTCCTATGGCTCAGGTAACTGACATCGGTTCCTTTACTGAAGATGGATAACAACCTTCAAAGAGATGATAATGTACATATTCAAAAGCGTCCATAGATGAAAAGTTGTTTAAGTATCTTATCGAAAGGTGGCAAAAGTGATTGATGAAGGAAACAAAGAAGAGGAAGAATAAAACGACTTTTGTGTCTTCAGTCCATTGTAGAAATTGCAGACTTGGATCGCCATCTATATTTCTTCCCATGTCCCTCTCTTTTATTCGATGTCAAGGTTGGGTCAGTCTCAAGAAAAGTCTACAAGAATTCCCCTCCGTCGAGCGAGCATCCTGTAAAGACAATGCTACATCATTCTAGAGACTTCGAAGCAGAAGGTCGTCAGAGAGCAAAGCAGTGATGCCCCTTCGTTAACGTTCTCTCTTTACCCTCTGTTCAATAGACATGTTGTTACTCAGCTCAAAGCATTTCAGGTTTCATGCCAAACACTGAAGGATATTTTGGAGAAAAAGACTCCTTCTTTTGTTTTGGTAATATTTGAATGTTTTCAATGTGATATTGAGTGTGTTTTCTCAGACCTCCTCCCCTTCAAATAAGCTATTTCTTTGTACTTTCTGTCGAATTAAAAATAGCAGTTATTTATCTTCTATAAAACTTGAAAATCTACGTGAAATTTGTACAACATTTCAAGTCTCCGATCCTCTATTTGATGCATTTGAATATAGAATAATAAGGGAATAAACGAGAATTAGGCGGGAAAGTGATGTAAAAGAAAACACATTTGATAGCACCTTCAGTTTACGACAGTGGAATCTTGGACGTAGAATCTTCAGATGCAGAAGCAAGTTAAAGATACTAAAGAAGTATAATTCAGTTGCATTACTTGCAAGAGCACGTATTATATCAGTACTGTTATATCAGTATTATTATTATTATTATTATTATTATCAAACTAACATTACTTAAACTTGCTTAGCTGTTGAAATACTTCAGATAACCATTCCTCTGAAAATATTCATAGCATGTTTTATTTCGTCTGAACAACAAGTGGAGGAACAGAAGAAGACATCAGGAGAAGATAAATGCTAGCTTTCACTGCCTTAACAAATTGAATAAAATGTGGGAAACCAAAATAATTGAATAAACTAAAATTAGAATTTTTAACTCAAGTGTAAAATCTATCTTTCTGTATGGATCCGAAACGTGGATGTTAAATAAAAAAAAGTAATAAAACCCAATGCTTCCTAAATAATTGAAGAATGATTGGAATACGATGGCCAAAAAGAATTAGCACTATAGAAAAGAAGTTCTGGCAAAATATAAGCCAAAAATCCATTATACAACAAATTAAAGAAAGAAAATGGAAATGGTTGGGACACGTAATGACAAAAGATGACAAAATCATAACCAGTCCAGTTCAGGCTTTGAACTGGAACCCACAAGATAAAAGAAAGAAAGGAAGACCCAAAGAAACTTAGAAACGATCACTTCTGAAGGATTTAAAAAGATATCAACAAAACTTGGAACCAAATCAAAATTGATGTTAAAACTAGAACTCGATGGAGAGATGTGTTCGAAGACCTATGATCCTTTAAGGAGTGCACAGGATTAAAAAAGTAAAGTATTTGGTCTGAAAGAACATAAAAGATTCCAGCAAAGACACTTCTATTGAAAAGATACTTCTGAATGATCGAAGTCGTTCCATGCTACTTTTTACAAGACCATTTGTTGATTGGATCCTTCTGTAAACTATAAAACTAAAGAAGTGGAGAGGTCGTGATGAAGAACAAAGCAACAGAATGAGAGTAAAATCTTTTAGACTGTTGTTGCATTTCTCTTGTAAAGGACTGTCAAGATACAATTGATGTCTAAAATTGAATATATTTCCTGTTTAATCGTATTGCATGAAAGATTTTACTTTTTTTTCAAAAGAAAAGAAAGAAAAAGAAAGACTAATGTTTTATTTGTCATCTCCGAAGGTTTCCGAAGTGGGCGGTCACTTATTAAGTATGGATTGCAAAGACCATCACTTTGAATTGTCATCAGGTTTTCACTCGTCTTTCTTTAGAGAGCATCTTTTGTGTGGGCCAAATACGTAATTGCTGCTGGGAGTCTTTGACTTGACCTCTATCTTGGCTTCCCAGAGGGTTCACTTTTAGTTATTAACGGTGATTTCCATTTTCTGGGTAAAAACTCGAGTCGATCGTGAATTGTAAAACATAAACTGCCGAGACTCCGTCGTGATGCGCCGCTACACGATCATTAAGTCGTAAATTGAGTCGGCGACATGAAAGGCGTGTGAAAATTCTACTACTTGTTAATATTCCAACTGCGAGGTATTCAAATGGCGTCTTCGTCTGTGTGAGGCAAAGGATTATTAAGTGTTGAGTCCTTCTTTTATCCCTTTGGTCGTTCCACGTTTATTTGATGGCTTAACGAGTTGCAATTTGAAACGGACTCGTCTATTTGAACATCGCAGATGTAAAGACGATCCCGGGCCCCACATTACATTCCCAGCTCTTTCCCATAGAGACGTTGTTGGTTTATTTGTCTGTTTTTGTTTTTTTTAAAGAGAAGTTAAATTAGAATCCATACCTCAGTCTCGTCTCCTACCTGGATTCCTTTCACTTTTCTGTTATGTTAAAGTTTTATCCCTAATGTAAAGGGTAGTATTTGCCGATCGATCTGATAAGAAAACTGATTTACACCTATGTATATATACTGTATAAGCATATTCTAATGCAAACACTTTCTAATTTTGCTAGTTCATCATCAAAATTCCTATGAAGAACTATCTTAGTTTAAAACTGTCAACATTATTAAATGTTTATTTTTATTAAATTATGGACCGAAGTGTTATATCTATATTAAATTATCATTTCGTTGCTAATGCAAATATGAGAAAAAGAAGGAGCTAACGAGTTATTTACTTTAAGCCAATCGATTTGGCCACATTGACTAGTTTTCCCTCTTTTTCATCAGATTTTACTTTTCAAGGCATACTTTATAGTTTTTGTTGTTTTTGTTTTTTTTAATTAAGGATTTTTATTGTTGCCAGAATTTTATACTGCTCCAAGAATAAGTTGGAGAAAAGGCTAAGAGAAAAAAAAAATGGTGAAAAAATGCTGAAGGTTCTCCAGCATCCAAAAGGATATAAGGAAGGTGTGAATAAAAACCCGTACTTATTAACCCGGAATCCATCCCCGGAACCTTCCGATTCATCATGAATTTGCTAAAACTGAGAGTAAAATTAAGACAATTATTTAACATAACTCGGAAACTAACTTTCATTCATAATTACATTGTTTATTAATATTAACATTTTGGTCTCATTAACAAAAAAAATTAAAAAATATAACTAACTTTATTTAAAAGTCTGCGCTGTACTTTGTCGATCGTCCATTATTCTCGTAATAGCAATAATAACACTTCCTTCGAAACTGAAAGAAACTGTCTCCGCCCTCTCAGATGCATTTGTGTCAGTCCCTCAGCAGATAGTTTTAAACGATAGTTAGCCTTGGTGTAATCTGTATTCAAATATTTGTTTTTTTAAATAACTTTCCTAGGGTTTTCGGAAAATTCCTAAAAATCTTCCTTGAAAGACTTCCTATTTCCGTCGTGTAGGAAGTAATTAATAAAAAAATCAGGATTTCCTTGAAAGAAAATATTTACATTTGATGAGAAAAAAATACTTCAGAACGTGTTTAGAGGAGGTAAAGTTAGCTTTGTTAATAACGGACATTTATACGACAGTTATGTATAAAACTTAAAAAGAAGAATCATTCTGGTTGCATTATTTACTTGAAAAATTTCGAGAAGCATATTTATTGGAATAAGCTCACATTCAGATAACAAAAAGTGATCTTAGGTTGAAATAGATCACAGTTAATTTTTTTAGTAGATCGTTGACGGACTTCCGTTCCTCGTTTTATCCATTCTTTTCTAACTGTATTTTCTTACTTTTCCTCACTGTAAGAAAATGATTTCAAAATTTGCTAATCAACGTCGTGACACTAACACAGATAACACAGATCGTATTACTATTTTTATATATCCTTTAATAAGTTACTTTACGTTTTAAAATTCAGATTTGAACCGATATACTTTTTTAAATTTAAATATCTATGTATCATCTGCGATATTAGAACCTTGCTTTGTTTCTTTGTCGTAATAAAAGAATATCGTTCTGGTCAATGAATAAAAAGAAAATCTCTTATGGTCTTTTAAAATTCTTCAAAGAGTATAGATGAAAAAAACAACTTTTTTGGCTTTTAGCAAATTTTATGAATCTATGTTTTGATTTTCCATTTGAACTTGAAATTAGTTCCTTACATTGTTCATTTTACGAGCAGCAGAAATGGACCAGACATTATTTCAACGGAAAAAGACAATCCAGAAATCATTAATTCTGTTGTTGTCTAATATACGAAATGCTTTCTTGTAGCTTGTTTTAGAAGACTTATTTCTATCATAACTTAGATCACGATGATAAGGACTTAATTTGCTAAGAGAAAGTTTGAGATTTTCTGGAGATCCCTTGGAACAACGGAATCGTTTCTTCGCAGGGGTACAGTTCTTGGTCTTATTTCGTTTGTAAACGCTTAAATGATTGTTTTTAATACCATTCCTGCACCAGTCATTGTACGTAGATGCTGGTTCCTTGGCCGTTGGTTTTATTCGTGCTAGGCTAATTAAAGGATAATTGCACTTCCCTTTTAACGGCAGACAGTTATTAGTTGTGAGTGAGTGTAAATCATGCTGTTAAGTGATTGCCTGTTAATGAGTGGAGAAAGGTCTTTTCATAATGAATATCTTTCCTGCTTCTCGAAAGAACCGTTCCTTCATTATGCAAAAAGCCTCCATTGTACCACTTAAAAAAAAAAAAGCCATTAAAACAATATTTTCGGTCTCCACAGTTCAGGTCGTTCTTTAATGTTGTTGTTTTGTTAATTACTCCATTGTTTTTCCACGTGACTTCATCCTTTGCTATTCCTTGCCAAAGTTTGTTCGTAGACCACATTCTTGCGCATGAATTGATTTCGCTATCATCCGAATGTTTCTAAAAATGCTGAATTCGTACTAAATTTAAGTCTTGTTCGATTATTTGATTTTTTTCTTTTCATTTTTTTTTTTTTTACTTGAAGAAATAAATTAACCTGGACGGAAAATTGATAAATAGTTATATCAGTGTAAGGCTGGCACCAAAAATACAAATCATTGTCGTATTTGGCCGATCACTTACGTCTGAACTGCAGAGTCACATTCGAATAGCATTTGAATTGCTGGCAGTTTTTCTATTGTTATTGACTTATTTTTCCTTCTGCTGTGTAAGAGGAAAAACTGTGGAATAATTATAAAAATAACAGGTAAAAAAAACTTTGATGCTGTTCTTGACGATGCTAAGAAGATTGATTGAATAATCGATTATCTAACACTTTTTGGTCATGTGGAGATTAATAGTGATAGTTAATAATCAGGTGAATACTGTCTTCGATATTCCTTATTCTGAAAGTTTCTTTTTTTTATTCAAAGTATGCAAGTTAACCTTTCATACAATTTCAGTTTTTTTTTTTGTTTGTTTGTTTTTTTTTTTTGTTTTTTTTTCATATTCACAGCGTAAGAGTACACTTTTGCTGGTTTGCTTACGTTAAATACAAATAATAGGTTTTACTTTATTGGCGGTGAGATGATCGTCGCAGTCACTTCTTCCCTTGGAATAATGGACATCCTCGGACAGAAGTCGTGAAGGATGGGTTTGACATTTCAGCTCAAAATACAGAGTTTGTTTCGCTGATGACAGACTTGTACTTTGTTATCAGAAGAAAGAGGACTTGGAAGGGCAGATGCGTGAACGATATAATATTCACAGCTTTAAAGGAGTTAGTCGTTTCTTTGACGTTCTCAAATTGTTTTGAACAAATCATCCTTTTTATTTTATGGTTGTGTCTGGTTTTTGTTACAATTCATTGTCGAATTTCAAGATTTGTTAATGTTTGGTGTTAGCAATATTTTTTGTTAATATTTCTGAATCTCGATTGGCAGTTCTTATTTGGCGTAATTTGGCATTTCAAACTCTTTGAGAGCCTCAGTATGTGAGGACCCCATATGTGCAAAAAAGTCATCAGAGAATAAAATTAATGATTTTACCCAGATACCATGTAAATCTTTTGCGAAAGATATGGATGAGAATTTAAAAGCATAAATTGTTATTACAATATCACACACTCCCACTGTTGATAGCTCTTTTGTTTACTATTGTGCCTTTTTGGGTTGTTGTTTATGTTATTAAAATATGCTAAGACGAAAAGTAATGTTTTCTTAATGATTTCAATTGTGAAATTATATTTTTCAAATTCAGACAACCACTTTAGAAGACCTTGAAAAATAAGCCAAAAAATTGTTCGTTATCAGTTTACAGGTGAATTGCGAACGGATTATATTGAAGAGATAGTAATCATGAGAACTAGACTTAGATTTTTACTTGTGATTATTTGGAAATCATAAGAATTAATCCTATCCACGAATTACAGGAACATGAAAACTGAGTTCTACTTGAAAACTGAGGGCAGTGAAAAAAAGAGTCCCAGTAACCGAACACTGGATGGTCAAGTAGTAAAGTGCTTCCCACTGATCTATTTGGTTTCAAAACACACTTTTTTGCTTTGTCATGTCCCAGTCACAATCGTTTCCCTCCCAGGAATGAATAGTCCAAAAAAGAAAACAACAAAAAAATAGTCACCTGAAAGTCCTTAATAAAACACTGACTTATTTTTTTCAAGTCACTGTGACTTGTTTTCAAGTGTGGATACTTGCTGAAGAATGTCTCTTCCTTCATTATATTTGTCGGAATGGTCATATCGGGCATCTCTACATTCACTTGTTTAAAATTCAGGCTTTTTATAAATAAGTAAAAAAAAATCACAGAATCTAATTTAAGGCGATTAAAATCGGTTAATTTTTGGGGAAACTACTGTACCCTTTTAACTTTTTTAAAAATTTGGGAAAATTCATGAAAAACATACAAAAATATGTTTTTGTTAATTATTTATTTAATTATTTTTTGAAGAAACTTCTAGAAATCGTGGGGGGAAATGCATCAAATTACCTCACAACCAATTGTAATTCCTCATGTTAAAATCTATGTTCATTTCTAAAAATGTTATAGCCTGAATTCAATTTTTTTAACTTGTTAGGCCTAATAGTCATGAAGTATTTAAAAAGAACGAATATCAATTAGATCTGAAATTTCTCAGTTGGTTGTCGCTCCGATATTCAGAGCTGGATTTAAGTTTATTCTCACCATCAATAATGCTTTCTAGGATTTGAATTTGAAGAAAATCGATTAAAATTTATTGATTACGTCTGTCTCAATTTCAGCTTGTCTTGATTTCTTTTACTTTTAATAGAAAGAAAAGAAAGGATATAAAAATTTTTTGAGTTTGTTGTTGTTACCTTTGATTTTACTTCTGTTATGAAGCGAAGAAGAGGTGATATGTCTTTGGCTGTTGTCCAGAGACATTCGCAAAAAATGACCTCTGACCATATCTCATATATCAAGAGTGAATAAAGCTGAAACATGTATGGTTATCTAGTTGTTGACAACCTTAACATACAATAAAATGTGTTGAAATGATAAAATGTTACAAAATTGTTGTAGTTTAGGAATGTTCCCCGGATCGAAAAAATAGACAAACTTTCCAAAATATACAGTGAAGTCTTACTTACACGAAACTCACTTATACGAAACATTCAATTATACGAAGAATTTCTCGTTCCCTGCGGGGAAACCCCCATAATACTATATGTAATTCACTTCCACGAAATATTCACTTATACGAATAATTTTTGGTTCCCCCTCATATTCATATAAGTGAGACTTCATTGTATTTTCTTATTCGTTATATTCTGTGATCAACTTGAAACACAATCAAATTGAATCGGTAATTCAGTAATGATGTTGTTTTTAACTTAGTTTCCAATTTAGTTTTATCATATGTAATCATACCCACACCACGTGCATTATTCACATTACCTTCCTTTCGTCGGTCACTGTTTCCTTAACTTTTGTTTTATGAATTACACATTTTGAAAATCCTAATTGAAGGAGGATTTAATGTTCATCGATTGCATTGGTTCGATTATCGAAAAATAATATTTTAATCAGAAAAGCTGTTTTCGTGAAATAGGTCATTGAGTTTATCCATTATAGATATATTTGACTTGATTACAACACGATAACCAGCACAGAATGAACCTTTTAACTAATCCGTGGCCGATATTCGATTCGTGCCCTGCGGCGGTCGATTGAATAACTCATTGGATAATTGGCTTTGAAAGTAGTGCTCAGAAACATTGCTTTGATTGTTTTTAAATCGCCAATGTTGTGCACGACTTATCCCAGCTTCCGGATGATAGCAATCCACCAACTCGTCGAACAGAAACAGGCCTCGGTCAGAATAGAGATATCTGCTGTAGTGATAAAAATAGACTTCCACTAATAATAAGAAATAAAAAAACAAAAATTCAAAAGTAGAAATTAAGAGAAACCGTTTAAAAGCTATCGAAAAAATTGAGAAAGAAAGGAAAAGTGAATATTCAAAGGATATCCGAGAAAATAAGAAGAATGTATCGAAGGAAACCGAACTCATAGGTTTTTTTTGCCGGATATTGTGGAATTCGAATCAATGCTAACTATTTTGGCTGTTTTTGAACCATAGCTCTGAAGGCGTTGGTCCGGTTGCTATCAATACAGTAGGGATCTTATTTGTAAGAACGTAAAGTTTCAGATTTGCAGAAAAAATAATTTTAGGAGTTATCTTGATGGACGGAGAGCATATGTATTCCGGCTTTAAAATTCCATTATAAAACTTTTTTGTACCAATCCTTCTTTTCCTTGCAGAAAACCTTCCTTATATTTTAGAAGAAACCTACACCACCGTGCAGGGTAATATGGTGAGATATTTAAAAAAAGAAAATAGGAAAATTTGGATTTAGTTCAAAAAAGCTTGAATGATTCGTAAGAGCAGTTTTATTTTTCCCGCTTGGTGTTGCAGTAATTTGAAATTTAGTTCGAAGGCATAGCAACGAAAATCGCGGTAATCTATTGGAATCTTACTATCAGCGTTGAGCTGGACTAGTTTGTAATCTTAGGCGATGACTGCTAGTAAGTTTGAAGCAGTTTTTAAGGCTTCTATTGTTTTATTTGTTAGAAAGGATTTAATAATTATTCCGATAACATTATTTCCAGAAGGTTTTATTTCCTCAGTTCAGAGACATCACTTCTTGAAATGGAATCCCTTTGGGTACTATCGTTTTCCTTCTATTAGAACCTTCTGGTAGCTTATTAGTTTGTGGACAGTTTTTAAAAGGTGCGACGAACTTCGATTTTTCGACAGTCTTCCTCATTCCGTTCGCCTTGGCCTGAACTTTTTCTCATGTTAAGCCTAAGGCACAGCGATAAAATACATCCGCAAACACATTTTGATCAGAAGTAACATATTTTAATTTTAACGAAATAATAGAGAAGATTAAATTAACGTAAATTGGAATACGTTAAAGGGTTTGAGCCCAAATTGAAAACATCATTTAATTTTAAGATAAAATTTACTTATTTATTTATTTATTTATTTAAATAGTATGATTGATGATAAAAAAATTAAAAATAACTATAGTTACCACCGTCTAAATGGTTATATTATATTTAAACTTTTTTATCAAATCAAGTGGGATATATACAATAGTCAAATTATAAAAGATTTAAAAAAAATAATTTCTGATATAATCGATTAAATTATGAAATTAATCATTTAATCAGTACTTTTTATATTATGTCTCTTTTGGGTGGAATTTTATCTTTATAGATTAAACTCTCAGTATCTATATCACAGGTGTACAGCTCAGAGGTACACCTAATAGGTCTGATAAACATTAAAAAAATAAATATATTCCGTAAGGTCTCCTAAATTCCAGGCTAACAACTAACATTATATTTTAGCACTTTTTGTATTATACTAATCTTTTTTATTCCTTAAAGTTATATTTAGCTTTATTTTAGTGTTCCGAGTGATACACTTAATAAAACCTATTATTATTTATTTGTTTATTTTACTATACCTGAAGAAGGCACAATTGTCTCTCGTCGTTGAAATCCCATTCTGTGAAGACGCGTTCTGTTCTCTTGGTAGACAATCTCGGTTGATGCAAATATTCCTAAACGTTGTTTCTACTACTGTTCATTCTGTTCGTTGGCACTTCGTAAAAACATCGACATTTCCTTTTCAAATTTATGCGAAACGTTTTCGTTGGTTGTCTTGATTCCGAGTTGTGACTCTGTTCCTTTATTTATAACTAGCCGGGTACCGTCGCTTCGCTTTGGAACCCATGCATATATAGCATTAAAAACAAAAACTTTATTTATTTAGCAAAAAAATATCGAGATCGGAGAATATACGACTTCCCAGCCCTTCTCCGCTTAACTCAGGTGTATTGCGGATTGACGTCAAAACAAGCATGTTTTTACCTGTCACAGGTGTTACATCTATATAATAGGTGTGACATCTATATAAAAACAGGTGCGTATTCGAATGCAACGTTGTGTCAAAATTTCAAAGCAATCGGTGAAGAACTTTCGGAGATTTAAGATTTTGAACAAACGAACATTTACATTTTTATTTATACAGATTTTCTGTTTCCAGATTGCAGATGGATTTGAATTCTAAATTAAATCAAAGCCTATTAAATTGAGGAATTTCTTCATTACTTTTAATCAAAATGAGATTTTTATTAAAAGAAAATATTCTTAACAGTTTCTAGATTGGTTGGTCGGTTAGTTGTTTTTTAATGGCGCAAAAGCATCTGAGGCTAAGCTGCGCCAGGAAAGGTAAAGAGTAGAAGGGAAGGGGGAGTAATAAATAAAGTAAAAAAATAAAATAAATAAAGCTGATGAAATAATTTTTTGATTGGAAAAATTTTCCTGTCCATTATTTTCTACCTTTCAAATTCTTATTCTATGTCATTAAATCACCCTATTCTTGTTTAATTTGAATGTACAGGTTCGATAATTAGATTTAATTAATTTAATATTATAAAATTGATGTAGACTAAGAGTATTTGGGGAAACAAATAAATGCTTTCAAAAACTAAGTAAAAAAAAATAAAGGAAGAGGAAGTTGAAAAATGGGCTTGTGCAAATCTGAATTTTTTGAAAAAAAAATCGAGGAAAGCTGAGCATTATTTCTGTCTTCTTAGAATTAAACCATTTGGCCAAAAAGCCATCGTCTTAAAATACGACTAAGCACAAATAACAGACAGTAGAACAACTAAATGTAGTTATAATGTGTAAGTCGTAACTTGACCCTCTGGCTTAAAAGGAAACGTAAGGGCTTAATGTTCGTGTTATTCGAAATGTAATTACTTAAATTTAATGATTCTGATGTTGATAAGGTTTTTCTATATTGCAATATCTTAACTGTTAACTTTTTTTTTTTTCGTTATTTCGACTCGAACATTTAAAAGTCATTTACTTGTATGATTTCATGAACTTGTTTTTCCTTTCAGTTATTCTGGTAATATTTACATCTTCCTGATTTGCTTTGACACAGTTCCACCCAAGCCCTGAGCAACTGACTTTTGATCAGTGGCAGGCATTCCACTTGGCTTTTAGTTAAGAAAGGGTTTCATGCTTCCCTCTTAATAGTCCCTTTCTCTTCTCCCTCCCTTTTTTTGAATGACAAGCTTTAATTTGAAATGTGGAGAATCGTTGGCAGAGGCTAGGGATGCGCCTTTGCCGAAATCCGGGAATCACGCGTTCAGTCGTTGAATAAAGACGACAGGAGCCATTGCACTTTTATTGCACCCACGCCCGTGCAGCCAATTTAGTCGTAGGCAAAATAATTGAATGCATTTGGCGGGGTTCCTGTGGAATTAAATAAGTAATAAATTACTTTTGGCGCCTCAAAAAAAAAAAAAAAAAAAAAAAATATTTCAGTCGGTTTGGTTTTTACACACATAATTTTAGAATACAAATTTTTTTGCAAGAAAATTCATACATGAAACACCAAAGGGTATGTCACTGTTTCGTTGTTTATCTAATATGGCATTTATGTCAAAACATTTAAAAAATAATTTTACAAACTATTGTCTGGGTTTGTTTTTTTTTTTGTTTGTCTTTATGTACTGAATTTTTATTTCTATGAGAACAAGTGTCTGGCATCTTGTAGATAGTTTGAAAATATCCAGTAATGGAAAACCGTTTGCGTAAAGCAAAAATGCTTGGTCTGAAAATAATATCGCCCGGATTATTTTTAAGTAGTGCTCAGTGAAGTTCTTTTAGGCAGAGAGGATACACGTCCTTCCTCAGTTGATGACATCCAAAAGTTTTCAAGAAATACCCTGCATTGCTGGACGTCACCCATTGGCAGATGATCAGAATATACAGGAATATTGTCTAAAGCTTTTTACAGAAAAATGTATTAACAATAATCATCTTAGCGGCTTTCGTACGTTATTTTTTTCTTCATATTTATTTATTTTTTTCCCCTGGAGTTAGAAAATATTGTCTTCGAATGTCGTATATGAAACTAAATGCGCCGTATTATCCTCTGGGAAAATCGATAACACTGGATTAGGCTATTAATTTGAATCTTATTCGAAATGAACATGATGGATTTTGCCAGAGATGAAATAATGTCCCTGCTTCTGGTCCCTTAGCTTATTTCTTCTACATCGTTTACATTTTACATTAACGATGCTATCCTACTGAAGGAAGGATAAAATATTTAGGATCTGATGAAGATTAGAATAGATTCCATCTATAACTTTCGCTTTTTCAGGTAGTCTTCGTATTAAGCACAAAACATTTTTTTTTTTTTTTTGTTCACTTAGAAATATAAATATATAAAGCGTGTAAGTATGAAATTGAAAAACCAAATGGATCAAATTCTGCTCTTGCATTTCACAAAACTAGGGGATTAGTTCATTGTCTATAAATTAAGGAGGTACAATAACAAGAATAATGTTACTGTTGCCAATGCTGATATGAGAACAGTTAAAGAGTCAGTTTTTATTCTGTTTATTATTATTATTATTATTATTATTATTATTATTATTATTATTATT